>JAYGGG010000574.1:0-181126 GCA_036346245.1 Bonia amplexicaulis | reverse complement strand
ACTAGGCCGTATACTCAGCCATATACATGTAACAGGTGCCCCTACCTGTTCGCCGGTTATCTGCATAATCAGGCTGGTTATGCTGCATAATAGGCCAATTATGCCGTATAATAACTACTAGGTTGGGTGACCGGTCGAGTATCGCTTACCGAATTTTAGAACCTTGCTCCTAAATCTAAACCATGTAATTGTAATGTACCCAGTTAACAAGCGGATAGACTACATAAATCTCCTATATGAAATGATTGTGACAAGTATTACACTTACTGTTATGCTTAAAATGCACATGTATGGACTACTAAAATAGCTCCAATTAATAATACTATCAGAGTATCAGACAGCCCTATTAAACTCCAATTCATAAGATGGAGCTTTAAATTCAACATATAATAAGTTGAAACACCATGCACCACAAAGCAAAATATGCTTACGTCAAAAACAAAATTAGCTACCACTCCCAACGAGTGAAAACATTTGAAATTTTCAATAAACATAAAAAGACATGGTATGTTTATCGGTCACAGTAGGGTTTAATAGTTTTAGACCACGATACAGAAAACCTCGTAAACCTCCAATTTCGCTCTAATTAATATCGTAATTTAGTAGGATTCAATTCTGGAAAAAAATCTTTGAAGTTGACCATAGGGAAGGTGTTGTACTAAACCACGGGTATGTGTTAGCTTGTGGTGTATTCAATGTGTTGATTCGTGGTCTATTCACAATCTAGGGTGCTCCATAGTACACAGCTGGTCAACAACACATAGTAGTCTAGTGCTGATCAGTTACTAACAATTTGAAGGGGAAGACAGGGGTGTAAGCACAGCGACAGCGGGGGTCTAAGCAGCGTGATTTCCAATTAGATTAACTCCAAATTTCCAAAAACAAATTAGCTAAACATATTTACTAGGCATCAACATAATGGCTCACTCCCAGCTTCCAGAAGGGCCAGGTTCTCGATGCTAACCCCAGATACCAAATTACTAAAAACCACTAAACCGAAGTGAAATTTACACGTCCCGATCAACCAGAGCCACGTATACCAGCATATCAAGCCAACAACCACTCACTTGGCTTCGAGCAGCAGCGGCGTGCCGGCCCACTTGGCCCGGAGCGCCACCTGCACGTTCTTCTGCCGGCGGATCTCGGCGGCCGCGCCGCCCCGGGCGAGGCATCCCACGAGCATCACCACGGCAAACGCCGCCGCCGCACCCGAAACCCCAGATCGGGCCCCTCGCGCCCCCGCCATGGGGGAGACGCGCGCCGATCCGAAGCCCTCGAGCCGCTTCGATCCGAGTTGCTACGCGGCGGCGGAGGCGGCCGCTGAACCCCGCATCAAAAGGGATTCTGTGAGGGTTTGGCTTCCGTCGCCGTCGAGATGCGGAGCGCGAGTGGGGTAGGAGACTTCGCCGGAGACCTGGGGGATGGGCGAGTGGTGAAGTGGGGTGAGAGGGTTTAAATAGAGGAAGAGATGTGGCCGTTGGATCGACCATGCACGGGGGGATCTTTCGTGTGGGCCGGAAAGTGGGACGAGGCTATGGGGAATATTCCAGTGGGCTTTGGGCCTTCCGGCCTTGTACTTGCAGAGATGGGTGCATTTCGGATTATTCCGGTGTGCTATTCCAGGATTTCTATGTTGTTTGAAAATCTGGTCATAGTTATCAAATTTTAGTAATTCAAACTAAGCCATCTATAGTTTTTTTAAAACGAAAACAACTACGTAAGGCTTCAAACCAAACAGCCTCTTTTTTTAATACATGTGTTATACAAATAGAGTGGTCGAATTTATGGCTTTGACTGGAGCGTTAGGTGTAATTAACGCTTGCAAACATACTGAAGCGATGCTGCATCATGCCGGTGGTAGTCTCTTGCAGCACATATTGGGTGCGTTATTTTTTGCTACAGTTAATATTTTTTAGTTCTAAAGTAAATGTTTATATAAATAAATTAAATATCGATAAACTGATAAATTATTTTAAAAAACTATCTTGATAAGTCGTTACAAAACGATAATAGAAAATACATTCGATTTATTCATTCAGAGCCTAAACTAGAAAGAACGGTGCCATTAGCTAGTGGCCACATGATTCAAATAAACGAATGATCCGGTCGGCATGGGCCATGTGGCCGAACGACCAACGTTTTTCTGATCAAAACGGAGCATCTGGGATAGAACTGAATGACGCGCATCATCTGCCTTTGAAGAGCCAAGGCAAATGTCACCATTCCCGTAGCATCTACCGTCCATCAAAATACAATGGTCCTCATTTTTTTCTCCACCTCCAAAATAGCTTTCCTTTTTTGTTCAAACCCCTCTCCCGCAACACCATATACGAAAGTATTTTCCATGACAAATCTAGTGCCGCTATTTTTATGTAACTAATGATCAAAGCTTCAAAAGTTTAACTACACAAATACACGAGCACCTTCCATTCAGTGAAAGACATGGATGAGCCCAATGTGGTTCAAGGGTGTTCAGCCGAACATCTGAATTTTTTTATGTAATACCTAATATTTAGTAGGTATATTGTATACATATACTGATAATTAGACAAAACATTTCATATTTATGCCCCAATTGATTTCAGTTCACTTCCACACCTACCATATCCAATTTATCTAAAGTAGCGTGATCTAACAACACATCCGCCCTTTCATCAGACTGGCCCATTGGCCCACAGTAGACCCTTCAAACCATAACATATCCTCTTCTTCCCCCCTCAATGCGTGTCTCTTTTATGCTCCACTAATCCAAACAAAAATCGTTAAACCCAATGGCAGTAGTGCATGAGATCGAGGGACAATTGACCATAGAGCGACTTGGCGAGGGACTAAAAGCAACTTTGGCCTGGCCTTGGTGGCAAGGAGCATGGCCACGACAGGTGGTGATACGTCCGCAAGGAGCAAATGGGTGACAACTGTCACCTGAGAGCCGGGGAGGGAGCATGTGGCAGTGGCGGTCGGCCCGTCGAGGCGGTAGGAACTAGGTAACGACTACACGTCATTGTGCAGCACTGGTACATGCATGCCATGCACATTAGACCGCATAACACAGTTTCATCTAAGTTATTTCGTAATTTCTCTAAATTATTTTATAATCTTTCTAAATTATTTATAGATGTTGTATCTAGCACAAAAATATTTGTTTTTTTGCTATTATGGATTTTTACCTTTTATTTATCAACTTTGAACACCTATTTTAGAAATCTTGGGTCCGCCACTGAGCCGGATGGTCTCGCAGCAGACCGACAACTCATCATGCAACCTATTCTTACTGAGTTACATGGAGCTGTGGGACCGGGATACACTGATGGAGAGCTTCTCCATGGACGACGTGCATGCGTTCAGGAGGAAGATCACTAACGAGCTCATATTCTCGAAGTTGAACACGGTGGGGAGCGTGAAAGAGGAGATTGAGGTGAATGCGTTACTAGAAATGCTAGGTATGAACCATCCTGATGTGGGCGTAGGGTTAGGGGTGGCAAAAAACCTCAAGGCTCGTGAGCTAGCTCGGCTCGTTGCAGGCTCAGCTCAGCTCGTGGCATAAAGGAGCCAAGCCGAGCCAGAGTTTTAGCTCGACCGCAATAACGAGCCGAGCCGAGCCAGCTCGTGAGCCACTCGTGAGCTCGTGAGGCTCGGCCAGGCCGATGCCAGCCTAATATTGCTCGGGCCAACTAGGCTAACGCGCACACAACAAGCCATCCATTACTCCGTCCTCGCCTCATCCTCCTCCTCACAGCATGCTCACCCTCCCCTCCTCCTCACCGCCCGCCTCCGCCGCCATCTCCCCTCCTTTTCATCGTCCCCTTCCCTATCCTCCTCGGTCTTCCTCCACCTCTCTGTCCACCTCCACCGTCGCCTCCCCTCCTTCTCGCCATTCGCCTCCACCGTCACCTGCCCTCCTCTTTGTTGTCCGCCTCCGCCTTCCCTCGGCCTTTGTCGCCGACTCCCCTAGCGGTTCGCCTCCGCCGCTGACTCCCCTAGCCGTTCGCCTCCACCGCCGACTACCCTAGCAGTCCGCCTCCGTCTCCCCTCGACCTCCACCGCCAACTCCCCTAGCCGTCCGCCTCTACATCCGTCCCCTCCTCCTCATCGTGATCTATCGAAACCTAGTAAATTTGGAGGACTTCTTTCAATTTGGAAATTTCTTGGTGCTAAATCTTAAGGAATAGAAGATCAATTTGTTGATTTTTTTCTTGGATTTTGTTAGACATTATCTTAAGGAATAGAAGATCAATTTGTTGAATAGAAGATCAATGAAGCGATAAAGATGAATTAATCTAATCTTTTTCTCAAGTTCTATCATCTCGATCTATAGTCAAATCTCTTATCCCACCAACCCGATGCCGCCTGGCCTTCTTCTCGGCGGTGTTTACCCCGATGAACTAAGGGTTATCACATTTGGTATCAGAGTAGTCGATTTCTTCCCACGACTTCTGCTACCATGGTTCCTGTTGCCGAGTCGTTGGCCACAACAAAAGGCTAATGCCAACAAGATGGCAAACATCGACAAGAAGATGGTGGACGTTTTTCTCAACATGCATGCTATCTTGGAGAAGATCGCGAATCAGAAAAAGGCGCAACAAGAACAAGAACTGTCATGGCAGTCGCGGTTCTGTCACGCCTGCCACAACTGTGCCACGCGCTGCCGCGGCAGCTGTGTTGGTACCGAAGTCTGCCGCGGCAACTATGTCGCTACCGCGACTTGTTGTGGTACCACCAACGCTCGTCGTGACCGTGCCATGTCCTATTACAGTATTGCTGAAGGCCGTCGTGACCCTGTCGAAGCCTATCGTGATAACTGAATCATGAAAACCTACTACAACGCTGTCGTGGTTGCCACCATGTCCGCCATGACAATCGTAGATGTCACCAATGTTGCTGCACTTGTACGTGGAGGCTCCGGTCTACAAAGTCATCAGTAAACGTCACAGTATCTCGTCAACTTGGGGTCTCCTAGGGCTGTAGCCATAGCCGCCACCACAGCTCGAGGACGAGTTGTCGCCGCCGAAGGGGTGAGCAGTTGTCACACGTGTGAATTATGCACGCGCGTGAATAGTATCCGTATACTATAGCAGCACATATGGCAGGCTTAGATTGATTAAGATAAAAAATAAAAATAGTTAGTTTTCTTATTATATGAGTTTCCTATCTTATAGATATGTTCTATTTATTAGAGATAGGTTTCCTTCGAGATAAAGATTGTTTCTTGAAGGTCAAATCGAGTTATCCCTATAAAAGAGTTAGCATGTATCTATTAAGCAATAAAGCAATGAAGATGAATTAATCCATTCTCTTTCTCAAGTTCTATCATCCCAATTTATAGTCAAATCTCTCGTTCCACCAAATTGACGTCGTCCGGTCTTCCTCCCGACACTAAGGTTTATCACAGTTCAGCTTTCTGCTACAGAGTTGATGTGGCTATGATCGTCTGAATACTACTATGTCTACGACTCTACGTGGGAGCATCGCGCGGAACTCATGACTGACTAAGCAGCTATCTGAATAATTTGGAATTTTGGACAGTTCCCGTCAGTTCTTGCGTCGAGCTGGAATTTTGGACAGTGCACATATGAGCGCTGCTGTGAGTATAATTCTGTTTCATTAGCTGAACTGAGCATATGCCTCTTGTGCTGCTATTCGCTTTATCCAATAATAATATCCCCCGGCAACAAAAATGTATCTTTGAGTTTTCTTTCTGAGATGAACAACCATTTTTCAATATTAAGACTCATGCTATACCAATGGACCATCTTGATCATTAACACATGCTATACCCGTGCACGCATCTTGTTTTCAGTTTTCCATTGCATTTGATATTTCGTTCCCAAATATCACATCTGTGCATTAATCCTACCCATTGTACTTGACAAGTTAATGCATTGCTATACATGCGAAACAATGAAGAACTGGGTGTATACATTTGAACAGTAGGAAAAAAAAGAATAAGATATCAATGTGCCATGAATCATCTGCACAATGTAGTGGTATGGACGGGATTATTACACTTAACCAACACAAATAAACACACACTAGTATTGAGTTGCATACACCATAGGACCATATTTGGTCACACCACGGATCCATCAACCATCACAATTATTTTGTTTCTTCAGATCGTGTCACCCAGACCTCAAATTCAGGATCTGCTGCTTGGCGACCCAAAAGTTTAAGCCTGTTGAGAAAAGGCGCGCAATCTGCCGTGCTCAACTCAACCATATTTTCTCGAGTGGGCTACTGTTCCTTGCCCTGCGCCAGTGGCTCGGCAATGCCCTTGGAGAGGCAGTACGCGATGGACTGTATGGTGATCATGGGGTTGACGCCGACGGCCGTGGGCAGCAGGCTGCCGTCGCAGACGTACAGCCCCTTGGCCTCCCAGCTATCGCCGCTGCCGTTGACGCCGCCGTCCTTGGGGCTCGCACCCATCCGGCAGCTGCCCATCTGGTGCGCCGAGCACAAGAACGCCCACTTGTCCGTCCCCGGGTACAAGGACCCCGTCTCGATGGTCACCTCGTCCAGGAACGCCTCCAGGTCCTCGTCGCGCAGGCCCTTGCACCGTAGCCGGAGCCCGTCGCTGCGGTGCGTACCCACCTCGGCCGTGCCGGCGGCCACCAGGATGCGCAGCGCGCGGCGCAGGCCGTTGCGGAGCTCGGTGTCATCACGGCTAGGGGTGAAGCGCACGCGGCCCTCGCCGTCCACGAACCCCGCGCCGCGATCACGGACCAGCGCGAACGCGTGCGCCATGCGCGCGTACCGGCGCATGCGCTCCTACATGTCGCGGCCTGATTCCCACGGGACCAACGCGGCGAAGGCGCCTGGCCCTAGAGCCGGCGTCTCGATGATGGTTCGGTCGGTGACACGGTGCATGCTCGTGATTATGCCGCCCTCGTAGCACTTGCCGGTGAGTTGCGGCTCCTGCTTCGTGTCCGGAAAGTGGCCCCACGCCATGGACACCGGGTGGAGGTGCAGATTCCGGCCGATGTGCCGGTTCTTGAGACCGCTGTTGCGCAGCAGCGGCGGCGTCATGAGCGCCCCGCACGCCGAGATGGACACCTTGGCCTCGATGCGCAGCTTCTTGGTGATGCCATTGCTCATGCTCGTCGCCACAAGGCCCATGGTCTCGAGAATGAAACGCTCGGCCTTGCACCCGGTCAGGATGACCACGCCGCGCGCACCGGCGTCAACAAGCCACGTCGTGTCGGTGCCGCGCTTGTCGCCGGTTGGGCAACCGAGGTTGCAGCTCCCGCAGTAGTGGCCCTCAGACGAGTTGCGCGGCACGGCGTCGGCGCGCAGCCCGAGCGCCTCTCACCCGCGGCGCACCACCTTGTTCTGGAACCCCTCCTCCCGGCACCCGTCGGTCACGGCGAGCCGGGCGCACACCGCGTCCATTGCCTGCATGTACCTCGGGCTCGCGAACACGAGGAGCCCGTGCTCGCGCGACCACTCCTGCATGACCTCCTCCGGTGTGCGGATGCTGCCCGACCAGTTCACCGCCGAACCACCGCCGACCGTCGCTCCTGTGAATAAGATGGTCGTCACATTTGTCGTGCAGAAGATGCCTCCCTTCTCGTAGAGGCGCTCCGTGGTCGGGCCCTCCATGGAGCTGTAATCCTCGGCGGCGAAGTAGTCTCCCTTCTCAACAACGACGACCTTGTGCCCCGCGGACGCGAGCACCGCGGCGGCCACGCCGCCGCCGCAGCCCGAACCGACGATGACGACGTCGCATTGCACCGTGTGGTGCGCGCCCGACGCGTCCAGCTTCACAGCGAGGCCCATGTCCGCGAGTGACCTGAGCAGGGTGGTGTCGTTCAGTTCCCTGGTCTCCACGACGCCATTGTCCAGAGGCCGCCGCGACGGCGACGTTGTTGCTTCTGTTCGATCTTCCCGTTGCTCTTCCACCTCCGGCATGCTGTACCCTATCGCTTTCCAGCTTGGATTCTCCGAGTTTTCGTTCACCTTAACGTTGGAAACGGAGATAAATATTTATGAGATCATTGATGAGATGTATAGTGATGGTTTTACTGTCTAAATGTCCATTGACTAATTTTTCGGGAGAAAGCAGTTGAATTTTTTCGACCGTTGAATGTAGATCGGACGGTTGAGGCCTCCCCCTGACTCCCCTATTTGCCGAGACTGATAAAATGAAATTGTTCTAGTAGGGTCAATCTATATATTTTTATGGGCATGGTAAACAATATACACACTTGACTAGTCTTTTTGCTAACTACTATATGTTAGTGAATACTATATAATATAAAATGATATAGAAGTATTTTTGATGAAAAATCTATTAATATCATTTCTATTTGACAAATCTAAATACTTTTGTGCATGTTAGTGACCAAACTTTTAAAATTTTAACTACACGCATTCAAAAATGACATCCGCTCTCTTCAGTCACAAAATAATATTGTTTTGTAGTATGTGTAGTAAAAAAAAGTTTAGTTATCTATATCTTTTCTAATATTTAGATTGAACACATGAAAACAATACACATACACTAATATAAAAAGCACCAGTTTAGTTAAACCTTTTCCCACTCAACAAAGTTAATACTCTCCTATCCTAACGGTTAGATCAACTAAATCTAATTACTATTATTGCAAGTTGATCCTGTCATCTCTATATCTAAACTGTTGACTTAGATCTTCCAACAATTGCTGTTGCAAGTTGATCCTGCCGCCCACCTCCCCAATCTCCAGTCCTAACTGTGACCCTCACCCTAATCTCGCGTGTTCGTCTGCCCGAGCCCGAATGCCTCACGCCGCCCCCCTCAATCACGCCGTCACATCCGGCCGCATTCCTTCGCGCTGCCCCCATCCTTCCCCGCTCCTCCCCCTCCGCTCTATGGTCTGCTGCTTCGCCCCACTCCGCCCCAACACCGCCGCTCCTCCCCCTCCACTCCCATACTGCCCACTGCTCCGTCCCCTCCGCTCTCGCTCCGCTCCCTGCTCCAGCCGGATTCCTTCGTGCCACCCCCATCCTCCCTCGCTCCACTCCATGGTCTGCCGCTTCGCCCCACTCCGCCCCAGCGCCGTTGCTCCTTCCCCCACCGTTCCCGCGCCGCCCTCTGCTCCGCCGCTCCGCCCCCCTCCGCTCCTTGCTCCGCCCCCTGATCCACTGCTCCATTGCACTCCGCGCTCTAGCCTGACGCCCATGCATAGTGCCCCCTGCTCCAGTCCGACGATGCCCGTCATGCAGTGCGCCGGCAACCCCACCCTCCAGCCCGACACCCCATGCTCCCCCGCTCCGCTAACACAAGATCAGTGATTCTCAATTTAAGCTATGTAATGAATATGTGATTGTGAAATTCAGCTTGCTCTTACTGTTATTTTCTAAATATGAATATGTGTTCTTCGTCAGATGTTTGGATCAGTGGTATGGATTTAAGTTATTCTTTGAATTTGAGAAGCCCGTGAGATGTTCTCTGAATTTGAGTTAATTTTGAATATGTGTAATTCTAAAAACACATATTGGATCAGTGCCACGGAATATATGTAATTCTAAAAACACATATTGGATCAGTGCCATAGAACTTAAAAAAACACAGTGGCATAGCGTCTGTTTTGTAATGGTAAGTCTTCAATTTAGAATTACCATTTAGTTTTGTTGAAGTGCCTGTTGCGTTTGGCTTCAATTCGAAATGATCAGTTTGTGGTGAAAAAACTACTTTTCCCAACATGTACAATGAACAATTACCAGAGCTGTGTTTTCAACTGCTTCTTGGTACTTGACCGTGTGGGATATTGACTAACAATACACATACCAGCATGTCTATGCTAGGAAGTAGGTTTGTTACACCTGAAACTGATCATAACGGATAATTGTGTCCTGTAATGACAATTTGCTACACTGTTAATCAATCCATGCTCACAGCCTATCATCAACAAGACAATAGCTGGCATAAAAATTTTGAATATGCTCAAAACTATGCTGAACTGAAGATTTTCTCGACATCTTAATGTTGATTGGTTTATTGACAAACAGTATGTGTCGCAAGTTTGGTTCAGATCTGCCTTGTCCGTTCACTTATGTGTTCCTTTAATATTATCTAGAACTCAAATATTATTCATTGAATAGTTGTCAAAATATCATATTTGTACCTTATTACACACTTAGAGAGTACCCGCTGGATTATTCGTTTTAACTGCCTGAGATGACCCAAGGAATCAAACATATTATTTTAAATTTGTCAAAAAATCAGTTGCTGTTCTAATATGTCTGGCACTCCTTCCAGGGATACATGCTTCCTGAATTGCAAATTCAAATGAATTACATACTCCCTCGAATTCAAATTCAATTGAGCGTAAGCGTCGACGTAAGGTCCAACAGTATGCTCAAATGTCCGCCCAACAAAAAGCAGAATACCTACTTAGAAAGCATGCTTACAAAAATGAAATAAGATATACAACAGGATGTCAAATGCCAGTGGTTTCCTCATGCCATACTTATGAGAGGACTCCATTTCAAGACGTTACAAATTGTCATATTACTTCTTGTGCTGTTAGCCTGTTACGAAAGGTGAAGTGTATACATAACTTCTCCTTGCAAAATCGTCTTGTGCTATTCTAATATTTCTATCACTCCAGAGAATATTATTGCTACAAGCTACAGATATGAACCGGAGTATTTAACATTTCCAACAATTTGTTGTTGACATCTACATCAAGATCGAGTCAATGGGGCTAGATTTCTTTGCCAAGGAGGCAACACAAAGGCTCATACGTGCAGACTTGTATCAAGGTGTAGTTGATACCATTGCAAGTAGTGAGACGCGGGCGTGTATGGAGGTTAATGCCAAGATCCCCTAATCTCATGCTATTTGGACTGTGCTGAGATCCCTTTAATCCATACATGCCTTTTCCATATGCATATTATTTCCATAATCTGTGCAACCTCCTGGCTATAAGTAACATACGCGCTAAACAACATACGACACAGATCAACAAACAACTCCTCACATGCTCTGCTACTATTTCTTGCTTCAAGCTTTGTTCCACTGTTGTATGTTCATTTTCCTTCACACCTTACATATCAATTCGTTCATATTTCATTACTATGTTACTTGAATTTCATATGTTCTTGCATCACAGATTTATACAATGTCGATCCGGACCGTTAACTCTTTCTCCGAAGCCTTCAACAACCCAATGGGCTCAATCATCAGTACGTTGTTCTTTTTCATTTGTTTTATGTGCATCAGTAATTATATGCAAACTATTATTTTCACATGTCAACTACACTTTTTCAAAAGATACCACCGCTTTAATCATAAATCTGAGCCCTACAGACTACGAAATTGATTATCCACTAGGTGTTAGAGAGTTAGCCCTAATGAATACGAGGTATGAAGCACTCCATTTACATGTGTAACATTAAATGCAATTTAAAATTTATTAAATGCCTAGCAACAAAAAATGCATTTTGCTAAATTAGATATGTCAATTTATATGCAAAAATCAAATTGGGTTCATACGCGTTTACGAGGATGTTGCAGAGATATATATACAAGATCTGATTGTGTCTGAGCTTAGCAGATATATTTTGACCGCTACCGCCCTTGAGATGGATCATGCCTCCAGTAAATGCAATAAAATTTTTTATGGTTTTTAACAGTCTTCTGTAAATATCTAAACATACAATTGCATATTAAATGTAACGAGACATTCATATATTCATATTACGACGTTGTTGCATAATAGACAGTTTCACCACCACAAAGGACTCAAATATGATCATTGTAAACTATAGCGATTTTGGTGCGCTCAATGGTATATTTTGTTACTTCTCTCATATTCCACCTCACAAATATAAATTATTAGGTTCAAAATTTATCTTTTTACATAACTGTTCTTTATGTAGATGTCAGATATACGTTATAGTACGATCCGAACACTCACGATTACGTCAAGAATGCTTTATTTTTTTAGGAGAGATGAGAACAAATCAAAGAAATCATCTAATAACAACAAAGATGTACAAATCTATGTAACCAAAACTCATGTCCAAGAAGCTTTTCATGCTTCTCCCACGATGTGTACTGTGAGTAAAGTGCATCACAACCTTCAAATAAACCGCCAGTGAAGAGATCACGTAAGGGGAAAGAGCCAACGCTCAATTTCGCTGCATGTGGACGTCATTGAAGTTTCCTATCCCTTGAAAGGGAATGACGAAACTAGAATTATGATGCTTTTTTCTTTGCCTACAGTAATGATTCTATAGTTATGATAGTAGAGTTGTCATAAAGAGAAATAAAAATAATATGTTGTTGGGTACTTTTTTTTTCTACGAAGACTACATCTATCAATTCTGTTGCAATGACTATTGATTTAGTATGTGCTTAAGATGATTCATTTCTTGGAAATTTTGGAATAAAATGAATTTTGATCTTCAGTGCTTTTGATATGGATTCATCATGCACGCTTACTAGTGTGTGTGTATGTAGGAAAATGATTCTATACTCCTGAGAATATGTACTCTCACTTCTCATATACCACTTAAATAATGCTGTTACATCTCTTTGTCTATTTGAGCATACTCTAATAATAATTATAAGATACTCTAAAATGAGTTCTATAATTTTTTTTATTAAAATCCACTTTTTATAACGTAATTTATGTATATGCTTCTTTTATGTATGGAAAAGGATATATAACAAAAATAAATGGTTCCGATAAAAAAACTTTCAACTAAGTCGCATTGGAGTATCTTAGAATTAATATTTAAGTATACCGAAAATGATAAAAAAGGTATAAAATATTTATTTAAGTGATATATTACAAGTGAGAGTATGTACTCCCAGGATCGATTAGGCCTTTTGGAATGGTGGGTCAATTTGGCCAAGGTGGGGGCCTCTCCCACAACATATATATATATATATATATATATATGTGTGTGTGTGTGTGTGTGTGTAGGGACATATCTAGTGCTAAGGTGCTAATAGCGACGTGGACCGTCCGATTTAGATTATGTGGCTCTGATAGAGGTGGGTGGGAACCCTATCTGACTTGATGGGTTTTTATGAATAATGTAGGGGTTTTCTGCAAAAGCGTTTAAGTGGGATGGGTTCCCACCTTCCTTCATCCGAACTACACAATCTAGATGGGACGGTACATGTTGTCATCTAGATCATGTATGTATGTATGTATGTATGTATGTATGTATGTATGTATGTATGTATGTATGTATGTATGTATGTATGTATGTATGTATGTATGTATGTATGTATGTATGAAACCATTATATGTATGTATGCATTGTATGAAACAATTATATGTATGTATGCATTCATGCATGCTTGTATGAAATCATTGTATGTATGTATGCATGCATCCATGTAAATGATTTTATACTCCTGAAAGTATATACTTCTACTTCTTATATATCACTTAAATGATGCTGTTATATCTCTTTATCCTTTCAAGTATACGCTAATAATGATTATAAGATACTCCAAAATGAGTTCCATGAAGAATTTCATCTAAGTCCACTTTTTATATCATAATATATATACTCCTTTTATATGTGAAAAATAGTATATAACAAAAATAAAGGACTTCAATGATTTTTTTCAACTAAATCGCATTGGAGTATTTTAGAATTAATACTTTAACTATACTGAAAGTGATAAAGAGGAATAACACGTTCGATTAAGTGATGTATTAGAAGTGGGAGCATGTACTCCTGTTAGTATAGAAAAGTTTCCTATATATATATATATATATATATATATATATATATGTCATAATATTATAACTTTATTATGTTTTATAAATATCTTTCAAGAGAAATTAATTATCAAAGTTGTATTTTAGAGACTACTTTGATGTGCAAAATGATATTATTTTGTGACTAGAGAGAGTATTTAAAAATCTAGACAGTATATTAGTTGGTTTTAAAGGTTCAGCTGCATGTACCCCAAGACGACTTGCATCTATCGACGGAAGGACCAAAGAAGTACCAAGAAGACTAGTTAAGGTAGTGCTCCGTTTGGCTGAATTTTTGTGGCTTATGGTTGAATTTTCACTGTAACTGGTTGAAATTATATCGTAGCTGATGGTGGCTTATTTGGCATAATTAAATTTAAAAAAAATAAAAATAGAAAAAACGGGTTAGCCCAGCACGTATAATGCAAACGAATACAAAAAAAAGAACCGGCAAAAAAATCTAAAAAAATCCAAAATGACAGAAAAGACGAAATTTAGGAATAGTGAAAAATAAGCCGGAAGCCAGAAGACCATAATTTTTCTACGTGTACTATGAATAGATTCTTTTTGACTGCAGCTTATATTTTTAGTCATAGCACGAGCTGTTGTGTGAACAAATCAAATATCGATAAACCGATATGTCGTTTCGAAACAACGATAAGAAATCGTTTTACTCGAGAAAAGTAATAAGTCATAAGCTGTAGAGAACTAAGGCCCTGTTCGGCAGCCCTCCAGCCGTCCGGCTTTTCATACCGCCACAAGACCTAACTTTAAACGGAGTATTTTCTCAAGACGGGGTCTACAAGTTAAACGTAGTACACGTTAAAAGCTTAACATCTGTACCAGCCAAAATCGTAAATAAGTATCGATCTCTCCGTAATCTGTACCGTAAACAGTCAAAATTCAAAAATTTCAACCAAAAGCTATAAGCCGCAGCTAAAAAGAACAGACACTAAGCCTATCAATAGCCAAGTAGTACGGGACTTAGACAAATTGATTGGTCCCATAGACTAACTAGCCAAGCAGTGACTGGGTTGAATTTTCATTGTGTCCCTTCAGATCTTCCTAATGAATTGAGTCAGCATAGCAAAAGATTTAGCACTTGACAAATTGAATGCTGACAGCGAAACAGTGGCTTGTCTTAGCAAAAGATTTAGTACTTGACAAATTGAATGCTGACACCGAAACAGTGGCTTGTCTTGCGATTACGATACACTGTAGTCTCTAACGGCCCAAACAGTGGACCGGCGTGCGATTGTCTACCATATGTCGCGTGCCATGTACGAATGCTCACGGCAGTTTGAGGTTACTCAGTGCTCAACAGTGCTGAGAAATCAAGGCACTTACATGATTCGTTTGGTCACGGAGGGAGTCGTCCTTGAACACGTGCAGTGAAACCGTATAAATTTTGGTTAAAGGTGTTATCTAAAATACGGATATATAAAAATAATAAGGGTAAATCTGTTATAAAAATAATTTCATAGTATTATAGTTTTATATTTTTTCAACTATATTGATAAATTTTAGTGGTCAAGATGGCTTCTTTGGGTCTTATTGACTTTAAAAAGTAAAACCAGACTTCTTTTTTACTGGAGGAGCAAATATTTACTAATTAGAATAAACTTTTGCTATTGTAGCTAAATAAATTCTTTGAACTAGTTACTGCATTCAGAACGCGGGAAAATATAGGTGCTTTTGAGGAGCCACGGTACTATCAAATGGACCTTAGTTAATGCTGAGCTGTGCCTGACGTAAGCATGATCAAGTTAGCTTCTAGCTTTTTTGGCTTTCGGCTTATTTAAGCTAGAAATCATTTGGAATATGGCGGTTTCTAATTTCGACTTATTTTGGTTTTTTTGGCTTTTTATCTTTTCTTTTTTATTCTTATTTCTTTGCATTGTCTGCAACGATATAACCGTTTTTTATTTTTTTCTCATTATTCTATTTTTGAAAAAACTAACAACTGCTATAATATAATTTCAGCTACCATCCAAAAAGTCTACCTTTTACAGGCGTGAGTTCTGAGCTTTTAGGTCGCTCTCGCCGAGCTACCCTATTAACTCCATTCCTGTGATTTCTGAGGCAGAGGTACTAGCCGAGTATTTCTTCTCCTTTTTTCTTGTTCATTTTTTGGACAGGAGTAGCTAGAACATGAGCTCGACTTGCCCTAGTCAGGGACCACAAGCACAAGCTACTGTGAATTTATTGCGGCCACCATGGGCATGTCAGGTGTGTCACCCTGCTGCCAACCCAAGGCAGATCGCGCACACAATCCTGGGCAAATTTAACGCACGTACGTACATACGATCGTGTAGAAGCTGAAGTGGCAGATGATCTTGACGACGGCGACGGCGATCTTGAGCGGGAACAGCCACCGCGCCCGGTTCCACCGCCTGAGCGCCTCCTCCCGCCGCTCCACCGGCAAATGCATAAACATGACGTTTCCGCATCACGTCAAATCCGGAAAGCTAACTGATAGTATTGATATGCTTTCAGTAAAGTCAGCAAAAACAGAGACAGAGAGAGAAATTGTTGGCAGCTATCCAATAGCGATAGTGACAAATCAACTAGATGGACTTTTCAGTGTACAATTAACATACAGTTTACTTAATCAATCCTGGTGGATAATTTTAAAATGAACTGTATCGTTGTTAATTCTTCGATAGTTTTCCATAACTTCATAACGAAAATGAAGAAGCTCGGTATACTTAATTTCAAACTGAACAGACATAAAACCTTCTAAAAAAAACTAAACAAACATAAAAACTTCAGAGAAAATTCAAGACATGGAAAAAGAAAATCAAGAACAGCCTGGCGCCACCTAACAACCAGTACACCATCCAATTGGAGGCACACGTAGGTACGAATCGTTATTGATCCATCGTCCATGTGCTCACCTCGTCGGGGACGGTGGAGTCGGCGTCGGAGGCGAGGTAGAACCACTCGAGGTCCTTACCGCCGGGCGAGTCCCCTCGTTCGCCGTCGCCATCGCCGCCAAGGCCCTCCTCCGTAGGCGGCAGCGACGGGATGAGCTCGCCGCACATGGCCCGCAGCGCCTCCATCTCCACGGGGTGCAGTCCGTGCGTGTATCTGTCCCGCCTCAGCCCCCGCAGTAGCGGGTGCCCCGGCCTCCTCCCCGTCACCGCCGCCTCCCCCTCCCACGCCGCCATTACTGATGCTTGCAATACGCAAACGAGCGGCTCTTTTGGCTTTGTGTGACGACGTGCGAGTTGTATGTTGGCGGGCGCGCGCATATATAGAACTTTGGCTTTGTGAATTCATTTGCAGCGACGAGGAAAGCTGGCGAGCGTGTGAGTTGACAGGGATGTTGTCTGATGTAATCTTGTTTTTTTTGCTGTATCCGAGCTCAGGCGCGTCACGTCGGGAGAAAATACCAGTCGGGCAATGCCAACATTAGGACGACAAAGCACCGTGTTCCGTGTGATCGAGAGCAAGAAATAAAGGAAGAAACTGTAACAAGTGGTATCAGAGCATGTGTGACAAGACGAAGGCTCAGAGTGGGCTAATCTCCCTCCAGTACCCTCTCCTGACGATCGATAATTACCCGGTGTGGGCAATAAAGATGAAGACGAACATGCGCACCCAGTGAGTCTAGGGCGCAGTCGGTCTGAAGGGGAAGGACAAGGAGGTGGACGACAAGGTAGATCAGGCGGCTTTGGCCCACATCTACCAGGAGGTGCCAGACGCAATGATGCATCAGCTCATCGGCAAAGGAGACGACACGGGAAGCGTGGGAGGCACTTCAGACGATACACGAAGGAGTTGATCGTGTCAAGGAGGTGCGGCTCCAGAATTTGCGGAGCGAGTTCGAGAATCTGAAGATGGAAGAGACCCAGTCGGTGGACGAGTTCGACGGCAAGCTAAGTTCGTTGTATAATCAGATTAACTCTCTTGGTAACAAGATGGAGGAATATGTGACGGTAAAGAAGTATTTGCGCGTGCTTCCGGAGAAGTACATACCTATTGTCACAACACTTATGTACTCCCCTGATCTGGACAAGAAAAAGATAGAGGAGATCACCGGATCTCTCAAGGAGCATGGATCTCACAATGAGCAGGCATTACTAGTAAGGGAAGATCCGAGAGACGGTCGTGGCTCATCATACAACCGCGGGAGGTGGTGCGGTCGTGGTGGCCAGAGTGGTCGAGGCGACAGGGGTGGCCGTGAAGACAGGGCTGGGCAAGGCATTGGTGAGAGATCCCATGATACATCACATGTCAAGTGCTTTGAATATGGCAAATACAAGCACTACGCGATAAAATGCCACAGTAATAAAAAGTGCTTCAACTGTAACGACTTTGGGCACTTTGCTTTCGATTGCAAGAGCAAGAAGAAGGACGGGGAAATGAACCTTGCTAAAGACGAAGAAGAAGATGACGGAGAGCTAGTACTTCTCTCCTCATATGTTGAAAAGGAGTTGGTCATGGTGGAACTAAATGAGGAGAACGTAGTTTCAAAATTATGCACGGAGGAAGGAAGCCATGATCACACGGATCAATGGTACTTGGATAATGGAGTAAGCAACCACATCACGAGAGATCGCTCCATGTTCCACAAGCTCGACAAGAAGGTTTGGGGCAAGGTCAAGTTTGACGACGGCTCCACGGTGGAGATAAAGGGCAAAGGGACAATAATGCTGCAATGCATGAGCGAGGATAAGAAGTTGTTGACAGGAATCTATTATATACTAAGTCTATGCAACAACATACTAAGTCTCAGGCAGATGACGGAGAGAGGGTGCAAGGTGGTGCTGGAGGATGAGTTTTTGCGACTGTATGACAAGAACAGAGATTTGTTGATAAAGACAAAGAGGTCTCCAAATCGGTTGTACAATTTTTTTTTGAAAATTTGTAGACCGATTTGTGTGAAGAGCGGTTCTGAAGGAACCAGAGCATGGAGGACTTCATCAACAGGCAGCAGGAGGCAAGCCTGAAGTAGTAACGAGCAAGTCGTCAGAGAAGCGAGACGAAGCAGATGACATGGTCGTAATGAGCAGTGGCTCTAGAAGGGCATGCAGCAGGCATGCAGTGGCCGTAACAGGTGGCGCAGGAGGTGTGCACAGGCGTGCAGCCGACTTCGAACGAGCGCTTGCATGCAGAGAGGAGCGAAGGATTGGCACGGATGGTCGACACCGACCACATACAGCAGGCATGGTCGTGCACGAGCAGAGGCTCGGGAGGAGCTCTCACGCAGGCAGCAGAAGGAAGTCGAAGATGGGTCCCGAGGTGGCAGGAGGAAGCACAGCGTGGAGGACAGTGGTCGAAAGTAATGACACATGACAGTGAGAGGAAGTGCTCGTGGAGGATGCGAGAGCAGGTGCTCCAGGCCAGGAAGACATGCAAGGAAGAAGCGGAAGCAAGAGAGAAGATCGGCATGATCAAGATAGAGAAACAAGATTAATGAGGTGATTGTTAGAAGTAATCTTATTTTTTTGCTGTATCCGAGTTTCCGTGTGTGAGTTCGTGTATACGAATACTATACAAGTATCCAAGTAGGAGGTTTTGGTAAGGTCTGTCGTGTGCATGTGTAGGAGTAGATGCCGAGTCCGTATCTTGTTTGATTGCCATGTCATTTCCGCGTACGAGTATGAGTCCGTATTTGAATTATAGTTGGTTGTATCCGTCCTTTATAAGGCTTTGAAGGAGCGATGTAAGATGAAATAGCAAAGAAATAAAAGTTGAGAAGGGAAGTGCTTTGCTCCAGGGAGTCTACATACGAGCTGTCTTAGGGTGCTCTCTCCAACAGAGATGCATGCGTGGTTGCTTGGGCGAATCACGCGAATGTGAAGTCAAATAAAGAGTAGCAGGGTGCGGTGCTGCACATAAGAGGACAGAGGTGCTGTCCTTCAGGCGCGTCATGTTGGGAGAAAATACCATTCGGGCAGTGGCAACATCAGGACGACAGAGTTTAAGACTATATCTATGTCTATCAGTTATTCAGTCTGTGTGGTTCTATGCCTTATTGTGTGAGAGTGAGCTATGTGAAGTTCGCACTATCATATTATGATATTTTCTATGTTAAGTCTTTGAAATGTGTAGCTGCATCTATATGTAGACGGCAGGCGGCGTGCAAGCGAGTCCCCTGCGGTTAGTCAAGGCGAGCGAGGCCTCGATCGCCCGCGGCTAGCTGCGTGCGAGCGAACCTTAGCAGTCGGCGTTGTCCCCCAATCGACGCGAGCGAAGCGAAGCGATGGGGCATGGATGCAGTCGACTGTATGCCTATTTTTTTCGGCTTCTAAAAACTGCTTTTCAACTTTTCTAAGCCTATTTTTCAGCTTCTAAAAACTGCTTTTCAACTTTTCTATAGTAACTAACTTTTAAACACAATATCTTTTTAAGATAGGATCTACTAGTTAATTGTAATATATACTGTACTGACTTCATTTATATCGGTAAATATCACACGTGAGTTTCTGTTACTCTGTAATCTCTCACATGAATAACCCAAAGTCACAAGCCGCAATCAAAAGTCATAAACCATATCCAAAAAAGAACAGATGGATCCCCTGTTAACTTAATCTTAAATCAACGGATAAAATCAACCGGTATCTCTTTTTTAGTGAAAAGGTACTAATACCGTTTGGTACCTTTCAAGATGACAAAAAATCTCTCCAGAGTAGCCTGACAGCCACACCAACCGAGGACTGCTCGGGCCTCCACTTAATGCGTCTTTTACGACACAACCTTCAGCGAACAGACGCGACTCCTCCGACGTAACGAAGGGAAAGTCAAAGAGTGCAGTGCGCCCGATATGGACCTTCCATCTGGATCCTACGACTTTTCTCCACGGCTCCACCACCTCGTACGTCATTAGTTAACTTACGCCCCTCTACTTCTTCCTCTTCCGTCAAGAACTGCTCTAGTCCAAACTCCCTAAATTCTGTCTCAATTTTTATCTTCCACTAAAATTGAAAGGAATTCAACTGAATTTTGCCTAGGGAGATGCACGGACCAACTTTGCCCTGGCTGCTCACTACCGCGCGCGGCAAGCAAGCAAGGATAGGAAAACACTATGAAAGCAAGGATAGGAAAATATGTTTTGATAAATCACTTCGAAAACACTATGAAAAATTATTTTATTTATTCGGAGAAAATTATAAGGTAAAAAGAAAAAGCCTACATCGTCGATCATCTGCACAGTGGAGTAGTATAGGCGAGATCAGTACACCTGATCAACTGACACACATCTGCGTGGCGGCTCGTGAATTCGTTGATGTCGCACACACGTACTCACGGTCACGGCTAGTCTTTCTTGCTGTGCGCCAAGGACTCGGCGATGTCCTTGGCGACGCAGTACGCGATAGACTGTATGGTGATCATGGGGTTGACGCCGACGGCGGTGGGGAGGAGGCTGCCGTCGCAAACGTAGAGGCCCTCGGCCTCCCAGCTCTCGCCGCTGCCTTCGACGGCGCCGTCCCTGGGGCTGGAGCCCATCCGGCAGCTGCCCATCTGGTGCGCCGAGCAGAAGAGTGCCCACTTGTCCGTCGTCGAGTGCATGGGGCCCTTCTCGATGGTCACCTCGTCCAGGAACGCCTCCAGGTCCTCGTCGCGCACACCCTTGCACCGCAGCTGGAGCCCGTCGCTGCGGTGCGTGCCCACCTCGGCCGCGCCGGCGGCCACCAGGATACGCAGGGCGCGGCGCAGGCCGTTGCGGAGCTCCTGAGTATCGTCGCCGCTCGGGGTGAAGCGCACGCGGCCCTCGCCGTCCACGAACCCCGCGCCACGGTCGCGGACAAGGGCGAACGCGTGCGCGGTGCGCGCGTACCGACGCATCCGCTCCTTCATGTCGCGGCCCGACTCCCACGGTACCATGGCGGCGAAGGCGCCTGGCCCCAGCGCCGGCGTCTCGATGATGGTGCGCTCCGTGACGCGGTGCATGCTCGTGATGATGCCGCCCTCGTAGCACTTGCCAGTGAGCTGCGGCTCCTGCTTGTTCTCCGGGAAGTAGCCCCACGCCATAGACACCGGGTGGAGGTGCAGGTTCCGGCCGATGTGCCGGTTCTTGAGCCCGCTGTTGCGCAGCAGAGGCGGCGTCATGAGCGCCCCGCACGCCGAGATGGACACCTTGGCCTCGATGCGCAGCTTCTTGGTGATGCCATTGCTCATGCTCGTCGCCACCAGGCCGACGCACTTCTTGCTCCGGCCGTTCCTGCCTCGGTTTCCCGTGTTGCTCTCGAGCATGAAACGTTCGGCTTTGCACCCGGTCAGGATGACGGCGCCTCGCTTGACGGCGTCGACCAGCCACGTCGTGTCGGTGCCGCGCTTTTCACCTGTGGGGCAACCGAAGTTGCAACTTCCGCAAAAGTGGCCCTCCGACGAGTTGCGCGGCACGGCGTCGGCGTGCAGCCCGAGCGCCTCGCACCCGCGGCGCACCACCTTGTTCTGGAACCCTTCCTCCCGGCACTCGTCGGTCACCGCGAGCCGGGCGCACACCGCATCCATGGCCTGCACGTAACCCGGGCTAGCGAACATCGGGAGCCCGTGCTCACGCGACCACTCCTGCATGACCTCCCCCGGCGTGCGGATGCAGGCCGACCAGTTCACCGCCGAGCCGCCGCCGACCGTCGCGCCCGTGAATATCATCGTCGTCACGTTGGACGTGCAGAAGATGCCGCCCCTCTCAAAGAGGCGTTCCATGGACGGGCCTTCGATAGAGCTGTAGTCCTCGGCGGTGAAGTAGTCGCCCTTCTCCACAACGACGACCTTGTACCCCGCGGACGCGAGCACCGCGGCGGCCACGCCCCCGCCGCAGCCGGACCCGACAATGACAGCATCGCATCGCACCGTGTGGTGAGCGTCCGATGCGCCCGGCTTCACGGCGAGGCCCTTGTCCGCGAGTGACCTGAGCAGGGTGGTGTCGCTCAGTGCCCTGGTCTCCACGACGCCATTGTCCAGTGGCCGCGACGGTGACGGCGACGTTTCAGCTCGATTTTTCCGCCTCTCATCCACGCTGTACCCGATTGCCTTCCAGTATGGATTCTCCGAGTTCTCATTCACCTGGACGTTTCAAAAACGGGTTAAAAGAATATTTTTTTGCAGATACATGTTTGATTCATCATTAGGATGTCAAGTGGTGATTCAGAGTTTGTGTTGCTGTACTATTTTCTTTAAGTGAACTGAGAGAGCTACTGCTCATTCTCTGATCTTTGCACAAGAACAGAAACACCAATTTGTTTGCCACGGAAATGAAAACAAGTTGAGGTTAGGAGTTTGGGCAGTAGAAGACAGAGCATCACCAAAGGATTGGGGTATGCTGATGGATGGTGATCTTGACAATTCCATCACATCTTATCTTCTTAAACAAAGAGTGACAAGACCACATCAGTGTGTTATTTATGTTAGATTGTCACTTGCTGCAGCACCATACAGGCCCTAAAAATTCTTATGGTCACTTTTCACAGACTGAGCCAGCAGAATACTGCCTCTCAAGACCTGCATTTTTCATTGTGTACTATGGATGGCTAAGTAGACTGTTGAATTGATTGGTCCCAGAGCCAAGTTGCTCTCAGAAAAAGGAGTCATTTTCAGTTTTCGGTAATGAATTGAGTCGTCACAGAGAAAAGATAAAGTTCAGTATTTGACAAACTTAATGATGACAGTCGACAAGGAAATCATGTCATGTTCAAGAAACTGTCTTATGCAATGTCTAACTACCCAGACACTGATTGGACTGGCGATTTTCTAACCACCCAAAAGAGTGAGATGAATTACAAATGTTTAATCAATTCTGAGAAGAGTCTGCCCAGCTATGTTCTAGGCAAGATACACTCCCTATTTTCAGGCAACAGAATAGCTACTTTTTGCCAAAAACGAGGTGATTCCGGATAGAAGCATGAAACTAGTGTGAGACTGAATTCAGTTAGTAGCAGTAAATCAAACGAATTTCAAGTTTGCATCTAGGCTTGCAGTTGCACGACGGCCTCTTGAGAAGTCAGAGCGTGCAGGTCCCTCTCACCGAGCTGTCCTATTAATTCCAAGCATCTAACCTCTGAATGTGCAGTAAGTGTGGCAATTTAGCACCAACTACTGAATGGACACTGGTAGAAAGTAGTAGTATTCCATTACTACTCCCAATCTCACCAGTGAAACTTAATGTTGTTTGGTACATTTTGCGTATCCTATAAATGTTCTTTGGCTTCCCATCTGCCTGTTTGCTGCTGATAATAAAAGCAAAAGAGCAGGGTGGGGACATGATCCTCTATGGTTGAGAAAAAATAAATGGTTCAGGTGTTTGATTTGATCCTTTGAAGCCTCAATTGCCAAAAGGGACCAGGAGCACAAGACACAGGTCGGGAGGGCCAATTTATTGTGACCAGCATGGCATGTCAGTTTGTCAGACTCACCGATGCTAACACAAAGGAATCGTAAGAAAAGATGCAAGCTTAGCGTATGATCCAAGTGGAGTGGTCAAATTTTGGCGTACCATGGCGTAGAAGACGTAGTGGCAAAGGATCTTGACGATGGCGAAGGCGATCCTGAGCGGGGAGAGCCACCGTGCCCTGTTCCACCGCTGCAGCGCCGCCTCCCGCCGTCCCGCCGGCATGTCGGCAAACCGGCGGACGAAGGGGAACTCGCCGGTGAGGCACATACGGCCGCACAGCAGCAGCGTGCCCACCCTCGTGCTCAGGATCCACAGCACCACCCACGCCAGCGCCACCGCTTCCCATATGCACCGCGTCACCATCAGCTCCGCCACCTATTTGTTTTCAAAAAAAAAAAACACACATTAACAAGGCGAATTAATCTAGTGATTAATTAAGTAAACACCAGAGACGAACAAGGCGATTAAACCAAGCAAATTAAGCTACTGTTAATTAAGCCATGAGTGAATTTAACGTCAAGAACATGTAATGTTAATGGAGCATGCAGGGAGCGGTTTGATCGACGGGTCACCTCGTCGGGGATGGCGGAGTCGGCGGCGGAGGCGAGGTAGAAGCTCTCGAGGTCCTTGCTGCCGGGAGGGTCTCCGCGGCCGGCGCCGTCCTCCGCCGGCAGCGAGGGGATGAGCGCGCCGCACATGGCCCGCAGCGCCTCCATCTGCGCCGGGTGCATCCCGTGCGTGTACTTGTCCCGCCTCCACCCCCGCAGCAGCGGGTGCCCCTGCCCCGGCCTCCCCCCCGTCGCCGCCGTCGCCTTCTCCTTCTGCCCCTCCTCCCCCTGCACCGCCATTACCGCACCTCACAACAAGATAGTTGGATAGATACTGGCAATGGCGGAGTATACGGTTTTTGGCTTCGCGTGGCGACGTGCGACTTTGCGAGGTGAGGTGGTGTTGTCGGGGCGCGGCGCGCGTGTATATATAGAACTCTTGGGAGGCAGGCCTCGACGACGAGGGAATTGAAGCGAGAATGGCAGAGGAGTAGATAGGATGTGCATCTATCTGTCTATCTCAGACCTGAGTTCTTTTCGAATTTTAGTTGACTTATACTTATAATATTTACAGTAACTAACTTTTAAACGATATATTTTTTAGAACGAGATTAACAGAAAGATTGTAGTAAAAAATATACTGAGTTCAGCTTTATTGGCCAAATCATATATAACTATTTTTTATATATATTACCTCTCACGAATAATCAGAATTTAGATATTTAAAATATAAACCATAATCTCAAAAGAACCCATCCTTATACGGCTCACCAACTGACCCCAGGAGAGAAGGAAGAGGCCATGGAGCCGTGGACTCATGGCTAGCCAAGTTTCAGACATGCATGCTAATGTGCTATGAGCTTATCTACGGAACTCGGCAGGTTACTGTCAACCCTGCCGTATACGGGTTGCTCCGCAGGCGATCTGATAAGCTTTTCTAGCTTTGTAGGTACCTGCTAAGCTTGATAGATTTAAAGAGAAGACTATATTTATAAAAATACATGTTCAGAGATTAAAATTTTTAGAAAAGTTACAATGTTATTTATACAAACAGTTCATATGCTATTGCTAGCTGCTAGCCTACTCCTACTTACTACTAGCTACTCCATTAGTGAGTTAAATATGGTTGCAAGTCATGGGGCATGGCTTTGCATTAATAGTACTTCTTAGAGGGTATGGAATTATTATTTAGCTAATGGCTTAGAAGAGTATGTTATTAGTGAGTTAAATATGCTTGCAAGTCATGGACTCCTATGACTCGTGGAGGTTTGGGGATAGTTGCACAGTGCTGATTGAAAAGCAAGTGGCTCGTGGAGGATGTGAGGCCCACTTGTCATTGTGATGAGTTGGTGCCGTATGTAGTGTACTTGCTGGAAGAAGTCGGGACATATATATATACAGGGGTCTAATTATACGGACGGGCTTTATTAGTTAAAGAGATGGACATGTTATTTTAAGCTATATCTTATTAGTTTAATAAATATTAATTGTTGAGAGAAATCAATACTCAAAAGTTACTAAAAAGCAAAAAAGAATAGGAGCCGAGATGATGTCGTTTGAAGTTTGGACATTTGGTGGGGGGACCTCATATGTTCTGGTTTTGCCCATGTAAAATATCTCATATTTATATTTCAATTCAATCTTAGTCCCCCCAGATAACAAGCAACAATGGAATAGATTCATATGTAATTGCACGCCTGTGGATTTGTAATTTGTTAAGGTTAGTTTCATAGAGGAATTGCGATGGTTGTACCAACCTATTAGATCAAGTATCCGTCCCTTTTTATCCAGAAGCAACTCTGCTATCCAAATAAATACCCCGTTGCTATCCTCTTGGTGAAGAAAAACGTTTAGTCCTTCTCAACAGAATGCAGCCTTTTGCGTGTTCTTAGAAAAAAAAAACATGTTTATCTCTATTCAATTCGTACAATTGTGCTCTCAAGACTTGACAGAACTGATACTATTATCGTGGATGTTACTAGCTTACAAGACATGGACTCATGCACCTTACACGCACAGAATTAGGGCGCCAAATCTGTACTTTTGCGAGCACTGTCCTCACGCAAGAACCAATGCATATAGTACTATAGGATCGAATTTGACGGCGGTGAAGAACTCGGTTCAGCCTCTGCTTTACTAGTTTTCGATTTATTTATACTAAAAGTCATTTATAATATATTAGCTTCTAATTTTAACTTATTTTAGTTTTTTTACATTTTTCATCTATTTTTTTCTTATTTCTTTGTATTATCCATGATAATATAACGGTTTTTAAATTTTTTCTTAACTTTTTTCAAAAAAAGCTAACAGCCGGTATAATACAATTTTAATCAAAAGCTAAAAGCCACGACCACAAACTATTTAGAGCACCACCTTAATCGTCCTTAGGAATTAGGATATCGACTAAACTCCGGCAGTACTAACTTGAGGTAAAACTCATGCCTGTTGCTTGGCGTTAATTATCGGCATGAGCCTGTGTTTGTGTATGCTGTGCATGCTACTCGCTGTTCGGGCGGGCTGCGTTGCCTGCCTGGCGTCTGCACGTTCCGGCCAAAATCCAGGGGATCGAACACTGTCGTCACACATGCACGCATGCATGGGCGCGACCCCACCCTACCTGCGTTTGCGTTTCATGCTTGGTCGGCCTGGTCGGGAGAACCCAAGCTGCACGTATGCACGGGCACGGCGTGTCGAGATAGCGCCGAATCCGCAGAGATTGTGGGGGTTGCAAATCGTTTTCTGCGTGGTTGCGTTGCTTCAGGAATCGTTCTCTGCAAAAAAAAAAAATTTGACGGGTTAATTTTGTTTGTGTTAATCTAAAACCCTAGATCAACATGGACACCTAATAAACATAAGTGCGGAAGCATGATCGAACATACCCGAACCGGAAGTCGCCATGAGGGTGAAGTAGAGGTGGTCGGCCGGTGATGTAGAGGTGGCCGGCGGCTGTGGTCGTGCTGAGGTGGCCGACGGCGCGAAGGGGGTCGGCCGGCATCGCTGTAGTCGTGGACAGGGACGGACGGGTTCCGGTCTTCGTTCACCGCAGCACCCAAAATCGATCGGGCTTGTTAGAATTTTTGAGGGCTAGAACAACACGTATCTTAGCTCCTGCCGAAACCTTGATTTTATTGGCGCTGGGTGACTGGGACCGCGAACCAAACTTGTTGGTAACCGCCTCCGATCAAGACGTGAGTGGAGACGGAGTCTCTCTGAAAAATCTCGGGGTGGTTAGCCGAGATCAACCCAACAAATTTAAGGTGCTAGAGCACCGGCTCCAACTAGAGCACCCCCGGCACCTAGAGTCAGTGGCAGATCTAGGATTTAAGAAATAGAGGTGCAAAACTATGAGTTTAAAAATTTAAAGTACATAGTACAAGAGTTTAAATATAACACATTACGACTTTAATTATGAAGTACAAGCAAAATACAAAATACTTTAGCAAAAAATTGCAAATTATGGACTGAAATTAGAGATGAAATACAAATAAAACCTTATATACACACACACATATACATGTGTGTGTGTTTTCTCCTAAAAATTTAGGGTGCAGCTGCACTCCATGCACCCCCAATCCATCCCTGCCTAGAGCACAGTGCAGTTATGTTTGCACACTATGCCTCGTTCCAAACGACTTTTACTTCTGGTTTCTGAAACGTATCAGCTTTTTAATTTGGTTTTTTGTTTAGCTTTTTTGGGTTTTTTCTTCTTATTTTTTTGTATTGTCCGTGATGATATAACTTTCTTTTTTCTATTTTTTAAATTTAATCACTCAGAAAAGTTAACAACCGCTGCAGTACAATTTCAAACACTACGGTGTCAAAAAACCAAGAAGCCATAAGGCTACAGTTGTTTGGAGCACCACCATTATACATTGCCCATGAGCGCTCCTTCCATGAATTCCCTACATCCACCATTTATTCAGGCCTATTTTACGGGCCTTTTCAGGGGAAACAATTTAATTCCTACAGTAATAAAAAAATTTCCGTGTTCTAAATAGGCTCTACGTAGTGGGACGAGGTGTGCTTCAGTCTTCCGTGTCACCGGTTTCAGTGTTTTACGGGTCTTTTCGGGGGAAACTCTTCGTGTTTTTGTTGCCTCGTGGGTCATCCTTGTCAGTCTTGTTGTAAACTGAGGTTTCTTTCGGAACGCCAGTGTGATTAGGATCTTAATTTGCAAAGCTGTCTAGATGCTTCCCAGCAGCTGTATCTTCTTGAAAAAGACTCGCTAATTAAGGTTCACCAGTACAAGTCTACCAGAGACATGCAAGCACCTCGAGTGCCAGAAGCCTTGAGAAGATATACTATCACAACCTATTACGCCCGGGGGACTCTCCGCGCGGAGGGAACGCCACACCAGCCCGTGCCAGCACTCCGCCCGCCGCGTGGCCGCGGAATCTTCGTACGGTCGGTGGGCTGTTTTGCGAAAAGCCTCTGCGTTTTCTCAAAATTACGTGCAGGTCCTTGGTTCTCACGAAAAGGTCCCTGTCAATTTTTTTAGCCCATCCACTTTGCAGGATAGCCTCCGCGGTTTTTGAAATTGCGCACGGGTCCTCGTTTGTTTACGTACAGTCCTCATTTTTTTGCGAAAAAGACCTTTACCTTTTTCGAAAATACGCATGTGCCTTCGATTTTTTTAAAAAACTCCTCACGAATTATCACCTCTTTTACTTTGGTACGTACGGTGGCTGGCGCGGCGTGGCGCCGCGCCTATGAGGCTAGTACTGTAGACGAACGATCGATCATCCAAATGGAGAAAAAAGAGAGGAGTAATTGTAGACGTGTGATCTTGAATAAGAACTTCAATAGTTGTGGAGAAATTGTGGATGTGGTCTTGAGAGGAGAAATTGAATAATGCATCCAAATTGAACCATTTCTGTGCCTCACACATACATGCTGCCGTCCCTTAATTTAGTTATGGGGAATTAAATTGTATCGCTAACGTATCTTTAAAAATATTGATGATAATTAAATAATCTATTAAATATGATTTTAATATTTAATTAAGATCCTAAGACCCGAGTGGTCGTAAGCTTCCTAAATCAATTGTCCGAGTACCCCTGGTCGGAGGTTTACTATGCATTTTGCCCAACAAGCCGACCACTTAGAGAATCCATGAATCGGTAAAAGGGTCTGCTTCTAGAAACTCCTATCGTGCGACGGATTAAGCACGTGTTTTATCCGCTCCAAACAGCACGATGCTTCGGCAATGCATCTCTGACAACAACTAGTTGTCTCCACGATTATCTCCTATTGACAATAACTAAAGATCAGTTATTATCATATCTCTCTTTCTGATAGCAACCACTTCTTCGACCAGATGGGACGATTTAACAAGACGTCTCCTCATGTGAATAACCGATATCTCTTCAGCACTATTAAGGGTTGATGAGATACAATCTAGATCTTCTTATCAGTAGGAAGATTGTATCTTATCAGTAGGAAGATTGTAGAGATTAGAGCTAGTTTCATCTCTTTGTAATCCCTTAGCGATGATATTTTGTGATCAGTCCATAGCAATAAAGGTTATCCTCTTTCTCTTGCTAAATCATTTCAAGAAATTTATCTTTCTTCCTCATATTTTTGTAAGATAATGATTTAATTGTCGACAAATATGTTGGAGAAAATGGCAAGTTTCTAACTACATAAATACTAATTTAAGATGGTACCTATGGAAGGTTTCCCTCCTAGTCCCGGGTAAAACTAAGGGCTTATCGAGACTGAGAGATCACGTGATGACCTCTTGAGAAATTCACGGTAAAAAATCCCTGAGAAGTTTACGTCTATAAATAACTCACCTATCGTTGCAGCAGGACTTGAATTGTGGCCTTTAACTTTGCCAAACAACCCATGTATGTGTCCCACGAGTTGGAATATGCACCGGTTGGCGTAGTCTAGAATTACTTTGAAAACCATAAAAGACGAGACAATTGAAACAGGGTGTAAAGTAGTAGCATAACGGACTGTTAATTGCACCACTTGTAGATTTACTGCTGGAGTACGAATTTCCAGGAGTACCGCATGGTCATCTGCCATTGATCCATGTACGATGGAGCAAAATGATGAGCAGCATAATCCCATCTCAAAAGCATAAATGCTCAACAGGACACGAGGTGGCCCTCTATCCGGCTTCGGTTGAGGGCCGGTGGCCTCGGCTTTCCGCTTCTAACTAAAATTGTATTGTAGTGTTTATTAGTTTTTTTAAAAAAAAAGAGAAAAAAAATTATTATATTGTCATGGACAATACAAAGGAATACAGGGAAAAAAGAAAAGTGAAAAGAAGTAAAAGAAGCCAAAATAACCAAAATAAACTGAAATTAAAAATCGATACGTTTTAAGTGATTTCTAACTTAAATAATTTGAAAGCTAAAAAATCAGAAGCTAAAATCGTACGAATCAGGGCCTCACCGTTGATTTGACAACGCACTTGTATCCAGTCTCTTCACGATTGCAGCCGATCCCTGAAGCCTATGGTTTGAGACATGTGAAAACCATTCATGTTGTACTTCTACTTGCAATTAGGTTCTTGGCGAATGCATTTTCTGTGGTCCAGCACTATTAGGTAGCAAGGGCCAAAATGCAGAGTCGTCGATGGATGATGATGTAGCCATGCAACGACGCCAACGAACCCGTTTAATTGTCCTCAGGGTGGCTTTGGCCTTCTTGCACTGGACAGACAACTACGTGTAACCCTTATCTGAGTGACTGTTCAGCATTCAGCAATGGCTAACATTGGTGATTATCATATTGTTTGGAGAACATTAATGGTACTGAAGTGAGACAACCGATCAAAACCAATAAACTGTTGAGTGATCGATATGCAGAGCAAACTCGCTATAGATTCGCATTTAAAAAGGTCGGAAAATCATAGCAATTTAAAAAGGTCGGAAAATCGATTTGCATTTTCTGTTGGACTCCTATTTTATGCATCCATGCATAGGTTGCCAAGCTTATGTGAGTAATTATTGGATGCACAGGATGTCACATTAATGACCAGTAGCATTGATGTGTAGGGTCTGTTCTTTACCTCACAAGTTGTCGGCTTTTGACTTTTGCTACAGTACCTAACTTTCAAACGAAGTATTTTATCTAGACGGAGTCTACAAGTTAAACGATCTACACGTGAAAAGCCCAACATCTATACCAGCAAAAATTATAAGTGAGTAACTGTCTTTCCATAATTTTACCGTAAACAGCCAAAATTCAAAAATTTCAGTCAAAAATCATAAGCCGCAGCTGAAAAGAACAGGCTCGTAATGCTGTGATGGCTTGCCGTTGAATTACTATGTTGAAGCCAGTTGAATAGTAGTCATGATATTAATTGTTGCATGTTGTCAGCAAAGAGTGTTTGCATGCGTGAGATGGCAGTCAACTCTGGTTGGACCGGATGGTGATACCGGTCTGATCTGGTGGTGATAAGGCTGTAAAAAAGCTTGAGGCTCACGAGCTACTCGAGCTTGACTCGCTCTAGGCTCGATTTGAGCTCCAAATGAACTGAACTCGAGTTTGATCTCGAGCTCGCGAGCTCATACTTTTTTTTACAGGCCACGAGGCCCACGACCCCGACTCCTCCATCTGGCCATTTTTACAGCTGACCTCGACTCCCAGTCCCATCTAGCCATCTCTCTCTCTCTATCGGCTTGGCTGCTTCCCAAATCCTCTCATCTCCCCTCCCTTGGCGACTCCTCCGAGCTCGGTCTTGTTGGCTATGGCGCCGCCATTGGCAGGCCCGCGCCGCCCCCTAGCTTGGTCTCACCTCCCCTCGGTTTCTTTCCCTCTCGGCGTTGCCGATGTTCCAACCTTGCCATAGACGCTCGCTCCTCCTCAGTTTCCACCGCCGATCTAAAATCAGCTAGTCCCCTTGTGGATTTGAGGTGTTGGCTCCATGGATTTGGTTTGGTGAGTGAGTTTGTGTACTTTGATTGAATCTAACCTTCCCTTTCTCTATTGTGCTCATGTTGTGGATTCATAGTGAACCGGATCTCCATGAGGATTTCCGACCTCCCTGTGTCGGCCTCCGACCGAGCTTCATGTCTACTACTTTGGCTCCCCTATCCCTAGGCACCCTACGCCACGCCTCCCTTGGCGCCGGCCAGCTAGTGGCAGCTTGCCCACGACTCCGGCTTCGGCTTCCCTACGCCGACCTTCGACTGAGCCCCCTGCTAGCTCCTTCGGCTCCCCTTTCCGGTTGTCCCCGAGCTCCCTACACCACCCCCTCCCCTAGCACTAGCCAGCTCGCGGCAGCCCACCCATAGCTCCGACCTCCACCGCGAAAATCAATTGCTACCAATTACCAAAACTTCACCATTAACTCATAATGGAGGGACTAGATTCTACAATCTCCCTTTTTTAGCAATACATGACAATCTCAACAAATAATGAGATAAAAGATTAATTTACGAGTATACAACATGTACACAACAATTGTATACTCTAGAATAAGCCTTATATGTAATTAACTCATTTGAATCGAAGTGTTTATCTTTGAGATTAATTGCTAACAAAGCTTACTCATCTAATTGTCATTAATTATCCAACCATTAACACATAATGGAGAAACAAGATGACAACCCGATTGCAGATGATTGAGTTTAAATCAATCGAGAGTATATATAAACTACATAAGTTTTATATACTCAAAGGATATATTTCAAAGTATAGATCCTAATATGTGTTGAAAGGGAAATATGGATCAATACTAATGAAACCACAAATCATAAAGTGAACTCTCCCTAAATGCGTGTATACAAGAATGTAAAATTAAAACATATACACATATTCATCTTAGACTTTTAGTGGAGTTTAATCTATATTTTAGATATGAGGAATACATTAATATATAAGAATACGATGTCGATTGCATAGCTCCATGATTTTCACCTTTTCATCCAAATGGACTTAAGCTATATTATAATTAACAAGCGAGTTAGTCTCACAATTGTATTTGTTATTATCACCAAAACTAACTTAATGGAGCTTGAACTTACAGAGCTCTATGTCAAGCAACCACCTGACTTTGAAATCTTAAGTTATCAAAGCATGTGTGTAAGCTCTCCAAAGCCTTGTATGGATTGAAGCAAGCTCCTAGAGCTTGGTAAGAGTTTCTTGCTTAGGAATAATTTTAAAATAGGAATGATACATAAAACCTTGTTCACTCTTACGCATGATAGTGACTTCTTATTTATTTAGATTTATGTGGATGATATCATATTCGGTGGTTCTTCTCATGCTTTGGTATCCAGATTTTTAGACTTTATGAGCAGGGAGTTTGAGATGGGTATGATGGGCGAGTTGACCTTCTTCCATGGTCTTCAAGTCAAGCAACTAAAAGAAGGGACCTTCGACATGGGAAGCAGTAAGCCAATGTTTACTTCGAATGTCACTTGTACTGTGATGGATCCTGATGAGGATGGAGTGCCTGTGAACCAGAAAGAGTACCACAACTAGGGATGCAAACGGAGCGGTTAATTTCCGTCCGTCCGACCGACCGAAGGTATACAAAGCAGATACGGAAGGGATAGATGGGTATCCGGCACTATCCCTGTCCGACTCCGACTCCGAGGAAAAATATGGAATAGGATACAGGATAAATGAAATCCATCCATATATATCCGTATGTCAAATGATATGAGAAAGTTTGTTGTGACTTCACCTATGAACAAAATAACATATAAGCAGATTGTCACATCTAAATAAGCGGGAGTACTGAGTGTTTTTCCTTCAACATCTCAATAATTAGTCTCTCCATGTTTGCTTTGATTGTACCATACTGTCAAATGTTCTGTGCAAAGAAGCGGATAATTTACGTCCGATCGACCGTCCGAAAGATTATGGAACGGATACGGAATTGATAAACAGATATCCGATATTATCCGTGTCCGACTCTGACTCCGAGGAAAAATATGGAATAGGATATATGATAAACGATATACATCTGTATCCACTCCGATTGCACCCCTAACCACAACATGATCGACTCTCTCTTCTACCTCACAGCGTCAAGGCCGAGCACACAGTTTGTTGTGTGTATATGTGCTCGATTTCAGGCTTCCCCTCATGTCTCTCATTGTCAAGCAGTACGTTGCTTCTTCAGGTACCTTCATAGCACTCTTGATTTTGGACTCTGGTATTCTTCTGATTCTGCTCTCTCCATGTGAGCTTTTCTGATGTTGATTTTGTGGGATGTAGAGTAGATTGGAAGAGCACTTCTAGCGCTTGTCACTTCTTAAGCACATCTCCTATTTGTTGGTCATCTAGGAAGCAATCATGTTGTTCACAGTCCACTGCTCTGGCAGAGTATGTAGCTGCTGCTAGTAGTTGTTCGCAAGTTCTCTCGATTTTATCTACTCTATCGGACTATGGGTTGGTCTTAGATCATGTTCATCTCTTCTATGATAACACTAGTGCCATAAACATTGCAAAAAAACCTAGTGTAACACTCTAGGACCATGCACATTGATACTAGATATTATTTCCTTAGAGACCATGTAGAGAATGGTGAATTGTACTTCATTTTGTAGAGTCCAAGTAGCAGGTTATATATATTTTCACTAAGACTCTTGATTATTCTCGTTTTACTTCTTTGCGGGGAGAGTTAGGGGTTATTAGTCCTTTTGGCCTATTTTGAGGGGGGTTTGACTCTTTTGTATCCATTGTATCATATTGCATTTTAAATTTAGCAACTTGCATTGTAATATAAATATATAGAGTTTTGACTATTATCCTTGTATGACATGATATCTTGCTTTACATCATACTATGTCTTGTGCTAGTTTGTTAGATTTATCATGTCCTTTTATATGTAGCTTAGCTTTTACCATGCTAGCTCTATTAAATGTGAAACCTGAATTAAATCATGTCTTGTTGGATCTTGTAACTAGTTTTGTTCTAGTGATCCTCTTATCATTCATGCCATGTCAAATAGACTAAGTTGAGTCTTAAACCTGAATTGGTCTTTAGATTGAGTCATGTTAGTTCTTTATTGAAGCACGAGTTAGTATTAGTTTTTTGTTCCTGAACTAAACTAAGAAAATAGAAAATGATCTCTTTTGTACGAAAAAACTGATATCACCAATTTTTTCTCATAAGACTGTTTTCCATTGCACCAGGCATGAACTCAGGGAGAATTTTGGATAACCTAGATCACTCTCTTTAGTTTATTACTTGGGATGGTCGTAACATAGCTTGAGGTCTAGCGCATGGCTAAGAAGAAATTGTGAAAAAATGATTGAAAATTAGGAGGCGGTTGTGGATAGCTTGTAGTTCAGGATTTGCTGTGCTAAAATAAAACCATAAATGAATTTCTACAAGTGCTAAATTTGCTTAATTTCAAGAGCTTCAACAAAATATTTCAACATTGAACTTGTAGCACTCTAAACTGACTCAATTGTAGCTTCTTGGTTTCATTTTATTTATTGATATGGCTTGGCTCATTTTTGGATATCTTTAGAAAAACTATGATGTGTAATAACTTGACATGCTAAAAATCCATTTAATTTCAGACTATTGCTTATTTGACTTTAGCTTTGCTATGGTTTGTTATGATCTAGATAACTCTTTCACATAATATAGTTTGGTGTAATACTTATAGAACCACTTTGGATGATTTTTATGGCTCCTAATGCTAAAAATGAATAAAATACAACCACTTTATTTCATTCATGCTCTTTCTTTTTTCATGCATTGTCAAAGGGGAAGAAAGATCGGTAAAAAATACATATTTAGAGCATGATTTGCAGTTTTTATGCAAAATCTTACTAAATTGGAGCTTTAATATTTTGCTATAATTCTCTTGATCTTTTGATCTGTTCTCACCATGACTAACGTCAAATAAAACAATTATTCTTTCATATGGACTTAGAGTGAGATTTCACGACTCATTTGGTGAATTTGAAGTTTTTTAAGAAATTTCTGTTATTTTTAGTAGCTTTAATTCATCTTTACCTATATGTGGCGAGCATGACAATTGCTTGCAATCGAAGGTGTTAACCGGGTCGAGGAAGGATATTTTCGTAGTTTAACCAAAATATCGAAAATAGATTTGGAAAAAAAAACCGTGTTGGTGAGCGGCGCTTGGGAAAGTGGTTTAGGTCATGGAGAAGCTGGTATGATCAAGATGGATCAAAGCATAGAACTTAGCAGCTTCGGGTTAACGCGCTTTGAAAAGCGTGCATAAGTATAGTGAGTTAAAACCTGTGTATGTGGTTATCGGGTTCCCCATTGTGCTAAGCGAATAGTATCTATTAAGCGTTTGGTGTGGTAGGCTAGCCCATCTATTTAAAAGGTTGGGATGAGGACTTGTGGTAAACTATCCAACCTACCTCTCTTATGGTCTCTTGTTTAGGGTTAGGGTTTGAAAGTTAAGTTCTTGGTATGCTCTCTGTCCTTCATAGTGGAGTAGCTTTAAAACTTTTCTCGTCGAGCAGCAATAGAATCAATATTTGATCATCTCTATGGTTATATCTTATCTTGATTGATTTACTCTTGATTTGGTTGGTTTTTCCTCCCCTCTCACCATTTCTTGATCTTCCTGTGCTAAGTACGTATAAGAGATGGAAATAACATTTTGAAATCATTCTCCACCTATCTAATCACTTTGATAGCAAGTTCATTAAGAAACTTGATTTTTGCATATTTTTTATCTTTCAAATGATTTCTTGATCTGAGAGTTTTTGGAGTGATTTCTTGTGTGTTCTTACTTGCTGTGACATGTGGGAACATATCCAAAGCTATCTTGATTATCTTCTCCCCACGAGCAAGTCTTGATCGTTGATTTTTCTCATTTTTTGTGCAACTTGCTTAAATCTCAAAAATGTCTGAACTTTGATTTGGATTTTTGCGATCCATAGATGAAATAGATTCTTGAGACTTTGATCAAGGTATTTACAAATTTTTATGGCTTTTGGATCATCGAATCAAAAGTTGTGTGGGTTTGAAGTTTTGCAATCGTGCTAAAACCACTGTTCACTTGCCTGATTTTACTGTTCACAGCGGTTATGTTAGATCTAAAATCCCTGCAGCACACACACTATCTGGACACGCACACAAGGAAGAATAATCACAGAGAGAAGAATGTACTCAAGGGAAGAATCAGGATGAATACACATAGAACTTGGCACCGCAACTGCTTGGTGCTTCCAGAGTTGTTCTTTTATTCAACGTCACTAATACACATTAGCCTTTCTTGGTACTTAGCACACATGCTAATGACTCCTTTAAATAGACCGCATGGGCGCACATGGACTAGAGATAACAGATCGCATGCAAGTCTATTCAACTAATCGACTCCCACCATCCGCACTAACCGGATCATGGACTAACTCAAATTCAACTTGTGCACTAACCAACTCAGCATGCATCTACATGCAACAACCTGCATGTATCTACGTGCACTACTAACAAACTTAAAACCAAGTCAAGATTACAACTGACATTCTCCCCTTTAATCTTGATTTGCCGTTATTTGAGTGCCTTCTCGCCAAGCCTCAAAGTAGCGCCGGTTCTTCGTCGGCATCCGCCTCGATGAGATATGCCCGCGCTTTCTCCCTCTTGTTGGACTTCTGGCATTCTGAAGCAAAGTGTCCATAATCGTTACAATTAAAACACCTTACTTTTGCCTTGTCAATTGCTTCGGTATCGGCGCCCACCGCCGCCACCAAAACCACCGAGGAGCCTTCACCTTCGTGCTCGACGATCGGGCCTCCCACTGCGCGTCGAGCAAGTGCTCCTCGTCTCCGTCGTTGTTGCCGTAGCGACGTTCTCCTCTTCCCGTCTTCGCGCCCGATTAGCTCTTCGATCGACATATTTTTTATGTCACCGAATTGCTCAATCGTGGTGACGACGGGAGAGAACTTCTTAGGCACTGCACGAAGAAACTTCCGCACGATGTAGACCTCTTCCATCTTTTCGCCTAGACCTCGTATCTTGCTGACGATTGTCGCCAACCTCATCGCGAAGTCATCGATCTGTTCGGTGTCCCTCATGCGCAAGTTCTCAAACTCGCTTTTGAGGTTTTGTACACGCGCCTCCTTGACGCGATCGGCACCGAGATGCATCACCTTCGTGGTGTTCCAGCCTCCTTTGCGGTCTCCTTCTCGCCTAGGAGCAGCAAGACGCCTTCCGACACCGCGAGGAAGATTGCCGCGAGCGCCATTTGATCTTGCCGCTCATTCACCTCTTCATCCACCATTGCGTTCCACACGCCCGAGCGCATGAACACCTTCATCTTCACGGCCCATGTCGTGTAGTTGCTCCTCGTGAGCATGGGATACGGAGGAGATCGCCGCTCGGCGTGCGATGCCTTCCTTGACGACGCCCTCGCCGGTCTTCTGAACGCCCCCATCGGCGGTGACGTTTCTCGACGAGCTCGAAGACGACATGGATGAAGGTGTACACAAACACAAGCTCTGATACCACCAATTGTTAGATCTAAAATCCCTGCAGCACACACACTATCTGGACACGCACACAAGGAAGAATAATCACAGAGAGAAGAATGTACTCAAGGGAAGAATCAGGATGAATACACATAGAACTTGGCACCGCAACTGCTTGGTGCTTCCAGAGTTGTTCTTTTATTCAACGTCACTAATACACATTAGCCTTTCTTGGTACTTAGCACACATGCTAATGACTCCTTTAAATAGACTGCATGGGCGCACACATGGACTAGAGATAACAGACTGCATGCAAGTCTATTCAACTAACTGACTCCCCACCATCCGCACTAACCGGATCATGGACTAACTCAAATTCAACTTGTGCAGCTAACCAACCTGCATGCATCTACATGCAACAACCTGCATGTATCTACGTGCACTACTAACAAACTTAAAACCAAGTCAAGATTACAACTGACAGGTTAGACTATCCCCTGGTTGGAGGTTAGACCTCTAGTCTTTGGTTTTCCTCTGAGGTTGAATTCTAGGTCGGTTTGACTTGAGATTTTGGTTACGGATTCAATTGACAGTAGCTCTATAACTATTGAAGAATAGGATCAAGAATATTTAAGAAAAAAATTTAGTCGGCACTATTCAGCGTTCCCTCTCTCTGTTGCCTTTCGGTCCTACAAAGTGCTTTTAACAATCTTTAACAGCTGAGCTATCACTCGGTTTACTCCTCATTTGTGACTATGTACACTGACACTGCAGACCATCTTGCGCTGATACCTTGCTTCCAGGCAACTATGTTCAAACCACTATTCCTCACATGAAAAATTGATTTCAACCGCTCCTTGTGCTTCCCTTGGATCCCATCCCAGTGTCTCGATGTCTTCCCATGCTTTTTTCCAGTGGAATCGAAGCACACAGTATGTCTAGCTAGCCCACATTGAAGAGCGGAGTCAATTGCGTGAATTGAAGGCCCTGCAAGGCTTTTCAGACTGACCGTACGTCGTGCAGCTGCCCGCTGATCAATCTGCCTCTGGTTCTGCCATGAGAGCGATCAGCAAGCAGGTTCAGGATTCAGACGACGAAAGAATCTGGCACATGCAATGCTGCAAGATCGAGTTAATTCCTGGCCCAAAGGTGCAGTCAGCGACAAGTGTACCGGTTTGCATGCGAAGAAGGCAGTATCGATCGATCATGAACTGTGTGCGTTGATCATCGGTGAGAAGCTGTGGGTGGATTCAATGCCGCTGTCGATCCATTTGTTGGAATTGGACCACAGCTCTCCCGGATGTACGTGTGTTGTGTCCTCTACGTTGATATTTGATGCATTACCAGCTATGGATTGTAGTAGGATGCAACCATGCAGATGGCTGAGACGACGAACTTGATGTGTCACCAACCATGTTCCCAAACAATATATCTCCTTTGTTTCAAAGAAAAAAACAATATGTCCTGGGTGCCTTTATTTTCTCTGCCGTTTGTAGTATATTTTTGCTGCAAGGCCTAATGTTTTCCCTGGTGTTATCGGCACATGAACAGTTTATTTTAGTAGAACTGTAGAAGATACCATGCAGCGGTGCAGCCTTCCTTCAAGAGAGGTATCAATCAAGAATTCTGCTAGTTGATTTTCTCCATGGCTTTGGAGAAAGATTTCAACTCAAAAACATTCACGATTGATAGAGTAGGGCTAGGTATATGTGTGTAGATGACTTTGTGTTTTTCTTGGAGGGTTTGGACTGAACTCGTCTCAATACAAATAGGCCCAAGTACGTTAGCGAAGAAATCAGAAACTAGTTTCTTGAAGTACCGGAGCTTAAACTTTTTTAAGATGAAGGTTCCTCAAATAGAGCCTAGCATCACCATCACATCAGAATTCTACAAAAGGCCCATGTCTACGCATTTTCTTTTTCGCTACCTCAGTTAGTTTACTAGTATGATCGATCCTAAAAATCATTGCAATTCAACAGGAGATAGCATGGGCCTGCAGCTTGTACTTCCGTAATTTAGCACATGACTGCTGTACTTTCAGTTTTGGCATCCAGTTTCTGTACTTGATGCTCTGTCAAGCCAGCAAAGTACCACCTTTTTTGCACAGCTAACACAAAGAGCAGATCTCCCTTTTTCCATTCCTCAAATCAACTGACACAGAAATGAATAGTTCTAATCTCAGTTGGTTTCTTTTTTTTATTGGTATACCTGATTTTGTTTATCCTAAAATGGTACATGTGCGCTTTTCCTCTTATTACAATTTACAATGGAGCAACAGGCAGTTGTGTTTGAGTCATTCTATTCTTTTATATACAAAATTGGATCGAATTTGTTTTGTTTGCAGTTTTAGCAGATTGCTTGAGATGTGCAATTTGTCTTCAGAAATAGTTTGGCGGTGCGCATTTCAGTTCAACTTTGCTTCCCTGAAATGTGGCTCTTGCTTGGAAGAACAGAGCATGAGCTGCTCCGCAGCGTTGGCTGTACAACATGGCGCTAAAGTAGTCTTCGCGGGACACGGCTCGTGAGGTCATTTTACCAAAGAATTGGCGAGCAAACAGCCTCTGTAGAGTGAAGATTTTTTTGTCAATCTTCGGAACAACTGAGCATCTGCCAATTTAGCATGCGTAGTGTTGCTTTCCCTGTTCCCTGGGCGTAGGAAACAAAAGCCCATGAAACTCTGTTGAGGAATTGTGAGAGATTTGAGGGGACAAAGGGCCCAGCCCAGGGCTCGTTGGCCCAGCCCAGACGTGGCCCATTTCTAGCTCTGCCCTACCAATGAACATGCATGGCATTCTAGCAATTTTGTGGAAATGATATACATTTTTGGACTTCGGTGATCCCCGAACTCGATCCGATCGATCTGTGAAAGGCGTATGCACTTAGTTTGCTCTCTCTATTATAATAAAGCAGTACCGTAGATGGTAACGCATGTTAGAAAATAGAGCACTTTAGTTATTAATTTAATTCGGAGTTCATTATACAAATAAAATGCGACATATATACTAGGTGAAATAAGAACTACCCAACAGTAGCATAATCAGACGATGGAATATGCCCCCCTCCCTTTTAGTGTTCTGCGTCGCGCCCATCCTCATGGCTCCCCCCACCACCCTTGCGCCCTCCCCAGCCTCCCGCCCCCCCGACTCCCTCCTTGGCTTTCCCCGGCGCCACCCTCCCTAGTTACGCCGCTCCCCTCCTCGCTGGCCCCTCCTCGTCGTTCCCTCCATCGGCCTTGTTGTAAGTTCAAGTTTCATTAAATTAATTTTGGTGATAATGACAAATCTATTTGGGAGACTAACTTATTTATTGATCATGATATTACCTAGTTTCATTTGAATAAAAAGATTAAAACCATAAGAGGTATGTATTTTATATCACATTCTTATTTCTTATTACATTTCTCAGATCCAAAATATAGATTGAACTGTACCAAATAATCAAACATGAATAAATGCATATATCTCTATTACATATTGTTGTATGCATACATTTAGGGAGGGTTCACTCTATGTTTTGTGGTTTCATTAGTATTGATTTATGTTCATCTTTTCACATATTAAAGATCTTTACCTTGAAACATATCCCTTGAGTATATATACCTTGTGTAGTTCATATATACTCATAATTGGGTTGTCATCTAGTTCCTCCATTATGTGTTAATGGTGAATGATAAATGACAATCGGATAAGTAAGTTTTGCTTTAAAACTTATCTTAGAGTATACAATTATTGTGTATATATTATATACTTGAAAAACAATCTTTTATCCCATATTTATTGAAATTATCATGAATTAACAAAAAGAGAAAATTGTAGAATCTAGTCCCTCCATTATGAGGTAATGGTGAAGTTTGGTAATTGATAACAATAGTTTTATGGGCTAACATTTTCATGAGTTGGATAAATAGATTAAGTTCCGTAAAAGAGGATGATTTGGGATTGCTTCATATGCTGAAGATCATCAAGTCAAATGAAGGATGCATCATGAGTCGATGTATGTCTAAGAGAAGATGGTCGTGTGTCGATCATCAAGTCAAGTGAAGACCCACCACGTGTTCAGGGGCGGATCTAAACCCATGGCAGCATGGGCTTCAGCCCGGGACGTGAAAAAATTACCAGTGTACAGCCCAGGTAATTCCAGCTCAGCCCGGGGTATAAATTCTATAATTTAGCCATATTATTCCTAGTATCCAGTCTTCTTTTAGCAAATTCAGCCTGGGATGTGATGCAATCCTAGATCCGCCACTGCACGTGTTGATGGAGTTCGAGTGACAATGACCTGTACTTGAAGTGAAGGTGTGAGTCATCATACTTCAAGAAGATGCTAAGGCAAAGGTATGACCAGATGGGGCTAAAGATGTGTTCCTAGATTTTTACCGGTCTTAGAGTTTGGTTGGATGACCGGATTGCTAGTATAGGTTGTTATACTATTAAGAGCAATCATGTCTAGTAGCTTGAGTCTCATCATGTGTTGATAGCTCAACCTTACTTGCTCTAGCTCTCTTTGGCATGAAGCTTGTATTTGTGAATGTGTTTTGTAAATAGTTGAAGCTCATGTGTTATATTCTTGTAACATGGGCTATGCATTGCAAATGTGTTTTGCAAGTGCTTGAAGTACACATTTTCATTCTTTGTGATATGAGGCTTATATTTGCAAATGTGTTTTACAAATGGTTGAAGCTTATATATAATCCTTGTGGCATGTGACTTAGGTTTGCAAATGTGTTTTGCAAATGTGAAGAAGTCCATGTACCAATTCTTTGTGTCATAATTCCAAATGTAGTTTTAAGTTTTCTACAAGTGAAATTAACTGTACTTGACATCACTCATGTTTACAAGTGGTATATTCTAACAAGTAATGTCATCTTAAATAGAATAAAGGTCAAAGTGGTATGTGCTCTCATAGAAAAGACCAAAGAACCATAAAAGATTAAATAACACATAGTATGGACAAAAGACTTACAAATGGTACAAATTTTGGACAAGTGGTTTACAATTGGTACCTATTAATCGTTGTGCTAGATGACATAAGAAAAAATTGGTGAATCAAAAGAGGAAGAGATAGAAGAAGAGAAGAAAAACAAGAAGAGGAAAATCATTTGTGTGTCAACGGAAAAGGAAGTGACAAGAGACATTTATGTAAGGGGGAGTTTTTCTTTGTGAAAAATATGTATAATAATTTTGTACTTACTAAAGCAAATAGGGTAAAATATAACTATTGGGAAAACTATTTTACTTATTTGCCCAAAATTATTTAATGGATCTTGTGAATGAATGTATTTCATTTTTCTTTAGTTTTAAGCTCCTATTGAAAAATTATTATTATTTCCTCCCCTTCATTATAAAATGTTGAAAATGCAAAAAATTTACGTGTAGTTTTTTAGCAGATTTATATTTTTCATTCCGTTAAATGTGCTCATAATCTGAGATAGTTACAATTATGACATTTAATCCTCAGATATTAATAAATACTAACAAGTTTTCTCAGATTTATTGGACTTTTGTAAGTCAGTTTTTCAGGAAGCTTTTGAAGGCCAATTGAAATGCCAAATCTGGAAATGGTCCAAATGCTACAAGTGATTTTACATACAAATGGTATCATATCAAGTGGTATCAAAAGCCAAACGAAGAAAACTTCAAAAGTCTTCAAGGAGCTCTCATGAGTAAGATTATTTGAATGTGTTTCAAATATCTTTAGTTATTTTAAGTGGTATCAAATTAGTCATTTGCATCAAGTTCCATATCTCTTTATGACCATATTAGGTTAAATTAAATGATATCAAGCTCCTCATAATGAAAATCTCCTTTAATGGATTAACTTGTCTTCTTCCATTGTTTTTATGCTAATCATTGTTATTTGGTGATAATTGCCTCTTTTTGGTGCTTAATGCCAAATGGGGGAGAAATTTGTGATAATAGTTTTGGATGATGGTGAAGAAATTTGAATGATAATATGGAAGTATTAATGAAGAAATTTATGATAATAGCTTTGAATATTTGAAAAGATATTGTATAATGGCAAAATAAAAGTGCTAATGCCAATGGGGGAGAAATATGATAGGGAATTAAAATTTTAATTATAAATATTAAATAATGCTTTTCCCTTCTCTCATGCACTTAATTTTATATCATTTAGTCATTTTCACCTAAGTGCTATTATCATAAATGGATTTGTTATAAATCACCAAAAGGAGGAGATTGAAAGATCAAGCTCCAATTAAGTTGGTTTTCGTGTTACTAACAAATACCATTATGGGGTAAAATAAATACTGTTATAATGTTTTGGTGTTAACGACAAATACTTTTATAATGTGTTGGTGATAATGACAAATGTATATTTAAGACTAATATGCTTAGTCTCATTTAAATAAAAAGGTGAAATCATTGAGAAATATATTAGTATATCTTTCTTTTAATATTGCTGCATTTCTCACATCCAAATATATGATTAAATGATAAATCTTTCATGGGAGTAATCTGTTTGTGCAAGTATATTATAGCTTAGTCTCATTTGGATGGAAAGGTAAATTCAAAGAGGTATGCATTCGAAATCACATTTTCTCATATACTAATTCATTCCTTAGATCCAAAATATAGATTGAACCACTCTATTAGTCCAAAATGAATATGTGCATATGTCTTCATTATATACACTTGTATGCACACATTTAGGAGGAGCTCTCTCTATGTTTTGGAGTTTCAGAAGTAGTGATCCATGCTTCTTTTAATATACATATTTAGGACCTTTACGTTGAAACACATCCGTTGAGTATATATAGCTTTTGTAGTTTATATATACCCATGTGCAATCGGGTTGTCATCTAACTCCTCCATTATGTGTTAATAGTTGGATGATTAATGATAACCGGATAAGTAAGTTTTGTTTAAAGCTTATCTTAGAGTATACAATTGTTGTGTACAAATTGTATACTTGCAAATCAACTTCTATCTCATTATTTATTGAGATTGTCATGAATTACCAAAAAGAGAAGATTGTTGAATCTAGTCCCTCCATTATGTGTTAATGGTGAGGTTTAATAATTGATGACAGTTGTTTTGTGGACTAACATTTTTCATGAGTTGGATGAATAGGTTAGGTTTCACAAATGAGGATGACTTGGTATGGCTTCATGTGTTGAAGATCATCAAGTCAAAATTTGAGAAGAAGATGGCTTCATGAGTTGATGTATGTCCAAGATGAAATGATCATGTGTTGATCATCAAGTCAATTGAATACCATCATGTGTTGATGGAATTGATGAAAGAAGAATGCATCATGAGTTGATGTATATCAAGACGATGACCTAAGGCAAAGGTATGATTAGCTAGGGCTAAAGATGTGTTCCTAGTCTTTTACCGGTCTTAGTGTTTGGTTGGAAGACCGGATTCCTAATATAGGTTGCCGTACTATTAAGAGAGGTCATATCTAATAGTTTGAGTCTCATCATGTGTTGATGGCTCATCATCACCTGCTCTAGCTCATCTTAACATGAGGCCTATATTTGCGAATGTGTTTTGCAAATAGTTGAAACTCATGTGTTAAATTCTTGTAACATGGGACTATGCATTGCAAATGTGTTTTGTAAGTGCTTAAAGTCCATGTTTTCATTCTTTGTGATATGAGGCTTATATTTGCAAATGGTTGAAGCTCATATATAATCCTTGTGGCATGTGACTTAAGTTTACAAATGTGAAGAAGTCCATGTACCAATTCTTTGTGTCATGATTTCAAAAATGTGCAAATATGTTTTGCAACTTGTTGGAAATCATGTGTGATCTTTGTGTGCATGATATTGTAGTTTGCAAATATGTTTTGCAAAATCTGTTGAGATATTTGTACTTCTCAGGAAAATCGAATCACACTGTGTGTGTGTGCAGTACTACCAAAGGTCGAATCACGGCTACGTGTGAGCAGTACTACGGACCGGCCGTCGACCGCCTACTATCGGTGGTCAGACTGTCCTGATAACGGCGGTCAGACCGGCATGTGCCCAGCGGTCCGACCGGCTTGGTGATAGCGCTCTGACTGGCTCGCGGAACTACCGTTCCTCCGTGCGGATTTTTCTGAGAAGCGGTCTGACCGGTATGTTTTGCAGTCTGACCAGACCCAGCGATCTGACCGGTCCTGTGTGGGCGGTCTGACCAATCTTGTGTGGGCGGTCTGACCGGGTTTTTCTCCGCAACGACTATTCTTCTGATCGTTGGCGAGGCGAGCGGGAGTACCGGCCTCTGGTCGGCGGTACCTCCGATTTCCCTATTTTTTCAGGGATTTCGCTCCAACAGCTACTTTTCTTGTGTGGGGTATAAATACTCCCTTGTGGTCGGTTGGAGATGTTGTTGCTGAACTCATTTCTGTTATTTTGAGCTAGAGCGAGGTTCTCCACTCAATTGCGCATGTGTTGCACTTTGTGAGAGAGGAGAAGGATCTAGATTGTATGTGTTGCATCTAGAAGTGGACTTGGTGTCCAAATTGAGCTAGTGCATTCATTGCACGTTGTGAGAGTCAAGTGAGGGACTTGACTTGTTACTCTTAGAGTTTGCCGACTTCTAGACGGCGTTGGAGGCGTCGCATGCGGTGATCTTCTCAAAGAAGGTTGTGAGAAGACCCAGCGAAGTGCGAAGGTTGAAGCTCACCTACCCGAAGCGGGAAAGAGCTACCACTAGTGGAATTGAGGTGGATGGTTTAATTCGTGGAGCCGGTACGATTAGTTCGGATTTACCTCAACGTGAACTAGGGGAGATCGGCAAGTCTCCGAACACCACGGTAAAAAGAGAACGTGTCAATTGTGGTTTGTTTTCTTGTGCTCAATTTATATTCATGCAATTTACATTCATAGAATTAAATTGATTGCTTGTCATGCTAGGATTGTAAACCTTGACCTAGGCTAGAATTATTAGTGCACTTAGGCGAACTTGTTTGATTTAAGCGCTATTTGTACTAAACCAACTCGAATTTAGTTTCCGCACTGTTTACTTGGTTTAGGCAAATAGAAAAGGTCTTGAATTGATATTAATAATTCGAAGAGAATTTTTACACCGCCTATTCACCCCCTCTAGTCAGCCTCCTCGATCTTACAACCGACCGGGGATGGAGGGAAGACACAAGAGGAGATGGGAGGGCCGCCAGAGGAGGAGGAGGCAGGCACCACCACGGACGGGAGGGGAGGTGCGGATGGAGGAGGCGATCCACCGGAGGAGGGGTGGTGAGCCACCAAAGGGAGGAGGCGATGGATGGGGAAGAGCAGAGGAGGAGGTGAAAGGGGGAGGCGCTGAATCGGGATGGGGTGGAGTGAGGTGCAGAGGATTGACACTGGGGAGGGCGGCGCTGGGGGAGGCCGAGGGGGCAGCGCCGAGGAAGGCCGGAGGGGGCGATGCAAGGTTGGTGGAGGGAGCAGTGCGGAGGGGGCCAGCGAGGAGGGGCACGATGCAAGGTTGGTGGAGGGAGCAGTGCGGAGGGGGCCAGCGAGGAGGGGCACGATGCAAAAAAATTAAAGGGGAGGCAGGGGTTAAGTGCAAAATAAATAAGTGAGGCAGTGCATCCCACCCGCCCAAATCTGAGCCATTCAGGACAGATCGGACGATCAATGTTCACGTTTGCATGTTACCACTGAATAGTCCATTTGCACTAGATATATTCCCATGTGTGTGCGTGTGTGTGTCTGTGTGTTAACACACAAAACACTATGGCCAAATTCATGATTGCATCAAAGTGCTTAAAGCACTACTAGTGAAAACGAATTCATATGTATACAAATGAAATGATGCAACTTACAAACAACCGCTCTGGCGAAGGTTGTGGTCGAGTCAGGAGAAGATGCATGACACAGAAGAAGACAATAGCGACAATCACGTGAAGATGATTCTCAAAAACCTTATTCGTCCCAATCCATGTAGGACTAGAAGGAGCGGCGGCTTCGGAGACACTGCTCTCCCTATGCCCGTGCATGTCAGTGAAGGGATGGAGTAACTGGATAGCACAGCGCAAGGAATAGCATTTTCTCTCTCAGGTGCTCCTGACAGACAGGATGTCTCCTCATATAGACACCCACCAGCTTGGAAGGAAAGCAGATCACTACGCAGCAAAATTGGAAAACACATTAATCATAATTAAAGTGTGCCATAATAGCCCCACAGGATTAGTGCACTTCAAACATTTGGTCAACTCCGCACACAACCAGACCCGAAATTGTCACACCATTCACGTGCATGCCGTGCATGGGCAATGGCGAGGCGTGCGAGCGAGCACATGCGTAGTCTTTTTTTACTTGCTTCAACTAGGTATGGACATGTTCCAACTTATAAATGGGTGTCTCTCCACCTAGAATAGCAATATAGTACTAAACTTCTCACCTTCTATCATGCATGAATGGGCCTTTGGGATTTTCCTAGGATTTATGAAGAATATTATTTGGGTCAAGCCCATAAACTCCAACAGTCCCCCACCAGACCCCAAAGGCACCACAACACAAAATTGTGCCTGTTGTCCCAAATGATGTTAATATACCAGTTTTTCAGTGGAGACATGTTAGGGTTGAACATCCGCCTAGAACCAAAGGGTACATTCATCCACAACTACACAATGGACTACGCCTTGAATTGGCAGGTTTGTGTGGATAAGTTTCACTTAGGGCTTAAGCTGATACTTAGCTACCAATAGGCTACCCCTTGATTGGAGCATATAGGTAATACTCCCATGTCTCTTCATGAGATTCTTAGAGAGTTCTCATGTCCCACATACTGAGGCCAACAGTCAGCTCAAATAGGCGTGTTCTTATAAGAATACCCTGTAGGACGGTATCTCACTACCTAAAACCTCAGAACACATTAAGACAAAGTCAACATACAATACATACATGAGAGCACTGCACCTCCATCGGAGTGGGATATAGAACAAGAAAGTACTCTCCAGTCACCCCACAACTGGTTTATCCTAGAGCCTACTTCATGGGATCTCCGAACATGTAGGATGACTTGCCACCGTGCTGTAACACACATAAGTCCCATTCCCACTCCTTCGATGCATTATCAATCATATATTGTGATAACCTCTTTGTAAAGGGATCGCCAGATTTTTAGCTGTTGGATGTAATCCACAACTATTACTCTGAAGTTTCTCAATTTTCTGACATATCTCAATTGCCCTTTCACATGTCTCAAAAATTTCATGTTATCCTTTGCACTTGTCACCTTTATGACCTTGTCAATAGTGGCTGTGTCTAGCGCTATGAGTTATGTCTCCATGGTTGACCTTATCAAAATAGTCTGTTTACAAAACCTCCATGAAATAGCACCATCACCTAGAATAAATATATCCACTCATAACATTTATCTCATCTGCATCAAAAATCCAATTTGAATAGCTATATCTCCCAAGTACACCAGGATACCCAATATAGTGAACTCCATAACTCATTGTAGCTCTTAAATAGCGCAAAACCCACTCAAGTGTGCATTAATGATCATATATCGGATTAGTAGTGAACCGACTCAATTTGCTTATAGCAAAAGAGATGTTGGTCGAGTAGCACTATCCAAGTACATGAGTGAACCAATAATCTAACAATACCTCAATTAATCTTTTCCTAGTCTTTAGTTCTTTCGAAGTATTATACTAGGATCATGGGGAGTTGGAGAGGGTTTGTTGTCCATATAGCCAAACCAGCTCAAGACCTTTTCCACATAATGAGATTAAAAAGGGTAATCCCATTCTCACACTTGGTCAATTTAATATTTAAAATGACATCAGCTTCTCCCATATCCTTCATGTTAAAACTTTGGGATAAAATGACTTAACCTCATTAATCACATCAATGTTTATCCCAGAGATAAGTATATCATCAACATGCAAACATAGAATTACTCCGTTATCCCCACCATAGCAGTAGTATACACATTTATGGGCTTCATTTACCGCAAATAGCGCAGATGTCAAAGTTCTATGGAACTTCTCATGCCATTACTTAGGTGTTTGTTTGATACCGTACAAAGATTTCAATAACTTACAACCCTTGCCCTCTTATCCGGGTACCACAAATCTATCAGGTTGCTCCATATAAATTTTCTCATCCAACTCTCCATTAAAGAAAGCTATTTTTACATTCATTTGATGGACTAGAAGACCATGTGAGGCAGCCAAGGATAGAAATACTTGAATAATGCTTAATCTAGCAACAGGTGAGCAAGTATCAAACAAATCCTCGCCTTCTTTTTGGTATAACCTTTAGCCATAAGCCGAGTCTTATACTTTTCGATAGTACATTAAGCCTAAGCTTCTTCTTGAACATCCACTTGCATTCAACTATCTTACAATCAAATGGATGATTAGTAATTTCGCAAGTTTCGTTAGCGAAAATGGGATCTATTTCACTACGAACCATATCCTTCTGGTACTTTGCATAGGAGATGCATATGCCCCTGAAATGAATTTAGGAACATTATCTACAAGGTACATTTTGAAGTCATCACCAAAGGATTTTCCAATCCTTTGTCTCTTGCTCCTTCGAGAAGCCACAACACTATGTCCTTCTCATATATGTGTTCATATGTGTGTTCAATATACTCAATAGAAGCAGCAGGTTCAGGAGTTAAATCATTTGCTTGACTAGAGGAGCTTGTGAATCCTTCATAGGAAATAAATTCTCAAAGAAAGTAGCATCCCGGAACTTCCTTATCATATCGATTTGCATCTCAAATATCCCAGATTTAACTACTAGAAACCTATAGGCTGTACTATAATGGGCATATCCTAGATAGATATAGTACACCATTTTATGTCCAAGTTTGCGCTTTTTAGTTATTGGTACATTGACTTTCGCGAAGCACCCCCAAGTGCGCAAATATGAGGGTGATGGATTTCTCCCTTTCCATCCTTCGTACGGAGTTACCTCACAATATTTAGTGGCGACTCTATCCAGAACATGACATGCGGTCAACACAGTCACCCTACCATATGTTAGACATACCTGTAGTATCTAATATGGCATTAACCAAGTCAGTCAAGGTGTGGTTCTTTCTTTCGGCAACCCCATTTGATTGGGGAAAATAGGGAGGTGCCTTTTTATGGATAATTCCATGTTACGCATAGAATTGATTGAACTCATTGGGAAAATATTTTCCAGTACGATCAAACCTAACTCTTTTAATCTTTCTGCCTAGTTGATTCTCAACTTCAGCCTTACAAGTTTTAAAGTATCTAATGCCTCATCTTTAGTTTTCAATAAATGCACATATCAATATCTAGTGGCATCATCAATTAAAGTCATGCAATCATCAATTAAAGTCATGCAATATCTTTTCCCTCTTTTTTGTCAACATACCATTCATCTCACACAAGTATGAATGTATGGGTTCCAATTTTGCCAAATTTGTTTCCTCCATAGCCTTATGAGGATTTTGAGGCTATTTCACTTGCACACAAATTTGGCATTTGGAACCTTTGGTTATGGAAAAGTTTGGAATTAAATTTAAACTGAAAAGTCGAGACATACAACCAAAACTTATATGACATAAACATGAGTGCCACATATTGGCCTCACCACCATTTGTAAAGTCAAAACATGGTTCATAAACTTATTACAAAAATCAGAAAGGGAATAGCGGAACAAGCCTCCATACTCATAGCCTTTTCCAATAAAGAGTCCACATTTTGACATGACTACTTTATTCGACTTAAAAACCATCTTGAACCCATCTGACATAGAAGTAAGCCGCTGATGAGGTTCTTATTTATTGTAGGGTATGCTACATGTTCTTCAAGTGCACGATCTTTTTCGGAGTGAACTTCATATCACCGTGCCAACACTAAGAACATAAACATGTGACCCATTCCCCATCAGGATGGAAGAACCCCGTTCGACTTGGTAAAAAGAAAACGTAAATGCATCAGCTCACATATGCATATTAGCCCTTGTGTCAATCCATCGGTAAGTAGATTGACATGCTGAAAAGACAGTGGGTAAATTACCATACTCAGATGCCCTAGCATCATCAATAGTCACATTGATAGAATTCTTCTGCCATGGCTATGAAGGACCGAAATGGCAACAGAGGGGGGTGAATGGTGCCCTAAAAAAAATTCTCCCACAATTAAACCTAATCTTTTTCTCCGATAGCTAAAGAGCTATGAAGAAGAAGATTGATTGCTTACCGAGGAACAGAGAGAGAACAAAGAGATCTCGCTTAAGACCAAGAAAAATGTAGCAAAGAAACGTGGTCGGGCCGAGATAGAAAGAATCAACACCTGGTCGATCGAGAAATGAAAACAGAGCGGCTGAGAAACGCGCGACCACCGCGACCGAGACGACTAGCGACTGTAGTCGTAGCGAAGAAAATATACGTGGTCGATAAACCGAAAAACGGACCGCGACGATGATTACTCGTTTTCGGGCGCGACCGCAACTCGAGATTTTGAAGAACTTTTTGCACATAGATCCAAAACGGATGAAACTTGAAACTTAGCTCGTACAAGATCTCTCGGAAGTAAAATACCAAGAACCTCCAAAGTCTTCACAATGAAGAGGAGAAACCAAAGTCGAAAACTGAAACAATGAGCTCCAGTGCAGAACCACGTAACTCGGTTTTCATCGATTTCGCTTTGCTCTGGGAATGATCTTAGCAAGCAGCCGTAAAACAACTTCCCAGTCCTGAGCAAGTGAAGCACAAGCCAACTCTCAGAGAAAACACATATGAACAAAAGAACACAGAGAGGGCAAATAGATCAAACAAATCATCTCAAGAACAAAAGTGAGAAAGATACGAGAGATGAATCCAATCTTTTCTATTGCACATGGAGGTTTCTCTGACCACTCCATCGGAGGTACACGAGCATCCATGCTCTACCGAGACAACTCACACAATAGAACAATAAGACTCGAAACACTGGGACAACCTCTCATTCGCTCCCGAGACCTAACCTCTCTATTTATAGTCTCACACGCTAACGGGTCTCAACAGACCACCGTTCAGAGAGTCCAGCGCTGCAGGTGCCTCCAGTGCTTTGCCCATTACCCAGTGGCAACGGCTCCACTGCTTTGCCCAATAGCACCACCAACTCCAGTGCTTTTCCAGAGGACACGACTTCCTTTGCGTTTTGGCATTTCTCCAAAATGCCCTTCAACACCTCCCAAGCTTCCTCCTCATGCCTTGCTGTCTTACGGTTACACCACTCGGCGAGACCACATCCTCTTCGGCTTCCACGCCGCTCGGACCTCAACATCTCCCATGTCTAGTCCCGACCTCTCTAAGCCTCACCAAGACATGTCTCCCAAGACTGCAACCATCACGCATAACAAAACCATCACATAGCACCGATCCATACTCAGACAACACACGAGCTCAAGTCTCTTTTCCACGAAATTAGACTTTACCAAACCTTGTCAAAATGTAGAACAAACCAGTCTACAAGGTCTAAAACATCACAAGGAACCCAACCGACTAAACCTCACCGTAATCGGACATGAAATGCACCTCACGACCAACTTTAGTGATCCCGCACGACCACGGTCATCCAACCGATAACGTGGTCGAACGCGGTTCGACCACGCTCAATTCTCGCTAACGTGGTCGTAGCTCTCCGAGCGCACAACGCGGTCGCACCACCGAAGTGCCACAACGTAGTCGTGGCTCCTTTCCCACAACGTGGTCGAGACGCCCACCGACCACGGCCAAAGTGGTCGAACGCCCGACCGCCCAACTTGGTCGAGGCTCCGATCCCACAACGTGGTCGTAAACCTGAACGAAATTCGACCACGACCAAACGTGGTCGTATGGCATCCTACAAGGTCGTACGAGCCAGGGACAAGTCGTACATGACTTTATTTCGACCAGAAATAAGACTTTGCAATAAAAGCCCAAAACAAACTCAATTTTCCTTCAACCAAGAGTTAAATACTCATCACAAAGATAGGATCATCTCCACATGATCTCTCAATCTCCCCCTTGATGAGTATATTGACAAACACCGTAAAATATGAAGTTGAGTTTGTAGAAGCCGACATGGTCCAAAGAAAGAAAATGAAATAATGATCATGTCAACAGAGAGAACACTAGAGCAATAAAATAAAAAGCAAATTGATCTCCAAAGCTCTAGCAGGTTCCCAGAAATTGAGAAATTGAGAAATTTTCTTTTTCTCCAATCTATTCTCCCCCTTTTGGCAATAAACACATCAAGTATGCAAGAGAGAATAAGTCATAATGATGGATGGAATGGTCGATTTGATTATTCAAAGTATGCAGAGCCATGAGAATTATCCAAAATGACCAAAATGTATTACACTAAGCCATAACATACAAATATGCTATAAAGATCATGACTAAGTATGTAAAGTGAAGCTAAACAACAGAAGGTATAATCTGAATTTTTAGTTTGAAGTGCTTAGCAAGTCAAGTCAAACAAGATTTTAGTCTAGCTAATGATATCCACAAATGATGCAAGCCATGTCAATAAGCTAAATGAAATCAAGAAGCTAGTGTTGAGCCAACTAGAGTGCTATTTGTTCAAGAATGATACAATTATTTGGAGTACATTGAACATTTTAGCAATTGAGCACAAATGACATTTTTCTTTAGAGACCACATGGTTGTTTTCAACCATCTTTTCATTCACCATGTGCTAGACCTCAAGCCTTATGCGATCATTCCAAGCGAGAAGCTTAAGGAAATAATCTTGGTCATCCAAAACTCCCCTGAGTTCATGCCTTGTGCAATGGCAAGCCGTCTCATGAGAAGGAATTGGTGAGATCAGTTTTTTCGCACAAAAGAGATCTTTTTGCTTTTAATAGATTGTACTAACTTATGTGTCATCAAGAACCTAATATAGCTCAATCTATTGCTCAACAATGATTCAAGACTCAACTCAGCCTATTTGACATGGCAAGAGTCATAAAAAGATAATACAAAGTCGACTAGTCTCAAATATGAACATGACATGAATTAGGTCAAAATTTAGCATTTTAATTAACCTATCATGGCAAAGACTTGACTACACATATAAAGTCATGATCGATTAGCAATGGAGCACAAATCATGGCAAGATGTAACATAAGAGAAAATATGTCATGAATGGATAATAATCAAGGCTCCATGTAGTTATATTACAATGCAGAATGCAATGCGAAAAATCCACTCCCCTCAACATGTGATGCAGCTTTTAGTTCAAGTTGAGTTTAAGTCAAAATTATGCTCCAGAAGTTCCCAAATGAACTCCCCCTGAACCAAAGCAATAAAAATCAAGAGCTGGCAAAAGAATCAAGAAAACAGGCAGTCCTTAAAGCATAGATAAGATAGAGAATACTAATGACTCAGACTAACTCTTATCTACCCCATATGACTCCAGGACAACAACTATCGAGTAAAACGCACACTAGAGAGCAAACACGTACCCTGTCTACCCGAGGGTGGCCCAACCCTCGCTAGAACCTAAAAAGACGTGAGTGAGCTCAACCTAGTGAGATAAGAAACAGCTATCCTGAAAGCACAAGATAAGAGCAAGAAGTCTAAGCAACTCAGCAAGAGAACCACTCTAGCCTATGCTGGAAGGACTAAACTCAATGCACCCGCAGATGCAATGCAGTAGTAAGGATACAGAAGCATAAATAATATGATAAAGCAATAAAGCCCAAAGCTCCCCCTCACAACAGTCCGTAAGGACAAACCACACCAAGCTCTCCCCGCAGAGCTGAAAACCTCGTGCTATCCGAGGCTTGGTGAAGATATCGACCAACCGGTGGTCACTCTCCAAACTGGAGCACGATGTCACCCTTCTCTACATGATCTCGAAGAAAGTGATATCTGATATCAATGTGCTTGGTCCGAGAATGTTGCACTGGGTTCTTAGCAATGCTAATCGCAGACGTGTTATCACAGAAAAGCGGAACACGGTCGATAGCTAACCCAAAGTCCCGCAGAGTCGAGACCATCCAAAGTACCGCTACAAAGAATCGGTCGCAACAACATACTCGGCCTCTGCAGTGGATCAGGCAACACCGGACCGCTTCCTCAAGACCAAGACACGAGAGAAGTGCCAATGAATTGGCAGGTGCCTGAAGTGCTCTTCCGATCTATCCTACAGCCTGCAAAGTCTGCATCCGAAAAGGCTCTAAGGGATAGACAGGAGGAGGAAGAGTACCAGATACCATAGTCAATGGTAGCTCGAAGGTACCGAAAGATGCGCTTCACCACTTTGGCGGTGAGACACGCGAGGAGAAGCTCGAACCGAGTACAAAGACACACGGAGAAGTGTATGTCCGGTCTCGAGGCGTGAGGTACAAGAGAGCCAATCATGCTTCGAACTCTTTTGATCAACGGCTCACCGTCCTCATCTCGGGTCTAGAACGGTCGTAGAAGCCATCGGAGTCGACACCGGCTTTCCATCACTCATGTCAAATCGTCTCAGGAGGTCTCGAGTGTACTTGCCTTGATGCAAGAAGGTACCCTCCCGACTCTGCTTGATCTGGAAACCAAGGAAGAATGTCAACTCACCCATCATGCTCATCTCAAACTCGGTGCTCATGACATCCGAGAACTGTGAAACTAGAGCATGAGAAGAGCCGCCAAAGATAATATCGTCGACATAAATTTGGGCGAGCAGAAGGTCATTGCCAAGCCGACGAATGAACAAGGTCTTGTCAACTTTACCCATCTCAAAATCATGTCTCAATAGATAGGACTTAAGCCTCTCATACCAAGCTCTAGGGGCTTGCTTAAGTCCATACAACGCTTTGGAAAGCTTGAAGACATGACTAGGGTATTTGGGGTTCTCGAAACACGGAGGTCGTCGACATAGACTTCTTCCTCAATGAAGCCATTGAGAAAGGCACTCTTGACGTCCATCTGATAAAGCTTGAAACCCTTAGAAGCTGCAAAGGCAAGCAGAATTCTAATGGCCTCAAGACGAGCTACAGGGGCAAAGGTCTCCTCGAAATCCAGACCCTCAACCTGGGAGTACCCCTGAGCAACCAGTCTAGCCTTGTTTCGGATGACTACCCCATCCTCGCTCTGCTTGTTCTTGAACACCCATTTGGTTCCAATGATATTGTGACCTCGAGGGGGCTCAACAAGCGTCCAGACCTTGTTTCTCTCGAAGCTCTCCAATTCTTCATGCATGGCATTTATCCAAGACTCGTCGGAGAGAGCATGACAAACATCCTTAGGCTCAAAGGAAGCTACGAAGGCGAGTGGAGAGTAAAAGTGACATGCCGGACTTGGAGCGTGTGACTCGCTCAAATAGGTCTCCAATCATCTGCTCAGAAGGATGAGATTTTTGAATATGTCTTGGAGGTCCAGGATGAGAAGAAGAGGTGGCCTCTACCTCGTGAACTGACGGGGTAGGAACAGAGCCACTAGCTCCAGAGGAAGCAGACGGCGTGGGCTGATCACCTCTAGGTGCGGTGGAAGAAGGCACCTCAAGGGGTGGAAGAGGGACTGGATCGGGTAGACAACCCTCATCTCCATCATCCTCATCATCCACGAAGATGGTCTCGGACTGCTCTAGTGAACCTGAGATATCGGGCCTAGTCTCCGGACTGGCCTCATCGAAAGTCACCTCACAGGTTTCTACCAATTTGCTAGACTCATTGCTCCGGACCCTATAGGCCCGCCAAGAAGTCGAGTAGCCTAGAAAGAGTCCATCACAAGATCGCGACTCGAACTTATCTAGGTTCCGGACTTTAGAATAAAACACTTGCAACCAAACACACGAAAATGAGAAACACGGGCTTTCGCCTGTATCTCAACTCATAAGTGCGGTGCAAGTGTGCCCGAAGAAAAACTCGATTAGAAACATGGCACGTGGTGGCTATAGCCTCAGCCCAAAACTTCCGCGGTGTAGAGTACTCATCAAGCATCGTCCTGGCTATCTCGACCAAGGTACAGTTCTTCCTCTCCATAACGTCATTCTGCTGAGGGACGTATGGAGAAGAGAACTGGTGCTCTACACCGGTCTCATCACAGAAACTCTCAAAGTAGGAGTTCTTGAACTCCGTGCCATTGTCACTGCGGATCGCTCGTAAGGCACCCGAAGCTCAACGAAAGCCTCCGAAAAGACCTCGAAAATGTGTAAACGTCTCATCCTTCGAGGCTAAGAAAAACACCAAGAGTACCTCGAATAGTCATCGACCACAACAAGAACGTACCACTTCCCTCCTGCCGACGCACTCGAGCCGGTCCAACCGTATCCATATGGAGCAATGTCCCTGCATCGGTCATAGTAATGTGGACCGAGGATGAGAAGCGGCAACCATCTTGCTATGCTTAGGCATGGAGCGCAAACAAGATCTTTGACCATCTTGAGTTTCGGCAGACCACGAATGAGATCGTGGCCGCTAACTCGGGTCAAATGGTCAAATCCAATATGACCAAGTCTCCTATGCCAGAAGGAAAGATCGCGGGACTCGAAGCAAGCAAACAACGGAGAGGATCACCGAAGACTCGGAAAAATCAGCACGAAAGATCCTCCCAAAGCGAGAAATCCATAAACCGGACTACCAAGAATCAAGAATTTTGCGTTGTTTTCTTAAAACTCATCTCGAAATCGTCATCGGTGGTCGAGAGACGAAAGCAAATTGTACCGCAGCTTACTAACCAAGGCAACATCTTTTAAAACAAATGAATCATTAATGCAAGATCTGTACCTTTGGCGATGACTCGCCCGTAAGAGGCGTCTCCGAAGGTGATCGTCTCATCACCGGAGCACGAGCAAGGAAGAAAACCAACGGAATCTCCGGTCATGTGTCGTGAACACCCGAGTCTACAAGCCAAACCTTTCCTTCCCCGCCCGTGAACACGAGTCAACAAGAGAGCAAAGTCTCGATCGGGATAAATCAACATAGATTTTGGCACCCAATCTTGAGTCACACGTCGAGCGAAGAAGTAGTCACACACGATCGACCTCTAACTACCCTCGCCTCCGTCGCTCAAAGAAGCGTAAGGTCTATGTGCGCACTGAAGGCATTCTCGGGTCCGATCGCTACGGAGAGCGAGTCGAGCACCCAAGAAGACGCCGATCACGCCGCGGTAGTCGTCTCGATGGGAAAACGAGATCTACCCTCGGGACGGCGGAAGTCACGATCGAGAACAAGATGAGGACGAAAACCGAAAACTCGGAAGAACCAAGTCCTCGATGTCGCCCAAAGCTACCAACAAGAGCAAGCCTAGACCTTGTCGGTCTTAGGTGCACTCAAGGTCCGGGTCGTCCCCGAATCGCCTAAGAGACTCAACACGGTCTCTACGCGATCTTGGCACGCTTGAAGCAATGGTCAATCGATGTCCATCCTTCGACGAAGGTGCAATGATACTTTGCCTTCGAGAGGCTAAAGTAGCATGAGATGGCTTCGCCTTCGAGAGGCGTGTCGCAGTGAATTCACCTTGTTGTCAGAAATCCCTTGAACAAAACCCGCTGATTTAAATTGAACTTTCTTGTTCTTGGGCTTGACCTCGATCACACCTGCGGCTACGGATTTGAGCACGACAGGTGGATGCTTCCTCACATCCTCATGAAAATCATATCCTAGACCTTTATGGAATCTGGAAATCTTAGACTGGTCTAGAATAAGGTTGAGCTTCTTCTTGCCTCCTACAAATTTCTCGAGAGTGTTCATAAGGTACTGACACTCCCGAAAGAGAGAGGTGCAAGAGGAGCAAGGAGGAGAAGAAACAGCAGAAGGTAAGGGAGCAGAAGAACAACCAACAGCAGAGGGAAGACTGGCTTGTGCACGCACGGTGACTTAGAAGGGACAGATCCCATCGCTAGCGAGGTTGGTTCGCGTCGCTAGGCGTCTCCCCCTTCTCCACAACCACATTACAAGCACAAAGTGGCTTCTCTAGTAGGTCCTTAGTTAGCTTCACACATTTCTCATCTAATGCAATCAAGTTAGATTTTAGTTTGTTACAACTAATGCATGGTGAGCTAACAGGGTCCTTAGAAGCAAACTTGGCCAATTTGTTATTGTCATCAACTAATTCTTGAAACTGTTTGGAGACAGCTTCAAGTTCAGCAGTAAGCTTGGGACAATTCACGCAAGAAGCAATAGGCTCAAGTAAGAAGGTTTGAAATTCTGCAATTTTATGATCTGCCCGTTTTAGTTTCATATTCGTGTTATCACAATTTACACAAGACTCGGGCAGATCCAGAAGCATGGCATAAGGTCCTCTAGCATTAAAGTCCTTATCCTCACATGAGGTGGGAGCAATAGTCTCATCAGTAGTAAGTAGGGTAACAGCCATCCTACTCAATTCTAAATCAGCAAGCAGACTAACATTCTCCACCTTAATTACATCAAGCTCAGAGGATAGACTATCATGTGAGGTCCTTAGCTTCTCCATATCACCGATCAAAGCACAGCATGTATCACAGTCGTCACGGGAGGGAGCAGATATAAGTGAAGTAAGCTCCCGTGATAATCTCTCTACTTCCTTCTCCAACTCGCTACATCTAGTCTTAGCTCTAGCATGAAAACATCCTAACTTAAGAAAGGCTTCATTAAGTTGGTCATAAGAGGACATACCTCATCGAGTCGGAATAGAGATCGCTGTCGCTCGCCCGCCTCAAGGGCCATGAAGCACATCCCGAGAAGTCGCTGTCGCCTTGGGGTCTTGGTCACCGGTCCCATCGTCGTCGCTCCATCCCTCCACCTCGGTGAGGTCGAGGTCGTCAGCGGCGAGAACGCGGTGGAAGAGCTTCTTGGCCTTCCAAGGTCGCGGAACTTCTTCTTTCCCGGGGCCGGTGCTGAGGGCTTCGAGTTGCGGTTCTTGTCGATGTAGTCGTTCTTGCCCGAACCGCCGAAGTCACCTTTACCCTTCCCAAGCTTGGGACAGTTTGCTCGGATGTGGTTGGGGCCACCACACTCGAAACAAATCACGGGTCCTCTTTTCCTTCCGTCCTCCTCCCTTTGTAAGCATGGGAGAATCTCCGTGCGAGGAGGGCTAGTCTCATCCGCAAGTCGCTCTATCGATCATCGGTTATGTCACGAGAGCGCCGAGGAGAATCCGCCAAGAGAGTCGCAGAAGAACCGAAGCGGCGGTGGGATCAGTGACTAAAGCCATCGACTGAGACTTCGACCGACGAGAGACTATGTCAATCTCGTGAGTCTTGAGGCGCGAGTAAAGCGCATCAAGAGTCAGGGTCGAGAGGTCTGTGGTGTCCTTGATGGTGGTCACCTTCATTTCCCAAACCCTAAGATCGAGTGCGGAAAGCATCTGTCGAGCGTTATCCGAGTCGGAGTATGTGAGACCGACCGCTCGGAGATTGCTCAAAATCTTGTGAAAGCGTGAAAAGCACTCGTCAAGGGACTCTCCAGCAAGCATCTCGAATTTGCTGTATTCGCGCTTGAACTGATCCTGTCGAACCGTCTTGATCTGGGAGGTGCCCTCATGGTATGCATCGAGGGTCACCCAGATGTCGTGAGCGGACGACAAGTGAGAGATGCGATCAAATTCGCTTCTGCTCAATCCCTGTATGATGATGTTCCTTGCCTTTGCATTTGCCTCAACATCAGCCATATTCCCGGCATTGATGTTCTCATCGGCAGGAACAACAAATTGTATTTTCACCTTCCGCCAAATAGCATACCCCGAGCTCGGATATATGTTTCCATTCGGCTCTTCCCGAAGGGTAATCCAGCCATCGAAAATAGGCGGCTTGGTGGAATACTTGTCTGCATTGCCATGGCTCTTTGAGACCGGTTAAGATCTTGAAGAAGAGCTAACCGCTCGATACCAATTGAAGGACCGAAATGGCAACAAAGGGGGGTGAATGGTGCCCTAAAAAAAATTCTCCCACAATTAAACCTAATCTTTTTCTCCGATAGCTAAAGAGCTATGAAGAAGAAGATTGATTGCTTACCGAGGAACAGAGAGAACAAAGAGATCTCGCTTAAGACCAAGAAAAATGAAGCAAAGAAACCGTGGTCGGAAGCCGAGATAGAAAGAATCAACACCTGGTCGATCGAGAAATGAAAACAGAGCGGCTGAGAAACGCGCGACCACATGATCGAGACGACTAGCGATCGTAGTCGTAGCGAAGAAAATATACGTGGTCGATAAACCGAAAACGGACCGCGACGATGATTACTCGCTTTCGGGCGCGACCGCAACTCGAGATTTTGAAGAACTTTTGCACGAGATCCAAACGGATGAAACTTAGCTCGTACAAGATCTCTCGAAGTAAAATACCAAGAACCTCCAAAGTCTTCACAATGAAGAGGAGAAAACCAAAGTCGAAATCTGAAACAATGAGCTCCGTGCAGAACCACGTAACTCGGTTTTCTCACGATTTCGCTTTTGCTCTCGGGAATGATCTTAGCAAGCAGCCGTAAAACAACTTCCCAGTCCTGAGCAAGTGAAGCACAAGCCAACTCTCAGAGAAAACACATATGAACAAAAGAACACGAGAGGGCAAATAGATCAAACAAATCATCTCAAGAACAAAAAGTGAGAAAGATACAGAGAGATGAATCCAATCTTTTCTATTGCACATGGAGGTTTCTACAGCCACTCCATCGGAGGTACACGAGCATCCATGCTCTACCCAGAGACAACTCACACAATAGAACAATAAGACTCAGAGCACTCGGGGGACAACCTCTCATTCGCTCCTGAGACCTAACCTCTCTATTTATAGTCTCACACGCTAACGGGTCTCAACAGACCACCCGTTACAGAGAGTCCAGCGCTTTGCAGGCCTCCAGTGCTTTGCCCATTACCCAGTGGCAACGGCTCACCCGCTTTGCCCAATAGCACCACCAACTCGATGCTTTCCCGAGAGGACACAGCCTTCCTTTGCGTGTTTTGGCATTTCTCCAAAATGCCCTTCAACAGCCTCCCGAAGCTTCCTCCTCATGCCTTGCTGTCTTCTGGTTACACCACTCGGGCGAGACCACGTCCTCTTCGGCTTCCACGCTGCTCGGACCTCAACATCTCCCATGTCTAGTCCCGACCTCTAAGCCTCACCAAGACATGTCTCCCAGTACCTGCAACCATCACAGACAACAAAACCATCACATAGCACTGATCCATACTCTGCACAGCTCACAGAGCTCAAGTCTCTTTTCCACAGAAATTAGACTTTACCAAACCTTGTCAAAATGTAGAACAAACCAGTCTACAAGGTCTAAAACATCACAAGGAACCCAACCGACTAAACCTCACCGTAATCGGACATGAAATGCACCCTCACGACCAACTTTAGTGATCCCACACGACCACGGTCATCCAACCGATAACGTGGTCGAACGCGGTTTCGACCACGTTCAATTCTCGCGCTAACGTGGTCGTAGCTCTCCGAGCGCACAACGCGGTCGCACCACCGAGTGCCACAACGTAGTCGTGGCTCCTTTCCCACAACGTGGTCGAGACGCCCACCGACCACGGCCAAAGTGGTCGAACGCCCGACCGCCCAACTTGGTCGAGGCTCCGATCCCACAACGTGGTCGTAAACCTGAACGAAATTCGACCACGACCAAACGTGGTCGTATGGCATCCTACAAGGTCGTACGAGCCAGGGACAAGTCGTACATGACTTTATTTCGACCAGAAATAAGACTTTGCAATAAAAGCCCAAAACAAACTCAATTTTCCTTCAACCAAGAGTTAAATACTCATCACAAAGATAGGATCATCTCCACATGATCTCTCAGGCTAATTCTTCTTGCCCATCCGTTTGTGGCATCTCTTGGCCTAATGGCAACTCTTGCCTTAGACAAAGCAGATAACATCCTCCATGTCACTTTCTTTTTATTTCTCTTGGTCCATTTGAAGTTGGTGGTCAGAACAAACTTGGCCTTTCCTTTGTTCTTGTCTACATGTTGCATAACATTTGTGCTAGATTATCCCTCTTGCACCTTGGTGTCACATCCTTTGCTCGAGTCTTCTCTTTAATATCAAGATTAGCAACCAGATACTTGACAGAAATATTTTGCCTCTTGTGTTTTAGAGATATGGCAAAATTCCTCCAAGACAGAGGCAATTTGGCAATAATACCCCCAGCCACAAATTTGTCAAGCAACTGACAACCAAGCTGTGCAAATTCCCTTAGTTGTAGCTCTTGAGCCTGCTCAACTACAGAACATCCATCAACCATTTTGTATTCATGATATTGCTCCATGATGTATAGCTCAGGTCCAGCATCAGAGGTAGCGAACTTGTGTTCAAGCGTATGACATAGTTCTGCGGCGTTATTGATGTGCATATACACATCGCAAAGCTGGTCAGGCAACACGCTTAGAATGCACCTGACAAAGATTGTCATAGTCGTGTCATACTCTTTTTGCTTTTTAGCAGTACGAGGTCCCTCATGTTTTGGTAACATGGCCCAAAATACATTCATAGTTGAGAGCCACAACTCAACTCTTATTTGCCATCTCTTGAAGTTCACACCAGTGAACTTGTCCGATTTCATAGCCCCAGCAAAACCAGCCATCACAAGTGCTTATAAGGTTTTTGGATTGTTAAGAAATAGATCACTTTAGTGATTAATTTAATTCGGAATTCATTAGACATATAAAGTGCCAAATGTATACTAGGAAAAATAAGAACAGCCAACGGTAGCATAATCACACGATCAAATACGCCTATCTCATATATATGTGTTAACACACAGAACACTGTGGCCAAATTCATGACTAAGCAAAGCACATAAAGCACTACTAGTGAAAACGAATTCATCATTTATACAAATAAAACAGTGCAACTTACAGACAACTGCTCCAGCGAAGGTTGCGGTCGAGTCAGGCTAAGATACACAACGAGGAAGAAGCTGATAGCGAGCAGTCGCGTGAAGATGCTTCTCAAAAACCTTATTCGTCCCAACCCATATAGGATCGAAAGGAGCGACGGCTTCGAAGATGCTGCTCTCCCCACATCGGTGCACGTCGACGAAAGGATGCAGTAACCAGACAACGCAGCGGAAGAAACAAGAGGACAATGGCCTTTTTCTCTCTCAGGTGCTCCAGGCAAAGAGGATGTCCCCTCATACAGACACTCGCCAGCTTGGAATGAAAGCATATCATCGTGCAACAAAACTAAAAACCACATTAATCACAAGTAATGTGTGCCATAATAGGCCTGCTGGATTAGCGCGATTCAAACATCTGGTTTGAACCGTTGTACTCCTTTCCAATTTGTTACACGTGGATATGCCATGTGAGAGACCATGTGGTGGTCATCCCGTTGAGAATGATGAGTAATTGACATCGTTTTAGGAAAAGTCGAGTTTGAGTCGGTTGGTTCGGACCATGACGTTGCGAGGTGTAACGGGCTCGGTCGGACTTGTCAAACCTGGTCAACATGTTTAGAATGTATATTCTGTTAATGTGACAGGTTTGGATTTAATTATGCTTACATGTATCGAGCGGTGCTATTTGATGTGTTTCTTGTCTGTGTGACTGCAGGACGTCGAGGCGGAGTCGTGGCGAGACACGGTGGACCGGACTAGGCGTAGGTGGCGCTGAGGTCAGAACGGTCGGATGTGTCGAAGATGACGTGGACTCGAGGTGGTTGCGAGGCGTGCGAGGCAAGGAGCGCGGAAGCTTCCCAGAAGGTGCAGGAGGGGCGAAACGGGAATTTCGCAAGGCTGCACAAGCGGAAGACGGCTCCGTTAGGGTTTAGCCGGCGTAACGGGTTGGAGACCCGTTAGCCAAGGGCTATAAATAGAGGTGAGGGGCTGCATACCCCTTAGGACACTTGAGAGCTTATTCATCCCTTTGTGTGGGTTGTGTTCCTCCCAAGAAGCTTGTGAGGCTCTTGGTGTTCTTGAGGATTGAGAGGGAGAGGATGGATTGAGAGTCTTGTAATCATTCCTATGGTTCTAATGTCCATGCGTATGGGGACTCCTTTGTAATTTTTGGTTGGAATGAAATCTGAAGTTTTTCTCTTCTTCGCCTGTTATTTCTTTGCTTCAGATATTTCTCTTGTTATTCTCTGTTCCTTCTTGCTAGTAATGAGTTGAATATTTTGTTTGAAAGGCCGTATCTTCTCTGCTGTGAATGAGGATTCTATTCAAGTCTCTTTGTTCTCTTTATCTTCTAAAGCAGGATTTTTAGCCTGATTTCTAGTTCATCTCTTGCTTCAAAAATCTGTCAAGCTGCAAGCAGCAAGATTGCTCTTCTTTTTCTTGCGTGAAACTCATGGGCAGCAGCGGCATATGAGTGCAAGTTTGCATTTCCTTGCTTCCTATTTCGGCTGAAAGTAAACTTCTCCTCTGTGCTATTGTCAGCCAAAACAGTTAGTGTATTCTTCCCAGTTTCTTCGGTTGCATTTATGGGAGTTTAGGTGCTGTTTCTGTTGGCTGCAGCTACTGTCTTCAGAGTGATCTTTCTTGAAATGGGAATTGAGTTTCACTTCTAAATAAGATTTCTTTCTCAGATTTCTTAAGAAGATTTTTGTCTGAATCTTTTATTCTCTGAACTATATGTTTGGGAACCTTGGTTAGATTCTGCTTGGACACAGGTTCGAACAACAACTAGCATAACTATCACAGGTTTCGGCAGTAGTCTGTTTTCCTGAGAGGAGATGCAACCGATTCATATGAATTCTGCTTTGCCTTCAATCTGTGCACTGGTTTTTCAGTCTGGACAGTGTACAGGTTGTGACTTGTTTAGTGTTCTTCGGCTATTTCATCTCTGCATGTTTCGGTTGCTTTGATTTACCTTGGGCAGTCTTCTGTGAGGTAGCAACGTCCTCTGATTGCTCTTCTCAGTTCTCTTTACAGTCTTTTTCCCTTCTTTTGGTTTTGCTTTTCTTTTCTAGTTTTGTCTCTTTTCTGTATCTGCAGTCTTTTGTCAGCAAGAATTATTTTCTCCTTCCTTCGGTTGGTAGCAGTCTCCTTTTTACCAGTGCCGCTGTTTGCTGTTTCTGCTTTCCTGTGTGCTGTTTACAAGCCAGAGCTTCAATTGGTATCCGATCCTACAAAACTCCATATCATTTCTAAAGATTCAGCCAGATCAGTGAAAGTTCTGTTTCTAGTGCTTTTCTTTTTTTCTTCTTGCTGATCTTTGGCGATTTTGCATGCAGATCAAACGGCAATATTTTCAGCTGAAATTTTTACTGATTACTCTCTGATTTATGCTGATTTTTTTAGTATCGCATGCGTTCCAGTTTTCAACAGAATTAATTTTCTGAATTCTCGGGGACGATTTTTAAAGAGAACGACATTCACCCCCTCTGTCGCCATTTCGGTCCTACACCATGTCCCCGTGCAAGGTTATGATGGCGTAGGCGAGACGAGCAAAGGACCGCACGCGTGTAGTCTTCTTTTTCTTGCTTTAATTAGATATAGATATATTTTTTATCTATAAATAAAATAATTAAGGATTTTCCATTGTAAAAATGTGTATTTGAGAATTTGTCACTCACGTCTCATCGACATATAGCCATCCCGCTTTATAAATGGGTGTTTCTCCAACAAGAGTAGTAAGACGGTACTAAACTTTCTGTCTTTTACCATGCATAATTGAGTCTTTGGAATTTTTTAGGATTTATGAAGAATACTATTAGGGTTAAGTCCATAAACTCCAAGAACGCATAATCAAACTTGAAAACTTTGGCCTATTGTAACAACAATTTTACATGAATTTCTCTGAAGATAATTCGTTCTTATAGACCTATGTAAATATTCCCACGTTCCTAACAGAGTGATTAGTCAAACAAGAACAGGTGGAAAGCGAATCAGATGTACAAAACAAACTTTGGGGGAATCCGAAAGCGAATCAGATGGACAAAACAAACTTTGGGGTAATCGGACGGTCACACATAATTACAATATAGCTAGTAGGATCACTTGTATGAGAATACAAGATTTGCTCTTCTTTTACCAATTTTAACGTATAAGAAACTAAGAAAAGAAATATTACTTAATTTTTTGCAAAAAAAAAAGAAACAAGGATGAAAAAACATATATTAACATATTACCCTTCCTTGCAGCTTTACCCCTCCGCACTTTGCTCCGTGGCCCCGTTTACCGCGGTGGGAGGGAGAGAGTGGGATAAGGATCCCCTGACTTCACACACCTAAGTTAGAGAGCCATATAAATCAACAGAATAAATTGCTAATTTATTATGAGATATTTAATTCTTTGTGTGCTACAATTCAGACCGTTCGATCTCCATCCAAACTCGATCAAATAGCCTACAAAAAACAAGCAGTCGGTGATTTATTTTATCTTTGAAGTCAGACGATCCGGGTCCGAGAAAGTGGGAGCGGAAAAGCCGCGGAGCAGCGGAGACGGCGAACCGCCTCCGCTCCACCCGGGCCGGGAATCGGAGACCGGAGCCGGGAGATGAAGCGGCGGACCACCATGGACTCCCAGCAGGAGCAGCCGCCGCAGAGCTACAAGGTTTGCGCTCCTCTGCACGCCACTTCTTGGGCCTATATACCTTAGGTCGTCCGCTTCTCTCTGTGTGTGATTCTTGGTGGAATGCGAATCGCGGAAAACCGATCCCTCGTGGGTTCGAAGAAAACGCGAGGTGATCGCACGTCTGGGGGTGGTGGTTTTCTGATCCGATTTGCTGCGAGAGGATGGGGTTTTGCGTTTGTAGTCCTAACTCGGTGCTTCTTGAGAAGTTCTTGATCGCTTCGAGAACATCGAGAAGCACATCTTAACGGCGATTTTATTAGCGCGCGTTTGTGGTATGATTTCCGCGTTGAAGTGTTCTGTGAGGATTTAATAGGCTCTTGTTTGCAAAATTGCCACCCCTCCTCTTGGATTTGTGGAGTAGCGGGGGTAGAAGAAGTCTTTATGTAGTCTTCGATATGAATGACCTGTATTATAAAGTTTCTAACCCTATGGAATCCATTTCTATGGGGATCAGGGCAAATATGATTCATCTGAAGCTGGTCTTAAGATGTCACAAGTGGCACTGTATCAAACTATTTGTTTTGTAGGAGTGTTTAGTGATAAATAACTTGTAAGAATCTTTTATCAACATCTAATGGCTAATGCTGGGTTTCTGCTTCCTAGAACTGTAGTTAAATGGTCCAGAATGCACATGTCTACTTTGATCAGTTTGTGAAACTACTCCTTAGGTGTCATCAGTGTTGTAGAGGTGGTCCCACCTAAATCCATTCGGTCTGTTGGACTAAAAGGCCTAATGAGACATGTAAAAAGACACCTATATCCGTGGACTAGTACGCCACTATAGAGGGTATTATTGTAATCAGGCCTTACGGCTATGTATATATAAGGCCTGGGCAAAGGAAAGAGCTAAGCCAGCTCATTTGCTATACTCACTCTACTAGTCCGTTTATTTACTGTTTGGTTCGTAACCACAACAATCAGCATGCGTAGCAATACTTGCCTTAGGCATACTGGATTACAAGGTTTTCAAATAATAACCGAATGTTGTTGTGGTGTGAAGGAAAGCAGTGAAACAGAGTTTAAATGTTCAGTGCTTGAATAAACCACAGCCAGTGTTGACTGAGGTTTACATGTGATGCTTATTGAATGGCCTTTTATGTTCTCTTCTTGATATACTGGTTTGATTGTTGTTGTGATGTTTCCTTTTATTGCAAACAATGATGCATTTCTAAGTTCTAACAAGAGAATAGGTGGTTATTCTCTGACAGCACGATGAGTACTTAGTATTTCCACTATCTTATGTCCAGATCTATGTGAAGATGCAGTGATACAAAAGGCGGCCTAGGCGGCCGCCGAGGCGGCGCCTAGGCGGTGGGCGGCCTGCCGCGACTTGGCCCCTCGGCGGAGGTCGGCGGCTAGGCTACTGGGCGGTCGCAGCGGTGTAGGCGGTCCAAAGGCGCGAGGCGGCGCCAAAAGGAAAAGTTAGGGTTGGAAAGGGAGACTTACAGAGCCGCCGCACCTCCAGATTCCCACGCCACGGCTGGCCGAACCGCGGATCCCTCCGCCTCGCGTCCTCTCCCGACGGCCAAGCACCGAGCTTTTCCTCCGCCTAGCCTCCCCTTCGCGGATTATCCAGTCTACGCACTTCCTCCTCCGCCTCCTCCGCCTCCCTTCCACCTCCGGCCTCGACCTCTCCTCCGCCTCTGGCCTCCCCTCCCCCTCCGCCTCCGCTGGGCCGCTGGGGAGATCCGGCGAGGAATCCGGCTGGGGTCGGAGGAGCGCACGCCGCACAACCACATGGGGACTCGGGGACAGGGAGAGACTGAGAGATTGAGAGGGGAGTGGAGCGACGGAGGGGGAGGCGACTCGCAGTCGCAGCCGACTGACCGAGAGCGGCGAGAGGCGAGAGGCGAGAGACGAACTGGGGGAGACGGATTGACCGTGAGCGACGAGAGGCGAGCGATTTAGAGAGGAGGGGCACGGCTGATGTGTCGGCAGTCGGTTGGAGCCATTGCTTCGACGGGAGGAGACTGATAGATAATGGATTGAGTTTATTTTAATTAGTAAACTAATTTGATGGAATGATGATGTATCATAGACTGTCATATACTTTTATAGTTTTATTAATACTTTGATAATCATATATATTTTGATATCGTCAGTAGGACATCATGCTACAGTCGGCCGCCTAGGCCCCGCCTAGGCGGCCTAGGCGCTAGGCCCCTGCTTGCCGCCCGCCTAGCGCCTAGCGCCTACTTGAACACTGTGAAGATGTTGAAAACAGTCGCCCTCGATGTGAACTGCACCGATACAGTTGATCAGATCAAATCTAAATTTAGTGCCTTTGAGGGGATTGACAAAAGCGATCAAGAAGTATTCTTTGCTGGGATTCACTTGAAGAATGAGAATAGGCTTGCTGATTACAACATCATGACCAACTCTTCTGTTGACCTTTACATTACTGATGGGATGCAAATATCTGTCAACATTCCCTTGGTTGGAAAGACCATCAAGCTCAATGTGAAGAAGTCCAACAGTGTTGCTGATGTCAAGGCGGACATCGAACGGAAAGAGGGAATTCTTATGAACGAACAAATCCTGATGTACGCAGGTCAACAGCTTGAGGACAACGAGATGTTAAGTCAGTGCGATTTGAGTAACGGCCACACACTTCATGTTTTGGTTTGCCCGACTGACAAGCTGCGTGTCTTTGTCCTTGTTAGCGGTGAAAGAGACAGAACTGTAAGTCTTGATGTCAAATACTGGTATACTGTTGCTGATGTCAAGTCGATGATTGAGAGCTTGGAAGGTGTACCTGCGTGCACACAGGTACTCATTGGGCCTCTATTTGGTAATGATATGGTACTTACAGACAGTCAAACGCTGCAGGATCAGGGTATAAAAAACAATGATACTCTCTTGCTGGAGCAGTGTGTCCAGATCTTCATCAAGACATGGGAAGGGAAGACCTTGACAATGGTTTTAAATATGTTCGACAAAACAGAGGAAGTCATGAAGAAAATCGAAGAGAAATTGCTGATTAAAGACGGCGTGTACTACCTCTGTTACAGGGGGCGTGTTCTGTATCCTGGGGATACTTTTCAGAAGCATAAGGTCGAGAGTAACTCCACGATCTACATCCGCCTTCGGAATTCTGCAATCGTGAAAGCGAAGCCAAAAGAGCGCTAGGGAGCTACTTGCAACTTCCTTCACACCAAGAGACATCCCATTGTGGCGCCGCTGCTCTAGCGGTGAACCGGAGGTTTCCGACTTTGTAGTGGGTAATGACTTGTGCTGCCTATCTGCTGGTGATTTTGTAAGCCCAAGCGGTATATTTAACAGCGTTGTAGTAGAACTATGCTGCTTGGTTTCCTATAGAACCACAGCTGCATGCTGCTATTCCTCTCTTCACTACTGTTTGTGTTATTTAGTACTCCTGATTAATGAATCGAAGGTCCCAAGCTATGTTGTCTGGAGAATTGCTAGTAATGCCACTACTGCTTGGTTTCCTAGTGATGTAAGGTGCATAGATTCCCACCATGGCTTCTCTTTGGATCCATTGATCTGGTTTATATTTATTGATTTTCCGGAATTTGATTGGATGAATCTTTAGATAGTCACGATTATTAGTTACCCTCCCTCTCTGGAAAAAAAACAAATGACTTCTGACTACTAGTTCACACGATCTGGCACAAATCTTGATTACTAACGAACATATAAATTCATCATAATTTCAGGTACTCCAATTGCCAACGCGTGGCACCAACGTAGTACCCTTATTATATCAATACCATAGGTTTCCTGTGAGTCCTGTTCATTTTTCGGACACTCCCTCGGCCAGGTCGCTGTAACACCCCAAATTTGAAAAACTTTGAAAATGAGAAGAATTTAAAACTTTTTATTGCATTTTGATGTTAGTCAAAATTTTCAGTGTTTATTTGAGAATCTTGTTTTGGATTTTGCCAAACAAATTCAAATGTAATAATAAAAATAAAATGTGAGAAAAGGAGCAAAAAAAACTGGAAACCAAATTGAGCAAAAAATTGAATTTAAATTTCACACCCAGAATCTATACGCGAAATCAAGATAAATAAAAAGCCAGAGCAAAAGTAATATTACAATTCGCATCCAAATAATTGAAACAAGAATTCAAATTCGAATTCAAAGACAAATTCAAATACTCAAAAATAGAAATTCAAATCAGAAACCGAAGTTCCAAATTTTGCTAGCCATTTCTTCCTTCTCTATTTTTCTTCCTCTCTCTACCGTGTGGCCCCACCCCTTCTTCTCTCCTTACTTCTCTTTCTCCCTCTCCTTCTCTGCTACTGCTTCCTGGCCGACTGCGGCACGACCCCGGCGCCAATGCCACACCATGCGTGCACGCTCGCCGCCCGGCACTGTGCCCGCACCCGCGCCGCTCGGTCGTGCCCACATGCCCGGCCGCACTGCCTTCCACTGTTGAGCAACAGCGCCGCGCTGCTCCCATGGCCTCCACCATCTCCCTTGCACCCCCATTGCCCCTCCATTCCTCCCTGAGCCGAACCGAACACACGCGCCACCGTACCCGTGGGCCGGCCACCACCGCCCTCGACGTTTCGGCCGCTCCGGCGATCTTTTTACAAAAGTGTTCGTGTCACATTGTGTTCCACGCCCCCAATTTCGTTTCCCCCAAATCAATTTGAAGGTTCCGTCGCCGCTGCTCGTCGAGCTGTCCCGTCCTCCGTTCCGACCATAAATTGCCGCCATCGTCGCCATTCCTACTCCAGCGAACCACCCTTCAATTCCACCCTCCTAAAGCATCCTCACACCGTCACCATCCTGCCCTGGCCATCGAATCCAGCTCCTCCTCGCCTGTGCGCCACCCCCACGCCGGCCTCCCAGCGCTAGCATAGGCTCTCGCCGTCGAGCCACCTCGGCTTCTCCCCGCCGTCGCCAACCACCCTGGTAAGTTCCTTGTGACTCCCTCTAGCTCATGCGCGCCTTAGTTTCTTCCGTATTTCTCTCCAGCAGCGCCGTCTTGTTTCCTCCCCATGCCCGGCCTCCGTCGGCTCTCCTTGGTTGCCTCCCCAGCCTCCCTTGACCTCCCGACGACCCATTTTGCCGGTTGCCTACATCTCATCGGCCGCCTGGCCGAGCGACACTGCCTCCCCTGTTTCAGCCTGGCCCTCCCCTGTTTCTCTATCCCCCCCCTCTCTCTCTCAATGACAGGTGGGCCCATATAATCAAAAGCTATTCAAGGTAAGTCACCAATCAGCATGTGTATGTGATTAACTCTAGAATACAAATAAAAATTAAAAATATGATGAAAAATGATTTAGTTACAACTAGAAATACACATAAAGTTTTAATTATAGAATTAAAATATGAATTTATGGAAATAAAAAATGTTTAGAAATTAAATTTTGATTAGTTTCATGTCAACAAGGATTAGCAATTAAATTGTTATATAAGAAAAATTAAGCGTAAAAATAAGCCAGACAAAATAATTAGTAATATTTCTATACCCAAAAAATCATGAAGACCTTTAAAATGGTGGTTAATAATTAAGGTCATTAATTCGAATATTACGTCACCAATATTTAACTGTAAATACTGAGATTTAAATTAAAAATTACCTTGTATATGATTAGGAAATTCTCAAAAATAATTAGAGTGTCATTAATATTATCTTAGATCCAAATGCTAATCAAAGACACTATTTGTGTAAATGACAATTAAGCTAAAGATAAGGTAATTAACCAATATGCCATTGCCACTTAAATTAGAATGCAAATCTAAATGTTATACATCTTGCCTAAATAATAATCATCATGTCATTATCTCTGAATTTAAAATCACCAATGATAATTAAGAATAATTAATGTACCAATAATTCAATACGCAACCTTAAAAGAGAACTCTGCTAAAATATAACTCCTTCCAATATCACGTGGATCATTGGACATTAATAATAATTTTAGAAAGCGGCAAAAGGATTAATTATGTGCATAGTAGCAATTTGGTTAAATAACAAACCCCCATACCTTGAATTAATCATTCGATTGGTTATTGATTGAAACCTCAAATAATATTACATCTTGAATTACCATAAATATGAACTCTAAGATTAATTTGACAAATTAAGGTTATACGCATCTCATGTAGAACCCGTGCCCCAATCCTTAAATGTTAACACTCATCAAATAATACTCAGTGCCCCAGGTAAATTCTTACATCTGTCCGTAGGTCTAATCTAACTCATATAACTTCCTTAATATACAAAATAATAAAAGAAGTCATTAAATTAAAGATCAAGCCATGGCATTCACGACCAACTATGTCTAGCCATCTTCAAACCCAAAGCAAAATATTCTTGTGAATATTCTATCATCATTGGTCCGTTGTTGATTGCTTCCGCGACAGAGTTTCTTCGTCATTTCCCCTTTTGCTTAAACTTCGTTTGACTTTGTCAAATGTCCCACACTAAGAAAACCTTATCTCATATCACCAACATAATCATAATAAAATTCAGTTAGATCATTTTGGATTTATTTGGACTTTTGAAGTTCTTTGGATTGTGATCATTTATCGTGTAATTAGAAGTTGGTGTCCCGAAGAAGTAATAATTCGAGCCGGATCAAGACCCTGTTAAAGATGAAGACTAAGAGTTCAAGATCATTTACTAAGAAAGCTTTGAGTAGAATCAAGGCCGCAGTAAATTGAGCAAGGCAGTCATTACTTTGATCATATTGCACCTACCATTTGAATGCAAATTATTTTATTTAAGAATATCAAATTGCATGCTTTACTTGTTATGCAAATTATACTCACATTGGTTCATAGTTAATTTCCTATAAATAATTGTTTAATTATACCATACTCCTTAGCTTTGGACATAAACCCTTGTCATCCTAGAATTAATGATAAATATACTAAATATAAATCCATATCTAAGTGTCATACTTAGTCTTGCTTAAATACTTAGGAGCATAAATTTGCCCTGACATCATTTCAAATATGAAACTTAATTTTGGCAGTCACTGGAGGGAAATAATTGATATGTTGAAGTTAATTATTTTATGCTTCTAAAACCCTAAAACTTGCTAAATTACCTAAATGGATGGTAATAGGTGTTCGTGCAGATGTAGCACGAGAATGTATGATTTGTTGTAGCATTGCCTAGATAACCCCCAAGGACTTAATCTTGTAACCCTTTCCCAATGTAAAATAGTGTAACCACAAGTTTATAATAGGTACGATCTAACTAACTAATTTGCATCGACTCAGCGTGAATGTGCCAAAAGGGTTGAACATGAGTCGTGCCGCTGGATATAAGCCGTCACATGGCACAAGAGGGGGCTCTGGTGTGGGTTGACTTAACTCCGTAGAGGTAGAAATCTTAACGGGCATAGCCTGTTGAGAAGATGTATTGTAAAGGTCTTGTGGTGATCTTCTTGATTCACATGTCCATGGAAATATGTGATATATAATAAGTTGATTATCTCTTATGGATAAAGTATACAACCCCTGCAGAATGAAAATTATTCGAACAACCATACCCACAGTCATGGGTGGGCATGAGAACTTACTCGAGTTAGTATCTATTTCTAAAATTTTGTGGGTGGGATGAAAAACGATGGTGGATGTAACCCTGATTGAATTGCCCTGAATGGATGTAACCCAGTAATAATAATGGGTGGGCGTAACCCTAATAACAAAATTATCATATGGTGAGATAACCATGCTCTGTAATAAATGAATGTAACATGAACTAATATTATTAATGCATACGCTTACATTCTTTAAAAACATGGTTTAGTTAAAAATGCTAGGTCACAAGAATTTTCTATAACTGTAATTTAAAATGGTAGCATTTTCATAAATTAAAGAATCTCAAGCCTCCCTTTGTTCATCCATGCATCTATTATAATTCAATTATGTATGATAGCTTTCTGAGTACTTTCGTACTTACTATTGCTCAATTGCTATTAATCAGTAAGTAAGAAGGAGAAAATCAAGCCCGGAGGTCATCTAAAGAAGCTGACAGGGCTGAAAGACAATGAGGCCAAGAACTAAATCATAAACTCCAGTCGGCTACCTATGGATATATCCTAAGGTTTCCATATGTGTGAAGTTTCTGTTTCCTCAGCCACTTTTTAATGATTTCAGTTTTATCGACTTATGTGTAAGTCCATCATTATATTTACGCTTCTGCAAGATATGTAATTGATGTTCAGTAATCTATCTGTGAGCACTATCTACTAATCTAGAAAATAGTATGATAAAATCATAGAAGATTCTAAATTAGCGAAACTCGGGTTTGGTAGTCGTCCTTTTTGTTCGAACCGTCGGATCTTATGTGAGCAGCTATCTGAATTTTATTTCTCTTTGGAAAAGTGCATCACTGGGTACCATGAAATTTGGTCAAAAGTTGTATTCTAATCCCACGTGCAACGAGCTTATCAGCAAAGACCAAACATGTGCGACTACCATGCAAAATTCGGTGTTGGTTTAAAGGGAGCCAAGTGCACTTGATGATACAAAGGAGGTAGGAGCGGTCAAGGGAACGAAAAATGAGATTTGGCATATGTGCTTGTTTGGAGGAGCGGGGTGTTATATTTATGCATGCCCACCCTCTGCATTTTTAGGTTTTCCCTTTCTAGTCCAGAATCGAGATAGTGCTCTTTGGCTTGCCGTCAAGAACGAATATCCATATGGCGAAAAAATCTCGCTAAGTTGAGAGAGTTTATGTGTAGGATGAGTCAAATTCTTTATTACGGGTTTTGAACCGATAGAAATGAGCATGTAACCACCGCATTCTTGCGATTGACACTAAGTTTCAAGAGCAGTTGTATAAAACTCTTACTTGGCTTTTGGAAACGGCTTTTGCAATATCTTGAATATAATTTTGAAAATTCTCAATTATTTTTATAGGGAACGTTGTATCGTAGCACATGTAGATCTAGTTTCTTTTGTCATTTCCTTTTTTCTGATATATACTAATTACTAGTGTAATAATGAAATTAATTAGTTATGCAATCATGTGATGTGATGATTATTGTTAAGATTTACTAGTGTAATTATCGGTATTAAATAAGTCATCATTTGCCTTAGGGGTAATGTAGACATTTGCCAAATCAGCTCAGCCAAAAACTTCAGCCGAATCAAATACCTCCCACTTTTAGCCACTTCTAATTTCACACTACTATTCCAAAGCCGAAGGTGTAGAGTGTCCATTGCTAATACTATGACTATGGCCTATGTGTGCATTTTATTTAGCAGTACAATTTAATTTTAAATAACTTATGTGTTGTGATTGATAGTTAGTTGGCAACTTAACTATGTCCCTATTTATAAAAAAACTTTTGGAGACAAGAATTGAAAAACCCTTTTCGTCCCAAAAATAGAAAAGAGATGAAATATGTTATAACACCAAATGAAGGTAGGTATATACTTGGGCAAATTTCTTATTTGCCACTAAAAGTTTGCAACTTCCCTGATCTATCACTGAAAAAACATGTTTCCTTCTATGCCACTAGTATGAATTTTTGTGCTCTTATATGCCATTGTTGTCTATTCACCGTGAACCCTTTGTTAAATGGCATGCAAAAAGACCATTTTGCTCTCCTTCTTCCTTCTTTCCTTCCCTTCCTTCTACTCTCCACCGGGAAACTCCTCCTACCACCAGCCTCTAGCCTTGACCTCCATGTCCTGTCATCTAACTGTCGTGATACGATGGAGGTGGGAGCTGAGGACACGATGGGCACTTCCGAGGAGGGGCACTTTGCATAGGTCGCGTGGAGGTGTCAGCCATGAGGGGTTTGAGGAGAGGAAGAGGTGTCGGAGGCAAGCACGGTTGATGTTGGCACTAGAGGCCATGGCAGCAACCCTATGGGCGGGAGGTCAAGATCCGATCTAGATGGGGAGGGGATTTGGGAGGTCAAGGCGACAACTCACCCTACCTCTATCTCGTTGTGCTCTTCATTTGTAGGAGGCCATGGCGTGGGTTTACTTTCGATCAAGTTTGTCGTCACCAAATGTATTCGGCATTATGAGGCGAGCTCACACCTCCATGCTTTAGCATGCACCGATGTGTTGCGCCCGCTTGGGGAAGTCATCGTGATAGTCCTCTATTGGCTTGAACCCGTCACGGGAGGTTAGCCTTGTGTCTTTCTTCTTCCGCGCCCAAATTCGGCGTCGCATCTGCCTCCAACACCAGCCCCGCATCTGTCTTGGCATCCACATCCCGTGTTGGCATTGGCCCACCTCCGCACCAACTCCTGTGCCGGCGTCGACATGGATGGGCTCAGGTGATGTTGCTTTGCGACCAACGGTGTCTCATCCTCCGTGGTAGCAAACAGAAAAAGAGAGAGGATATAGAGCAGAGGGGGTGAGTGGATCGGAAGAGAAGAAGATGAGATGAGAGAGGAGGAAGAAGAAGCTAATAAGTGACACATTTACTATTTGAGGGGTAAGACTAGTATTTGTAAAAAAAGAAAGGTTTACTAGGAGTCTTCTAACGGTAGTCTAACGGAAGTGGTACAAAGGGATAAAAAATTATACCTAGTGGCATACACCAAAACTTTAAGTGGTATGTCATAAAAGTTACAAACTTTCAGTGGCAAATAAGTAATTTTTATATATTTTTTGTGAAGTACGTACTTTAAATTTGACTGACTACCTAAAAAGCAAAACAATTTTCTTATAAAGCAAAACAACTTTTCAAAAAATATGGTCAAGAGTAGAACCACAAATCGCTAGCGAATCTCAACTAATGGCGGTATCTTGGTTCATCCATCTCTGTGCCGTGCCATTCAAAACATTTTTTAAATCGAAACATCTTGAGGTGAAAAGCGCAAATGTCGCGCTCCAAAGAGGAAACAAAAAACGACCCTGGAACAGAAAAAGATCCCAAGCAGAGGGGCACAATTGTAAATGTAACATTCTGATTTCTGGCCGTCCTCCTCTCTACCTTCCACCCTTCGATCTCACGTCGTCTTCTCCACCTTCTTCCCTTCAAGAACCCCAATCCAAACCCCAGCCCCGAAAAATCCCAACAAATCGCAGAAAAAAATCTCATCTTGGGTCAGATCGAGCCAAGAGTCCGCCACTATCAGCCGAGGTTGTTTATACCCTGTTCCAATCTGATCTCGTGGTCATTGCCTGTTGAATTGCAGCAGTGAAGTGGAGCAGTGTGGGGGCGAGGAGTTGCAGGCAGGAGGGACCATGGCGTCGCTGGGAGAGGAGGAGGCTTTCGAGCACACGCTGCTGGTGGTGCGGGAGGTGTCGGTGTACAAGATTCCGCCGCGCACCACCAGCGGCGGCTACAAGTGCGGCGAGTGGCTGCAGTCGGACAAGATCTGGTCGGGACGCCTCCGCGTGGTGTCGTGTGGCGACCGCTGCGAGATCCGGCTCGAGGACCCGGGCTCCGGGGACCTCTTCGCCGCGTGCTTCGTGCTCCCGGGCCTGAGGGAGAGCTCCGTCGAGACCGTGCTCGACTCGTCGCGCTACTTCGTGCTCCGCATAGAGGACGGCAGGGGGAAGCACGCCTTTGTGGGGCTCGGGTTCGACGAGCGCAATGAGGCGTTCGACTTCAACGTCGCGCTGTCGGATCACGAGAAGTATGTCAAGAGGGAGCATGAGAAGGAGACCGGCGGCGAGGAGAGCGACGACAGCCAGATTGATATCCACCCGGTTGTCAATCGCCGGCTCAAGGTAACAGAAAGGCCTAGTTTTTCTTTTCCATCGCTCTGATATAGCATAATTTGATAGACAACTTGTTTAGACTGGTTATCCGTGCATTTAGAGTGTGCTAATGTGTATTTAGTCGCATTTTGCTACAAAATACTGCTCTCTTTTTCCCAAAAAAAGAAAAGGCTGGAAAGTTGTAACTTGTAAGATGACCAAAAGAAATAATGATAATGTACTGAGAGTTTAGTATTCTATTTGGCAAGAGGAACTTATGAATTATGAATAGCTTAGCAAGTAAAAGACTGATAAAACTATTGTAAAAATGGAGAGAACTTAGGTCCTGTATAAGTTAAATATTAAGAGTTCAAAAAAGTAACGGTTATAGATTCAGAATGTATCAAATTCTATAATTCGGCGAATGTAATTTTTTTAGCAGACCAAACATCAAAATTTTTAGATACTTTGTTTTGGTTTGGCATGTAGGTGACTTTTATTATGTTATGGATCACATGATCACACTAAGGAAGGCGACTTTTATAGTTTTATTATGTTATTGATCACATGATCACACTAAGGAATAAGCTAGCAATCATCCAGTGGTGATTAATTTGCAGCTTTGGGATGCCTGTGTTGACAAAGGCTACAACATGTGATTTCACTGAACCATTTAGCTAGTGAATGTTGTTGCATTAGTGGTGGTGCTCAAGAGGGAAGAGAATATTGTCCTTTTTGTAGTTATGCCATGAGGCAATTCTTGTTGAGGGGACTATGACAGAAGGTGCCATACCATAATATTTAGGTGTGTTACTGGTTAAGAGTTTACACACGAACATGTTCATTTCTTGTTTCTTTTTATGAGTTTATGTACGTTTTTCTCGTCTAGAATGCCTATGAGATTTTGCTGGAGCCTTCCTTTTTTCCTTGTCATGACCTGATTTTTGTGATATGATATGACCCAATGAGGATACATTGTTTAGAATGAAGCTGAGTTTTTCCCCCTTTTTTTGATGTTCTGTTCAAATGCGTGGATACTTTCTCATGACCTCTCTCTGCAAGATACTAAAGTTCAAAAAGATAAGAAACATTTCTTTTTTGCTTAATAGTTAATACATGCATCCAGTGGTTCTATCTTTGGTATTGTGCTGATGGTGTTCCTGCTGTTTTAGGAAGGTGAAACCATCAGGATAAATGTAAAAAACAAGCCATCAACTGGAGGTGGCATGCTTTCATCTGCTGGTTTATCTGGAGGGGCCACTGCAAAACCCAAGGCAAACATGCTCCTTGCGCCACCACCTGGTGCAGCTGGAAAGCTTCGGTCTCCTCTTCCACCTCCACCTAATGACCCTGCAGCTGAAAGGATGAATTCGGGGCATAGTTCTGGAATCAGGGCCCCGAAAGAACCTGCCAAGAGAAACAGCGACCCTTTTTCAGATCTTTCTGCTATACAAGTGACAATTCTATTTTGTGCCTTACACTTCAAGAGTCTTCTCATTTTTGCATGAAGATGGGATTAGAATACATTTCCAGCTTTCCTATTTGTTTTTGTTGCCCAGAATGAAGCACTACTAAGAATACATGCAGCTGCCCTGTTCACATACTAGTCATTTTTGGAAACTGATAAAAAGGATAAAAGTAACATTAGAGAAGACAAGGTTTAAACTATGCATTTCATGGCTCATGATAAAGAAACATCTTTGTAGATCCAAGTAAAAAAGAGTTGTATATTTTGTCGCGATGCTTGGTTTTATCCCCTGTGTACTGTTGGTCTTGTCACCTTGCTATTCTATATGTCCTTTTCTGTCACTTGTCAATAAAAGACTAACAGTTAAAAAAAAACTGGTGATTTAACATTTTTATTTTGCTAGATTAGTAGACATATAATGATATAAACTTCAAATGTTGTATAGGTTAAGTTTTGGGGGGCCTTTTTTATGGTTGTCGTACAAATCCCTTCTTGTTCTCATACTTAAATCATCTGTGGTACGCAGCAAAGCCTACCGTTGGCGGCTGAGTTGGGACAAACAAAAAGCACAGGTGCTGGATGGGCAGCATTTTGAGAATGGATGAGCCGCCTACTGTTGATAATCTTTGCTCTGGAAAAGGAAGATGAAAATTGTGTACTGAGAGACATGACTTCGACTTATTTCGATCCTTTGAAACCACATGGTGAAAATGAAATAAACATTTTAAAAAGTGCTGTTATCCATCAAACCGCATGGATCCAGGGAGCTCTGAAAGTCTGAATATAAGTATGGATTTCTTTGTTTGTTATATTTGTGTTGTCAGATTTCATATACTAAAACCAGAACCATACTGACCTCAAATGTGTATTGGTGAGCTGAAAGATTTCAGAATACTGTTTCAAATGCAGCAAGCTTGTGTTATTCAATTATTTGGCAAGCTCCATTTTGGAACATGAGCACTTTGTGTTTCTTTTGTGCATTGATCAAGGTTTGATTTGTATCTACTTAATGTAAATATTCAAAATAGCAACTATGACGAAGACTAAGGGTCCATTCTTTTTAGCTATGGTTGATTGTTTATGGTTGTGGTTGATGGCTTTTGATCTTAATGTGAGCGTTTGTATGAATGAATGGAATGTCGATAAGCCGCTTCGAAAATTTTGTCCCGATAGGCCATTTCGAAACAGCAGCGGAGAAGCTGTCTCATTTGTTTGTTTGGAGAAAACTGTTGGTGTGTTTGGTTTGTGCCTCAACAAGCCCTATCAAAATTTGGCTAGCCAAAATTTTGGCCAAGATTTTGGTTGCCCAAAGTTTGTCCGAGAATTGGCAAGAAGAAAATACATAGGATTAGATAAAAGTCCATGGTCATACCAAAATTTAGCAACTATCTAAACAAGGACCAATTATTAGGGTGTTATCAAAAATATTGATAGGGTAAGTTGGGAGGCACAAATCAAACATACCCTATAGCCAGAAAGACGAGTTCTAATACTTGATCTAATCGCATGACTTGTTCACCTAAGCTTGTGAAAACTCTACCCTGTGCCCCAAAAAACGCAGGAGCTCCTGTCCTTGGCTTTAAAAAAAAGCAGAATAGCTGCCTTTCTACGAGCATTTCCCCATAAATGGACTCCATTTTACAATTTTGGATGAGCGGAATGTCCTATCAAACTCAGAAAACTCAAATTGCAATTTGGAATGAGCGGAATGTCCTATCAAACACAAAATAAAAAAGAAAAGGATAATAGGCATATTTTGCATGGCTTCTGAGATCTCTTCACTCCATACTCTGTAGGAAATACCGTGCACCGTAATGACAAAGTACTTAGGTGTGGTCGCTGAGGACACGAGTTCGAGACCTATCTTCTACCTTAATTGAAGGAAATTTTATTTTTATAGTATATTCTATTAGTCGTAAGAGAGTGATAGTAAATATTAAATACGATCATTGTTTTGTGAGAGTAAAATAGATTTTTTTTGGTAAATCTATCTTTTATGAGGATATTATGGACTTTTTTTCGGAATCTATTATGAATCCTTTTCATCGCCGCCGCCTCTCACCCGTTTTTTGTGTCGCCGCCGCCAGTCTCTCATACGATATGCATACTACCGCGATGGTTACCAAAATTATACTTACGATATATATTTCCTTTATAATTTTACACCTTTTGAAATTCTATACTAGTATTGTTGGTAATAGTATAACTAAATCTTAATTAATATGATCTATTGAATTAAAAAGAATGGATGATTCACGTTTATTTCAGGATACTATAACTAATTGAAAGATGCATAGTTCCTCCTAGTGCATTCTAGTTTACTCCAAACTCCATGGACTACAAACTACGTATGCAACTACTTTGTGGCAAAAGCAACATCTCAGATGATACATCTTTGACAAATTTAGCTTGCTAGTTTCTACAAGATTATTTCAGATTTTTAAACCATTTAGCTTATTTTGCTTGTTAGCTTGCAGATACGTAAAAAAATCCTTTCAACTTGTCCTCTCAACCAAAGCCACTCATTTTACTGTGTATTTTTAGCATATCCCTCTAGCCTTCAGCTTCGCTTCTCTTCTACCACTTTTTCCGACTACCTAAAAATTTGATGACTATATTTCGACGCTGCTGACCTAAAATGTAGGCCAAACTTTCCCATCATTTTGGAGTTTTGTAAATAAAATCTTAATCTTCAGTTTTGGGGGGTTCACTTGTAGATCATATTGAATTTGTACTTCAAATAAGATTGCTTCAGAAAAGAAAGTTTGGATGCAGTTTCTGTGTAGACATCAGTGTATAGGCTCAGACATTTAGCTTGTAGTCATAATTGGAGCAATGGATTCAGCCAGGAGTTGGTTCAACAAGCTCCAAACGAGAGAGAAATCCATTGGCAAGAAGAAAGAATTGCCTCCCGATGGAAAGGAAGCGAGCGATGAGGCGCCATCCAGTGCGACCAAGCAGAGGGTTGCCGCGGCGAAGCAGTACATTGAGAAGCACTACAAGGAGCAGATGAAACATTTGCAGGACAGGAAAGAAAGGTAAGGTGGATCAGTGGCATTATTTGGATATCTAAGTTTTTATCTGCAAATAAGTCCCAACTTTTCTTATCAGCTTATTAACCAAGGATCCTTATAAGATCATTTGCATGTTGTTTCATACAATGATGCAACCCCCAGATTGCCTGTAAGAGAAGTGAAAAGATCAAATTGACCACAATTTCTAGAATGATTGTATAAATCTACATCACTTGTGATTTAAGATCGTCCTACAAGAATACTGAGGATGTGTTCTTAACACATGACACATCCTTTTTCCGTAAGCTTCTTCGCGTCACGAAAGTTATATGTTCAAAACATGATTATGCACTCAATTGCTGTAGCTTTCCTACCTGATGCTTGACGATTTGTTTGAGATAGGATTTTACATGGCTGACCATGTTTAACTAGTGTCTTTTGTTTCATACAGACGATGTAGTTTAGAAAAGAAACTAGCAGACGCCAATGTGTCCGAGGAGGAGCAGAACAACATACTTAAGCAATTTGAGAAGAAAGAGACAGAGTACATGCGTTTGCAGAGGCACAAAATGAGCGTTGAAGATTTTGACCTGTTGACAATGATAGGGAAGGGAGCATTTGGTGAGGTAAATTTCATGCAAATATACACTTGGTCTGAATCTTATTTTTCTTTGATTTCTTTTCAGTAGCTGCAATCTTTTTCTTCTAGGTCAGAGTCTGCAGAGAGAAGACCACAGGGCATGTGTATGCAATGAAGAAACTTAAGAAATCAGAAATGCTTCGTCGAGGTCAGGTATGGCTATCTTCTGCCAAAAATTGTGAGTGCATGTTTACATCAATTGTTCTTTCTCCGAGTGCTAAGTTGGATTTCACATAGGTTGAGCACGTCAGAGCTGAAAGAAATCTTCTTGCTGAAGTGGATCACCATTGCATTGTTAAGCTGTACTGCTCATTCCAAGACAGTGAATATTTGTACCTCATCATGGAGTACCTCCCCGGCGGGGACATGATGACGTTGCTAATGAGGAAAGATACATTGACTGAAGATGAGGCCAGGTTCTATGTTGGTGAAACGGTTCTTGCAATAGAATCGATCCACAGGCACAACTACATCCATAGGTATGCGTAAAACTGCAAATGAGCTTCTTCTTACTGCTGTTGAGATGTTCTGATGAACTTAGTACTTGATTTTTCAGAGATATCAAGCCTGATAATCTGCTCCTAGATAGATATGGTCACTTGAGACTGTCAGATTTTGGATTATGCAAACCGCTAGACTATTCCAACTTCCCAGACCTGAATGAAAAGGAAGTCACATCTGCGAAAACACCGTCGTCGCATGGTGATGGGAGACAGCAATCTCTACCAAAGCGCTCACAGCAAGAACAGTTGGAGCACTGGCAAAAGAACAGAAGAACTTTGGTCAGTAACTAGCATGATATGGCAGTGATCATTAGTAGCTTCTGCAGAATTTACCTATTGATTGTCAGTGTCATGCAGCTATCATTAGTAGCTTCTGCAGAATTTACCTATTGATTGTCGGTGCCATTTATCTGTTTGGTAATACCTTGTTCAATAATTTATTTCCAAGTTTTTGACAAGCCTTTAAGTGATTGCAGGCTTACTCCACTGTTGGTACACCAGACTACATTGCTCCAGAAGTTCTTCTGAAGAAAGGCTATGGAATGGAGTGTGATTGGTAAGCAAAATTTGCAATATATCTTATGCCATTGCACCTCTTGATTTTGCAGTCAAAAGAATAAATAATTACCCACTTTCTAGGTGGTCACTTGGAGCTATCATGTATGAAATGCTAGTGGGATATCCCCCATTTTATTCAGATGAGCCTATGACGACTTGTAGAAAGGTTATTTCAGGCTTTTAGCTATGAATATTTAATTTCATGGTCCTCCTATAGACTACAATATGCTCATCTTCAATATTTCAGTGATTTCGAATTTCATTTATCTCTACTTTATTCTCATGTCCTTTTATTTACATTGTGCCTATATGGGCCTATACAGATAGTGAATTGGAGAACACATTTGAAATTTCCTGAAGAAGCAAGGCTAACGACGGATGCAAAAGATCTTATAAGTAAACTCTTATGCAATGTGGACCAACGTCTTGGTACAAAAGGGGCAGAGGAAATAAAGGTTGTAACTTGATCTCTTTAAGTATGCCTTGCAACATGCCTCAAAGCAAATACTTGATTCCTTGCCAGAAAAAAAGAGATTGATACTACTGGATTTTGTTCATAGTACTTTGCATGATTAATTTTAGGAGCACCCCTGGTTTAATGGAGTAGAATGGGACAAGCTATATGAAATAGAAGCTGCGTATCTACCTCAAGTCACGGATGAGTTGGATACTCAAAACTTTGAGAAGTTTGAAGAGGTAAGTAGTGGCTGTTTTCTCTAAAGAAGTGTTCTTCTCAATCTCCAGAAGTTAGTGCAAAAATGCTATATCTATATGGTGTACTTGCAGTCTTCAGAGCATGTTCAATCTTCATCAAAGACGGGCCCTTGGAGAAAGGTAATTGTAGCTTTAGATATAAAGTCTAGGGAGTGTCTATACAACATTCGACTGTTTTTGGAGGCAAAAACAGTTAGATTTTAGGACGTTGGATGGTGATCTAACGCTTCAGATCTTTTTTTTGGAGGGGGTGTTTATATGAGTTTTTTTAGGGGTGCTTATATGAGTGGATGTGTTGGATAGAGATCCAACGCTCCTAGATCATCTGACTGTTTTTACCTTCAAAAACAGTCGAATGTTCTATAGCACTTCTCTAAAGTCTATTATTCGATAGCTTTAGAAATCTCAATATATGCAAGAATTTCCGCCTCCTTTTTAAGAAATATTCTCATTTGTTCTGTCGTTGCCTTGCAGATGCTTTCTTCAAAGGATTTGAATTTTGTGGGCTACACATACAAGAACTTTGAACTTGTGAATGATCCTGAAGTTCTTGGAATGGGTACTGCACTTTCCAGTTTCTCCATAAACAACTATGTTTTGTCTCTTCCATTGCTGACATTTGCTCTTGTTCTGGCCAATTTGGAAAGAAGTTTTTCATAAGATCAACAAATTTGAGAATCGGTTCAAGTTACTCTTCTTTTTTAAACAAGAAATTATTCTTCTCACATCGCCTTCTATCATATAGTTTGGGTTTGTTGCTTTCCATTTTATGAACGTGCTCTATTGCACAAGTTAGATGAGGTAAAAATAAGCCACAACAAGTTGAAAGTCTAGAGTAAACAAGCATAAACAACAATCTCTCGCCTTTTATTAAAAATCTAACAAGCATAAACAACAATCTGTGATCATGTAGATCATGCTGTTCTTGTTTTCTACTAATAACCTGTTACCTACTACGCACACAGCTGAGCTGAAGAAGAAGGAAAAGGCAAAGAGACCCAGCGTCAAATCTCTCTTTGGTACGTTCTCTCTCCTCTTTTTTTGGATTTTTTTTCGAACTATTCTTTTGGAAACTCTGTGTCCACATTGTTTCAACCCTATTGTGATTCTGTGATAAGAGACGCCCTTACTGTTCTTGCACTCTGATGCCATATATGCATCATAGATTCGCCTGAAGGAGAGAAGCAACCAGCTGAAGATGACGAAGGAAGAGAGCATGAACTGTCGAGAAGCCTCAGCTCACCATCAACATAAAAATCAACGAACCTCGCTTCTTCTGAACTGTCACCAGCACAAGTCAGGAAACAAAGGGAACACAGGACAGGGAAAGCAAACAGAGACAAGGGCCAATGCAATATGAACCCCACCAGTAAGAGAGAGAGAGAGAGGGGTATAAGTAAAAGTATTGTACTAACTTTTGGGATTAAGAAAGAGATGAAATCGAGGCGGATTTTTTTACTTAAATTAGTTTATGTTTATACTGTTTACGGTAATTAATTTTTAAATAAGAAATAAAATCAAGATGATTTTTTGAAGTTGATTTATGCTTGTATTGTCTATGGTAACTAACTTTTAAACGGTATATTTTTAAGGTATAGTCAGTAAAAAAATTGTAGTAAAAAATATACTGAATTCAGTTATACCGGTCAAAATTATATGTGACTATTCGTATTGTCTCTGATGAATAACTAAAATTTAAATATTTAAATTATAAAAACCCACCCGAATCTTATCTTCTGCCTGGTGTTCTACTCCCTTCTCTAGTTCTTCTCTTTCTACCCCAGAATTGCTGTCCAGCATGGACAGCACGCTTGTATCTCGATTTCCACTCACCTCGTCCGGTTGGGAAACTGGCAGTTACTATCCATCACAATCTTGTACCAGAGCTAGCAAAATCCCGGAGGAGGGCTGGGGGAGCTCGCGATCGTGTCCGATCAAGGGTTCCTGGAGTTCCCAATTCTGGTGGGCTCGGTTCGAAGAAGCAGCCACCACGGCTCCACCAAAGCCATCGGGTCGGTCGAAACTTATCCTAGCAGCGATGGAGGAGACGGCGGAGCAGGATGCGGGGCGCTGGGCGCAAATGGACGAGCGCTGGAAGGAGATGAGCGCGAGTATTGCTGAGTTGACGGAGAAAATCAGGCCAGCGGAAGCCATCCCCGTGATCCAAGCGCAGACGGGGGATCCTCAGGTGGCCATTACTCAGACGATGGAACAACTTAAGGTAACAGCGCAAGCAGTGGAAAGGATCTCCTGTGCTCCCATGGGCCATGGCTGCTCGGAAGAATGATGGAGATGAGCTGCGTATGCCGGCCCAGACGGCACTGACGGCGACAACAGGAGCAGGAATATTGGGCAAGTGTAATCTACCTCCATTGGTGCCCAACCCTAATTCACAGGGGTCCGGACGCTCAGGTTCATCAGATAATACGCTCACTTCTGGAGAGGGAGCAGTTGATAGGCGTGCTCCATTACCGACATTGTTTGTTTCCAAGTTTTAATGGAGAGAATCCTAAGGTGTGGCGTGATCGTTGTGAGAAATATTTTCGGGTGTACAATGTGTGTGAATCCTTGTGGGTGACGGCGGCAACAATTCACGTGGAAGGAAATGCTGCGTTCTAGTTGTTGCGGGCGTATCAGAGTCAGCGAGCATTGGGCAGATGGAAGGAATTAATGGGAGTTGTGGAGGCGGAGCTTGGGGGTGTTCTTTTTGGCTGCGGTTTATGATTTTTGACTGAAATTTTTGAATTTTGGTTGTTTACGGTACAGATTACGGAGAGATCGATACTCACTTACGATTTTGGCTGGTACAGATGTTGAGATTTTAACGTGTACTACGTTTAACTTGTAGACCCGTCTTAAGAAAATACTTCGTTTGAAAGTTAGGTACTATAGCAAAAGTCAAAAGCCGTCCAGCTTGTCACCTGCCGAACAGGCCCTGGATCTTATGACCAGCGAAAATACATGAAAGCTCTACTCAAACTACTTCCAAAATTAATATATTTATATAAAAATTCTGTTAATTACATCTCTTTGTGAGAAAACCCTTGATTAAGAATTCCAACAACATATGATAATTACAAAATATAAGAAAAATAGTCTTCAATCTTATCGTCGCTGATGAGGGACGGTGTACTCGGTTTGCTGGTCGTAACTGCAGACGGTCATAGCTACGGGATTTGGAGATGGTCATGGTCGTCGGATTTGCAGAAGGTCATAGCTATGGGATTTGGAGATGGTCGTAGCTATCGGATTTTCAGATAGTCGTAGCTACAATATTTTGGAGATAGTCATAGCTACAGTATTTTGGTCATGGTCGTAGCTTCGGGATTTTGGAGATGATCGAAGATACCGGATCTTAGAGATAGTTGTAGCTATGGGGTTTTGGAGATGGTCGTAGCTACCGGGTTTTAGAGATAGTCGGAGCTACAGTATTTTGGAGATAGTCATAGCTACCGTATTTTGGTCATGGTCGTAGCTTCGGGATTTTGGAGATGGTCGGAGCTAGAGATAGTCGTAGCTACGGGATTTTGGAGATGGTCGTAGCTACTGGGTTTCGAAGATAGTCGTAGCTATCAGATTTTGGTGATAGTCGTAGATACCCGACTTGCAGATAGTCGTACCTACCGACTTTTGGAGATGGTCGTAACCATTGGATTTTGGAGATGGTCGCAGCTACAGTATCACATAGTTCTCGAGCATATCAAGCATTTGTATGTACATAGTCAAAGAGTATTTCCTTTCTTTCATCTTTTATTATCTTACTCCGCCTTGTATTACTACTTGAACTGCATAGTGATTGTAGTTGCAGCGTAACCCAGGCGAAGGTTATGTTTTATATTTTATTTTGGCAGCAAGTACCCACTATTAATTCGTATCCATTTGAGAGGACCGAACTGAGAAAGTGGGTGCTCTTTCAACTTCTCATTCTTGGTTCGTATCCATTTTTGAGGGACCAAACCGAGGATACGAAATATCATGATCGACCAATGTGGTCGAAATATCATGGTCGACCAACGTGGTCAAAATACTATTCTCGACCGACGTGGCCAAAATATCATAGTCGAACCACGTGGTCAAAAACTCATGGTTGAACCACGTGGTCAAATTATCATGGTCGACCAACTGTTCGCTCTGAGTACTATTCACTTCGAGCACTATTCCTTTTGAGCACCGTTTATTTCGAGTATTGTTCACTTTTTGAGTACTGTTCATTTCGAGTACTATCGAAGTCTTCCTCGCATAAAGCAGTCGAAGAAGTCTTCCAAGTGTTGGAGTCTTCCGAGTACTCAAGGCACTTGAAGGAGTTTTCCGAGTACATGATGTTCAGGACCACGTGAAGCAAATCCGACACTGCTGTCAATGGAAAACCTCGTGGCCAAAACTAACGTGGTCACAACCCATGTATGCTGCGGTCGATTTATACTTTTTGTTATATATCTGTATACGACCATCGGCTGATCGAAGCTACATTAAACCAGTAGTATATACCGTGAACCGATAGTAGGGTCGTCCTGTCATGGTTGTGGACACTGATCACACGTATCTTTTCGTGTCTCTCCTTCCTTATCCCTCAAGTATTGTTTCTTTAAACCGGTCATAACAGATTTTAACTGTCAATATATTTATTATTATTTTATTATTATATATTTTTATTTATTCATGTTTTAAGTTTGATGGCAAAATAGGTGTCAACAGATGCCCCCTCGAGGTTTGAGTGCGAAAAATATTTGTTTTCAGATCTGAAGCTCCACATGTATGTGAACATGTTTCAGGGACATGTACTAGATATATGGATCATACAGCCATGTATGTGTTGGTTTTGTCTATACACAAATTTAAGGTATTGGCCTTCATATCTTTAGTGCTTATCCAAATTAAACCACTCTTAACTTTTAATAACAAAGAATTTGATCTGCAGGCGACGTGTGTCATGCCATTTGACTGAATTGCACGTGATTTACGGGCTAACCGAACGCATACATTCTCAACCTTTATCTTCTGTGGTCATCTATCCTCTCCATTAATTTCCTCCTAAATCGAAAACCCGGAGTCAAGTTTTCCCTCTTCCGATTGAGGCATCGGCACTTCCTCGACACTCGGTATGGCTGGCTTCTCCTTAATTGACTTTTACCCTCTTTTGTGCATAATAACTCTTTCTGATTTTCACCACAAAAGGATTGGATGCAGTGTAGCATCAACGACTATGTTGTAAGTCCGCCAGCTTCTCTTTAGAAGCTAAAATTTCCCAATCCTTTCTATATATATTTTTCTATAGACTGCATTGTGCTAAGTACATCATCTCGGATCGCATATCTAGAGATAACTTATCCTCCTACATGTGTACACGTATTTCAGAGCATTTTTTAACCGTACTACATGTATATTTATTTTTTAGATGGCAGGGGAACAACAGCTCTTTTTGTCCTTCTCAGTGTCACTTTCAAATATGGCAAGAAGGCAACTCATTGAGCCTGATCTTGGTGAGGATATCAACCCTATAATAAAAGAACAGGAGATACCAGGGGATTATTGATTTCGGTCGTCGTGGGTGGAAATCGGGTTCTTCATTTCTAGGCCTTTGTTATTATCCTCTAGCACCTTTGCCTAGACTTGACATAGTTGTGACCCTGGGACTTCATGCTCGTAAGAGACTGGTTATTTATCGTTCGACTTGCAGTCTTATCTTTGTATTTTGTCAGCTTGTTTCTGCGCATGGGCGTGCTAGCTTTGCATAATGCATGCTTACAAGTACTATTAGATCGAGGTGAATGCCTCGCGAGTCGTTCGCGTGCGAGTGAACACGTGGTTCATACTTGTTGAAGAGAACAATGTGATCATCCTACGTTGTCGAAATATTTTGGTCAACCAAGGTGGTTGAAATATCATGATCGACCAGTGTAGTCGAAAAGTTTTGGTCGACCAGCGTGGTCGAGATATCATGGTCAACCGACATAGTTGAAATATTTTGATCGACTAGCATGGCTAAAGTATCACGAGACAGAACTAGCATGGTCGACCACCGTAGTCGACACAACATGGTCGACACCATATGGTCAAAACTCACGACACGTTGGAGTATAACTCTTTATACCGCAATTTAAGCTCGAATGGTTCTGGCGTGATATATTATATTTATTTTACACCATAGTTTAATTTCTTATGGTTTGGAGCCTTTTTTTGCACCGTAGTTCCATGGCAAATTCCCCTTGATATCATTGGCTTGCCCTTCTAGGGTACAGTTCTTGAAGTATTGTACTGCAGAATGTCTGCTTTTACTGACAAGAACTAGCAGAGCACTCAAGCTGTTGAGCATCTCATTGTACCTTCCTCTTCCTTGAAATCTTCAATGCAAATGCAAAACACAAATTCGATCAACGGTAGCGTTTACAGTTCCCTGTGCATCGTCATCATGATGTAGCATACAGAACCGAGATCGATCAAGCAAGCCGATCTGCCTCAAGAAACGGAGCAAGCAACCTGAAGCGAAAAAGGCACGCAAGGCCCAGCCAGGGCTCAGGAGGTGGGCGGTCGCGCGCGGGGCGGTCGACACCGAGGAGGGAAGGGGCTTGGAACCATGAGGCGCCCGCCGCCGACGCCATGAGCCCTCCTCCGCCACCACAGGCGGCGGTTTTGTGGTGCGCTTGCGCGGAGGGCACAACATGGTCCGGTTCTGATAGGAACGGGGTCCCGATCTTCCAACAGGTTCTGGATATATTCAATTTGGTGGAGTCGCGACACACCGATCCGGCTCGAACAACACGCCCGAACCCCGCAATCGCAGCACCACGTCTCCTCAGGTTATCAACCGTGCGCAGCCCGGTTGACCTCGCCAAGAAGGCTAATCCTCGCCTGCGAATCGAAGAACACAAGCAAGAACAAGGAAGATCACAACTGAATTGCAGATGTATTGATTTAGCACTCGAAAGTTGGGGTCTCGCAAACCGATGAACGGTGAAACTGTTCAAAGACAGAATTAATCTAAGCAAAATCCAACCCTAATGGTGGGGATGGCGGCTATATATAAAGGAGTAAGGGGCGTGCAAAACCCCTGGACGCGTTCTTAATGGACTCCAACACGATACAAAGCCGAACGGCCCAAAAGACGGTGTCGCAGCACCCTGACATATTCTGAATGTCCACTTGTTTCGACGATTTCCGTTGACTCAGAAGGAATTTTGGCATGGGACCAGAGCCATTGGAAAGGTTGTCTTATCACCTTTCCATACATATATGGAACGTCCAAAACGGAGTCCGGATGCGATCTGGGCGTCCGTTTTAGTGCGGCCTGGTCCTGGACTCCGAATTGGATTCGAAGTCGGCTTGAGTTGGACATTCAACATGATTCGACCACCCTTGCTGGACTTGTGCGCCTCGTAGCCCTTCTCCAGGTACTTCCTGATCCTCTCCATGGTTCCTAATCATAATTAAATCATTAGGTAGTAATCGATTCTCAAATGAACAACAAGAAGTACTTAGAAACGAGCTTACCTGTAAATTCAATTGTCGGGCGCGAGCTCTAGTGATTGGTCCTTGAATATCAAGTGGAGGAGTGTTGTGTATATCCGAAGAAGTGATGTCCTCATCATCCTCCCCCTCTTGAAGCGGAGTTGTTCTCAACTCAGCCTCATCTTCTTCTCCCAAGTATGGCTTCAAATCTGAAATGTTAAAGGTGGGACTAACCCCAAACTCGGGAGGCAACTCAAGTTTATATGTATTATCATTTATCTTCTCAACTATCTTAAAAGGACCAGCAGCTCTAGGCATCAATTTTGACTTTCTTAACTCAGGAAATCTATCATTTCGCAAGTGCAATCAAACAAAATCAACCGGTTCAAGTTTAACTTCCTTTCTACCTTTACTACCAGTAATCCTATATTTTTCATTCATCTTTTCAATGTTTGCCTTAGTAGTCGCATGCATTTTGAGAATAAAATCAGCACGCTCCTTAGCATCATTATGAACTCTCTCACTAGTAAGCAAAGGTAAAATATCAATAGGGGGACGGGGATTGAATACATACACTACCTGAAAATGACTTACCTTGGTGGTGGAGTGTTCCGCTCGATTATATGCGAACTCAACATGCGGCAAACACTCTTCCCACAGCTTCAAATTGGTCTTCAAAATAGCTCTCAACATGGTAGACAATGTGCGGTTCACCACCTCGGTTTGGCCATCAGTTTGTGGGTGACATGTGGTAGAGAACAACAACTTTGTACCCAACTTGTTCCATAGAGTACGCCAAAAGTGACTCAAGAACTTGGCATCACGATCTGAAACAATAGTAGAAGGCATACCATGCAAACGAACTATCTCTTTGAAAAAGAGATCAACAATATGAACGGCATCATCGGTTTTATGGCATGGTATAAAGTGAGCCATCTTAGAAAAACGATCCACAACAACAAATATGATATCCCTCCCCCTCTTAGTCCTGGGCAATCCTAAAACAAAGTCCATAGAAATATCTACCTACGGAATAGAAGGAACAGGAAGTGGCGCATATAAACCATGTGGATTCAAGCGAGACTTAGCTTTTTGACATGTAGTGCAGCGAGCCACAAACCGCTCAACATCTCGCCTCATCTTTGGCCAAAAGAAGTGTGTGGCCGAACGTCCTCCGCCTTCTTAGCACCAAATGTCCCATCAAACCGCCTCCATGCGCCTCCTACAACAACAAAAGACGAACGGATCCAACTGGAATGCATATGCGGTTAGCTCTAAACAAAAACCCATCATTGATCACGAATTTATTCCATGCTTGACCCTCTTTATAATGCAACAACACATTCTTAAAATCAGCATCAAAAGCATATTGTTCTTTAATAGTTTTAAGACCAAAAATACGACAATCAAGTTGAGACAACATGGTATAGCATCGAGACAAAACATCAGCAATCACATTATCCTTCCCTTTCTTGTGTTTAATGACATAAGGAAAAGATTCAATAAATTCAACCCACTTAGCATGTCTACGATTCAAATTGGTTTGACTACGAATATGCTTAAGTGATTCATGATCGGAATGAATGACAAATTCTTTAGGCCATAAATAGTGTTGCCACGTCTCTAAAGAACGAACAAGAGCATACAATTCTTTATCATACGTAGAATAATTAAGAACAGGACCATTCAATTTTTCGCTAAAGTAGGCAACAGGTTTGCCTTCTTGCATCAAAACACCATCAATACCAATTCCGCTAGCATCACATTCGAGTTCAAAAGTCTTACCAAAATCCGGAAGTTGGAGTAATGGTGCGTGTGTAAGCTTGTCCTTCAAAAGATTAAAGGACTCCTCTTGTGATGGCCCCCAATGGAACACAATTCCCTTCTTTGTCAACTCAATCAACGGTGTTGCAATGGTGCTGAATTCTTTGACAAAGCGGCAATAAAATCCTGCAAGGCCAAGAAAACTCCGCACTTTGGAGACCGGTGTGGCGTGGGCCAACTCCATATCGCCTCCACCTTGGCTCTATCAACCTCAATCCCACGTGGAGTCACAACATAGCCAAGAAAGAGACTCGATCCGTGCAAAAGGTGCACTTCTCAAGGTTACCAAACAAACGTGCATCTCTCAAAGCATTAAAAACAACACGTAAGTGAGTGGAATGTTCATCCATGGATTTGCTATAAATCAAGATATCATCAAAGTAAACGACCACAAATTTACCAATGAAAGGATGTAAAACCTCGTTCATTAATCTCATGAAAGTGCTAGGTGCATTAGTTAAACCAAAAGGCATGACTAACCACTCATACAAGCCGAACTTAGTTTTAAAAGCAGTTTTCCATTCATCGCCAAGTTTCATTCTTATTTGGTGGTATCCACTACGCAAGTCAATCTTTGCGAAAATTATAGCACCACACAACTCATCAAGCATGTCGTCTAGCCTAGGAATAGGATGACGATACCGTATAGTAATGTTGTTAATGGCTCTACAATCTACACACATACGCCAAGAACCATCTTTTTTGGGAACCAAAAGAACAGGAACAGCACAAGGACGAAGGCTCTCACGTACGTACCCACGGTCCAAAAGGTCTTGGACTTGGCGCTTAATCTCCTTAGTCTTTTCGGGATTGGTCATGTACGCCGCACGGTTTGGCAAGCTCGCTCCAGGGATCAAATCAATCTGGTGCTCAATCCCTCGAATGGGTGGAAGTCCCGAGGTATCTCATCGTGAAAACATCTCTAAACTCCCGCAAAGGTTAGTGACAGAGGCGAGCAAAGTGCAAGGCATATTATCAAGAGAAAATAAAGCATCTTTGCACACAAAAGCATAGCATGTATCATTAACATCATCAATTGCAGAAGGTCCGATTTTGTGGCAAGCATAACAAAATTTTTAAATGGGGTACTACTTTTCAGATTTATCATGTTCCTTTGGATCATTAGCGTGGCACTCTCGCCCTATCGGCCTCTATAATCTCACGGGGTCAAAGGCGAAAGTAACTTTCTTTCCTTATGCATAAAAGTGTATGTGTTACTACTACCATGGTGTAAAGCATCATTATCAAATTCCCAAGGTCGACCCAATAAAAAAGAGCATGCTTGCATGGGAACCACATCACAATCAACATGATCAACGTAAGCACCAATGAAAAAATAGACTCGGCATGTTTGTGTTACCTTAGCTTTTCCAAAGTCATTTAACCATTGAATATGGTATGGATGTGGATGCGGTCGCGTGGTCAAGCCAAGCTTCTTGACCAAATCGAACTCACCAAGTTGTTGCAACTTCCTCCATCAATGATGACACGTGCACGCCGGTTCTTGATTGCAAAGAATGTCTCGAAACAAATTATGGCGTTGAAGTTTATCGGGTTGTTGTACCGCGTCGAGGACTCGCCGCACAATGATGCTCAGTAGCGTCGCTGTGGACGCCCACCAAGGACGAGGTCGTCATCACCACCGCCATTGTCGTCCGAGGCGAGAAGAACATCATCATCCTCCTCGACATCCGGCGTCGATGTAGCCTCCATCTTCGTGGCGATGTATGCCCGTTGGCTAGGGCAATTCTTCGCACATGACCAAGCCCATGGCGCGGTGGCACCGAATGCCGGAGGAGCGGTCCGCTGAAGCCACGGAAGAAGAACTCTTGGTGGGCCCTACAAAGAATTTTTGTAGAATCATAGGCGTGTCGTGGAAGGTGGCTTCGTGGCGATCTCGCCATCTTGTTGAAAGGTGGTGGGGAGAACAAAATGCGAAGAAGACTTGGGCGATCCTGCCGATGTAGTCGTCATGGCGTGTAGAAGGGTCGTCCGGTGCGTGCCTTAGTTGATTCTCGTGCGTCCTCGCAATTCTTTTTCTCGCAAGCATAGCAAGGTGGAACAACGGTTGATGATAGTAAATTCTTTATAATCAACAATGTCCTGAATTTCACGCCGTAACCCCTCGTAGAAATGACAAATCTTATCCTCCGTGTCCTCAACAACCCCACAACGCACCATACCTTTTTGAAGCTCAGCATAATAGTCTTGAACAGAACTATCACCTTGTTCTAAGCGCTGCAATTTTTTCTCAATTCAAGTTTATATGAGGGAGGAACAAAACGATTACTCATAGCTTCTTTTAACCGCTCCCATGTATCAGGTTGTAAGCGCATGGTACTTAGTTCATTCCACCGAGATAATAGCAAAGTCCTTAAACTCACTAGTAGCTTGTCTAACTCTATGTTGTTCAGAACTAAGTGAGAATTAAACTTCGCTTCACCGTCATCTCTCAATCAAGATATATTTCAGCATCATAAAGACCAGAAAAAGATGGAATGGAAAACTTGACTTTAGCAAAAGGGTCGTCATTACCATGATGGTTCTGATTATTACCTCCCATACCATGTCGGTTTTGCTGAAGACGACGACGTAGTCGTGCATCTTGTGTCGCCCGCCGATCAATGTTGTCATCTGCATCATACTCTGTGGCTTCATCATGATGATGGCCGTCATTGACAGGTGGCAGGCGTGCCTCGAATGTGTCCATCCGACCAGTGAGGTCAGCCATCCGCCGCTCCACCCGCCAATGCCTTCCGTGGTGTTCAAGCGGGCAATGGCGGCGACGATGGTGTCCAATCTCGCCGAGATCGCGCTTTTGTTTGTCGAGCGTAGCTTGTAGCTGGCCGCGATTAACACACTCGTTGAAATCGACCGGTGTCCCGTCCCCTTCGTCTCCTGCCATGGTTAGTGGAAACACAGGGAAAACAAAAGGATTATCCCTATCAACTACAAAGGAAGGGCAGTGGGAATCAAGAAGGAAGTAGCTACCAAACTCTTACAAGTGTTCTTACCAAAGCAAGGCAAAGGATACCGGAGAGTGTGATCCGCGATTGCAAGGGTCAAAACTGTGCTATCCTAAGTAGGTATATGGAGCTTGAAGGCCAAATATATTAGTGGAACACAAAGCAATAACAGATAGTAATGTTGAATAAACGTCCAAAGCACTGGTCCTAGTTGCTGGTCTAAATGTGTCCTATAACGGATATGATATGAAGAACAAGGAGTGAATAATCAGAATAGTAAAGCAAAGACAGCAACAAGGATGGCCAGGCAATGAAACTTAATTCAGTATTAGCACAAAACAAATGAAGCTCTGTCACCTAAACTGCGTAATCATCACGGTTTTTTTTAACCACGGATAGCACTCATGAAAGACTATCCTAGGTGCCGAAAATTTCTTTTTTTTTTATTTTTGTATTTTTTCGCAGCGAGCACGTGAATAGGAACCACACAAAGTTTTACGTCAATCGATGTAAGGTGTCGCCTACGAAAATGATGAATGTGCTAAAAATTCGGTGATGAAATTTCGGAGCTCGAGTACTTCACTTTCCAGGCCGAATTTGGGCAAAATAAATTCGCCGAACCCGACAAAGTTGGGGAGATTCGGATGTAAAATTTAATTTCACCCAACTTCAAAAAAAATCGTCTGATTTCGAGTCCGTATGCGAAAGTTATGGCCGTTTAAAGTAGGGCCTCCGAGTTATGGTTTTTGTGGAGGCCGAAACTACAATCGGGTAGAAGCAATTGGTGGAAATTGGGGCCAGAAGCTCGGGAAAGGTGGGGATGGTGTTGGGCGATCACGAGACACGATGGATGACTCAAACAGAGGGTGAGATATGGGTGGAAAACAAAATTGACGGCTAGGGTTTGTATGAGAGGTAGCGGAAGCAAGACAATCCGACTAGGGTTTGTATGAAAGGTAGCGAAAGCAAGACAACCCGAAACAAACACGATCTAAACCAGCAACACAACTCGACTAAGGACACAAACTCAACACTACGGACTCTGGAATCAAATTGTGCAAAAGGCTAAACGAGATCTAGGACAGAAATAACCTATGACTACAATTTTTTGTAGGGCTTTTCTTGGACTCTAGGATGAAAACGAAACAACAAGGTGGGGTAAATTCGAACCTGAAGGAACACCTGAAGCTCTGATTACCACTTGATAGGAACGGGTTCCCGATCTTCCAACAGGTTCTGGATATATTCGATTTGGTGGAGTCGCGACACAATTCGATCCGGCTTCCGAACAACACGTCCCGAACCCCGCAATCGCAGCACCACGTCTCCTCAGGTTATCAACCGTGCGCAGCCCGGTTGACCTCGCCAAGAAAGCCCAAAAGACGGTGTCGCAGCACCATGACAGATTCTGAACGTCCACTTGTTTTGACAATTCCCGTTGACTCAGAAGAAATTTTGGCATGTGACCAGAGCCATTGGAAAGGTTGTCTTCTCAGCTTTCCATACATATGTGGAACGTCCAAAACGGAGTCCGGATGCGATCTGGGCGTCCGTTTTAGTGCTGCCTGGTCCTGGACTCCAAATTGGATTCGAAGTCGGCTTGAGTTGGACATCCAACATGATTCGACCACCCTTACTGGACTTGTGCGCCTCGTAGCCCTTCTCCAGGTACTTCCTGATCCTCTCCATGGTTCCTAATCATAATTAAATTATTAGGTAGTAATCGATTCTCAAATGAACAACAAGAAGTACTTAGGAACAAGCTCACCTGTAAATTCAATTGTTGGGCGCGAGCTCTAGTGATTGATCCTTGAATATTAAGTGAAAGAGTGTTGTGTATATCCGAAGAAGTGATGTCCTCATCAGATTCGGTCGTTTCCAATTGAGCCCGTCCGGATTAAGGCTGGAACCGTCAAATCGAAGTAAACGGTCTGGATTAAGGCTGGGAGGGGGTGGGGGCATTGCTTTTGCACGGCAATCCTCTCAGAATGTCGTATTACCGTTTGAGCCAGTCCGGGCAGGATCGCGATGGTTCATCGCGATTCAACGTGGGGCTTATACTGACCGTTGGATCGAAATAAACGGCGTAGATTACCGCAGGTCGGGGACTCGTGTCGTGGGCATTGTTTTTGCGTGGCGACCCTTACTCCCTCTTTATTAAGGTTTTCCGCCCAACCATTGTGCCACGGTTTAGTCGTTGACCCAAGGATTTTTGAGTTTGAGAAACAACTGAACGGTCAAAGATATTTTTGCGAAAGGCCCCAATTGTTTTTGCGTGGTCCATCCCTCTTCTTTCAATTTAGATACTTGAGCCCCTCTAACTCTCCAGTTTCACTCATTGGGCGCTAACCTAGCACGCACCGGAATGTTGGCGTGGCGCGAATATTAATTGACTGAAATTATAATGTAGCTGATTATAATTTATTTGGCATAACTAAATTTAAAAATAGCAAAAACACAATGCAAACGAATATGGGAAAAAGAATAAAAATAAAAAATCAGAAAAAGATAAAATTTAGAAATGGTGAAAAATAAGTTAGAAACTAGAAATTCAAGTCGAAATGAGCGGGATGATACTGAAGCGAAAACATACCCCAGAAAATGCACCATATGAAACATCTTTAGGTTTTCTTTACACAATCACACAACCATGTACTGTTACTAGCCTAATGAAGCTCTCGATGCCCTGGTTCATGTCACGTTGAGCCCCATCGTCTTCTGCGCGTATGAATTACGATAACCGCAGCAACATTGACTCGTCAATTTTTTTGGAGAACTCTGGTCAAGTTGGCCCTCGTCATCTCGTACTCGCACCATCTTCCATCCAATATTTACAAATGCAAATGTCTTTGAATTTCTAACAAGAAATTGGAATCTTAAGTACAAGGGCTCAAGCCAGGCAGGCTCTGTTCGTGGAGAGGGGGGTTGCAAAGAGGTGCCGTTTTATGGATTTTTCAGCGCAGCCAGCCTTTTCTCGAGTTCCTCCAACTCTGAACTGTAAACAAGGGAACCACAGTGTGAGTAACGTGGCGACTTATTAATTGTAGGTATAGGTGTAAATTCATGAAAGCAAGGGAAGCAATGTTAAGCTATATATTCGCACAGACAGATCAAAAAGCAACTGAAAATAACTGGTGGCGATAAATTTTACTATGCAAAAGATGCCTTGTTGCATGTTGCATCAGCTTATATTAAGCATTTATGGCCCAATCAGTGATCCTACGTCAGACTATGTTTACTTTTTCAAGGAAATGCAGACCAAATATCATGAACACAATCAAGGGACAAGTTCTAAACTTTGAAGATTTCAAGAGTTTATTCAATTTATAACACCGCAATAATTCAGAGGATGCAACAGTTAGACCGTAATTTTTTTATAGGATCTCTTAATTGTTTTAATGCATGGCAAAACAACATCAGCAGGGAGCTTAAATAATTATTGTAGCTCCTTAGTCATAGCAGTTTCAAGTGAAAAAATTATTGTAACCTTAGTCCTTCACAAGGGGATAAAGGGAAGTATAAAAATCAAGAAATTAAATGGTTATAAATCCAGGATCCTACATACCTTTCATCAGCCTGAACCTTCTTTCCGGCAATTCTTCCTTTAGGAGCCGAGGACAACTGAAGAAAGGAAAAGGATAAGAGAAATTTAAAACGAGAGATAGAATCATAGAATAAGGAACAAAGGGTTATGTTAGCATCTTCAACTACCTGCGAGGCAATGTCAACACCAATCTCATCCAGTACCTAAAAGATATTGACAGGAGATAAGAGTGAATAATCAAAAGCGATACACAGGGCTTAAGAAATAAGAAACATGGAAGGAAAAATATTGCAACGAGACGCTAGCAATTTGGTCTGGAAATAGACATTGGAAATAACCTGATTAGCAAGTTCTTCAGTCTCTTCCTCAGCCTGATCATCGTCTAAGATATTATCAATGGAATCAGACATGGTCTCGTTCTGCACAAGGAATAAGGATAGTCAATGCATACAGGCACACGCATTTTCTCACATGCTAACACACAGGCACCCATCACATGCATGTGAGCTTCCCAGAAAAACAATGTAAAATCTTGCCTTATTGAAAGCAATCACTACTAAGTACTGATGGAAAGTTTGCGTACCATCATATCCATTTGTGCTGACTGTTTTTGGAATTCTTGCATCACCTTCATTTGCTTGGCAGGTGCCATTTGCTGCAAATAAAAAAAAACAAAATTTAAAATTACACACTCAGTAGAAGATATGCGTTTTGATTATTAAAGATGATATTGGATGGCCCAGTTCAAACTTAAAAAACAGAAAAGAAGTTCCTACTTTAAGAAATGGAAGTTACTAGAGGAAGATATTGTGTTAGTTAATGTGTAGAGCACACACTCAATTTCTCAAAATTAAACATCTGAAATTTGTCATTCACATATGTTGGGTAGGATATTACCTTGTTTAAAGCCCCCATTGCTTTGCTCGCACTTTGCATGCCCGCAGCCACTGAAGTGTTGGCGTGCATTGCCTGAGGACAGAGTTCGCCTCCAAAATCAGAAAACTAAACCCCACTGTGTGTGTCGAAGAAAGCAAAAGCGGGAAAAAATATTTCACCTGTGTATGTGTCGCAATTCCCCGGATCTGAGCTTGGCTACCTTGTAAATTAGAAATTTGCTGTCTTAACCTGATCAGCTGACGGGCCAAAATTCTAGTTGCAGCCTGCAAAACAGAAGGAAATCAGGAGAACCATATTGTATGACCTAGACAAAGATTACTGTGCTGAAACTGAAATATAAGAATAAAAACCTCGTTGCCAGTTTTTGCAGTCCTTTTGATTTCAGCAACTAGCTTCTTTTCCTGTTAATTGGAAAAAATAGGTAAACCTGTGGCTGCTGCTCATTCAACTGCACTAGCAAATGGAATAGTAGAACAACAGCATGAAAAAACGTGTGTTTGTCTTATCGTATGGACACAGTTCAAGCAAAAACCACACGGAGCAAGCTAAGAATATATCTAAGCTCAAACAACTTGTCAGTTGACTATGAACATATAAGGCAATTTCTAAATTGGCAGATATGCTAAGCAATTTTTCTCATTAACCAGACAATACAAGGGATATGATTATGCATGCATACCTCTTGCTGTAATGTTCCAATGTCCCTCTCAATACCTACATATGACACACTTCAGGCATTAGATAAATTTACAACCCGCATAATTGAACTTTTGGGGGAAAATATTGGTCAAAAGGGTACGAGTTACCTATACCGAATTTTCAACATGCAGTTTCTAAGACAACAGTATTTCTCTCCATGTTTCATAATTCAGTCTAACCTCAACACCTCAAGTTTGACACCTTTTCAACTAAACAAATTCACTCAAAAACAAGATTCGGGCATTTGGCTAGGCGTGGCCCGTTAATTCTTGTTGGCAAACTAAATAGAATTTATTTTACGCAAAATAAGAGGAATTGTGCCTAAATTCTATAATATAAACCTACATGAGAGCTACAAGTAGCCCGTACCGTTGGTCAGAAACAATCGAATGCAACGAACCAGAATTTTATTCAGCTCGCATTAGATGCAAACTACAGTTAGTATATGTAACCTGGTATACTCTAGCCTAGCAATTAGCATAAGAAAAGGAAATTATCTTGTATGGTAAGTGTGCAGGAAGGGAACCAATTACCTCTCGTAGCATTCGTCAGCTCGCGCTTGCTGTTCCGGATCGTCTCTGCAGAGGCAGAAACCAAAATTAGAGCTCAGAACACAGCGATCGCGCTAGCTTGGGGCGGACGGAACCCTAGGATTCTCCCCGGAGCAAACCAATCGATCCGAATTCGAACTACGCAGCGACGGCACGCGGAACGCGGCTGGGAGAGGATCGCGGGAGTTGAGGCCGAATCCGATGGAAATTTTGATCGAAGAGGGGAAGGGAGACTAATCGTACGCACCTCGCGGCGTTGGCTTCTTTGCGAAGGGATTCATCGCTGCCTCGGTGTGCTCGTCGCCGGGAGGAATCGAGAAGGGCGGTGGGACGTGGGAGAAGGCCGGCAGGCCGCGTCGGGGAACTTCTTATTTGGTTTTTCGTGGTAGTTGCGCGGAAGGGATAACCGGGGCAAAGCTTCGCAACTAATCACATGGGCCTGACTTACGTTTCTTTTGCGCTTAGATACCTAGAAGTCGGAAATTTTGTGTTTTTTTTCCTATTCATTTCATTCGAGTGCATATGAAATATTTAGGTCTTTGTCCAAAACAACTTCTATCTTTCAGAAGCTAGCTGCGGAATGGAATGTCTTTCTCAAGATAGTTTCTATGGAGTGTAGGAGTTGCTTTGAACAAGTAGCTTTTCAACACAAGTATTTCTTAGTCTCTTAATCTTTCGTAATTAGCCAAAAGCTATAGAATTTTTGAACAGATGCTTAGGTTATTATAGGAATTTAAAAAAGTCCCGTATTTTAAATGAAGCTAAGATTTTTTTAAAAAAAATAGGGTGCATCGGGCACTAACCTCTTCTCAATACTAACGTACTAATTTCACCTTGAGCCGACAATAATACCTACTAACTTTGATCTAATGGCTAACAATGGAATTCACATGCCATCACTAAAGAGGTTAGCAATTGATATAATCAAGGGAGTGAAGATGGCGTGGGCAGTGAAATCATGCGCCTGTTCTCTTTCATTTCAGTTTATAACTTTTAATTATAACTTATGATTTTTACTATTCGTAAGAGAAAATACAGAGTAACAAAAATTCGTGTGCAGTTTTAACCGATATAAATAAAGTCGCTACAATATGTACTACAATCAACTTATAAATCTCGTCTTGAAAAGACAGTCTGTTTGAAAGCTAGTTACTATAAAAAAACACAAAATAGTTTTTATAAGCTGAAAAGAAATGGCAACCATAATACCTTGAGAAAGTTGCCAATCGGTGCCTAATTCAACTAGTGTAGCCTACATGTCATGTGGTTAAGTGCTACGGTTTAAATCCAACTAACTCCACGTTATGTGGTGTAGATTATTTGGAATTTAACGATACACCTTCAAAAATTGTTATTATAAAGTTCATATGATCTAACCATTATTTATGGATCGTGATCTTGACAATATTTGGCAAAAAAATATTTGAGAGCAGCATGGTGAGATAAACCGGATTGCGATCTGACGAGAATTAAATAGTTCATTAATATGATTTTAATACTTAATTAAAACCTTAAACCAATCTAGTTGTAAGCTACCAAAGACAATATTACCCTAGCACCCACGGTCGGAAGATCCCTGTTCATTCATCTGATTAATCACCACGTAAAGGTCTTACGAATACATGGGCCCGCCTTCAGGCAACTTCTCCTGCGCGGTAGAATAAAGCATCTCCCTTCTAACCGCACGATGACTCGGCCCAACGTTTCTGATGACAACCATCTTGCGGTTAACTCCATGATTATCTCCCACTTACAATAACTAAAGAACATTTATTGTCTGGTTTCTCTCGCTGGCAGTAACCATTCACTCAACCGAACGTGAAGAATCGACAAAGCGCCTGCTCACGTGGACAATCGATGCCTCTTCGACGCTATTTAAGTCTAACAAGAGAGAGATTCTAGATAATCAAAGGAGATCTCTTGACCGGATAGTAGATTCCAGAGGCACAAAGTAGCAATCTTAGAGCTATTAGCATTCCTTTTGTAATATCTCATTAAAAGTATCTTATAATTAATTCATAGTAATAAAGATAATCCCCTTTCGTCTACGGTCTCTTTTCCATTTCCAATCCTTAGACTTCTTTCTCACAGTTTGTAAGATTAACCATTTAATCGGCGATACGATCCTAACAACCTACTTCAAGAGTTTGTGCTGAGCATGGTCAGATAATCCATGAGATAATTAAGATAATGTTTGGTTGAGTGGTTTTAGGGTGCAATCCAATTACAATGTAAACAAATCCACTAGTAAGTGTTTGGTTTCAGATGGTGTTAGCATAGCTGTAGGACCGAAATGGCAACAGAGGGGGGTGAATGGTGCCTTTTAAAAAATAAAATCCTCCCCTCAAGTACTCACACAGCAGAAAAGAACTCACTAGAAGACACAGATCAAGAAAAGAAATCAAATCCAGAGAGTAAGGAAAAATCGAAATTTTCATCTGGCGGCGGTAGTATCACTGATATGAGCGAGTAGTACCGAGCGTGGCGGAAGTACTGCTGTTGAAAATGCGGTAGTACCTTTGAGCGGTAGTACCTCTCGACGAGCCAGTACCGCACCAAGAACAAAGACGCAGAAAAAGGGAAATCTGAGAAATTCGCAAGATTCTTGGATTCTTGGCTTGGGAAACTTTGAGGATATCAAGAAAATACTCCCAAAAGGATAAGCCAAGAACCAATTTCAAGATTTCTCTAGAGAATCAAAAGGGGAGACAAAACCCCGAAAAATACAGAGGGCTGCCCAAAAATCCAAAATTCCAACAAATCTTTGATCCTTTGGCCAAGAGACTTTGAGGGTATGTTAGCAATAGCCATTGGACTCTACTAGCCAACTTTCATGCCATCACAAAGACGGAAACGAGATTTTTCCAAAAACTCTAAAATGAACAAGGAGGCCTCAAAACACCAAATCTGAAATTAAACTTGATTTGCTCTGGGGAAAACTCAATCAAATGACCTTGAGGCACTATCCCATCATAGAGCAACCCATTTTGCACCTCCCGGGCAAGAAACAACACGGAAATCAGAGAATCAAGAAATCGCCCAAAAGGGAGAAACGAAGAACAGAGAGCACGAACAAATGAAAAACTTCAGATTTTCATTCCAAATCAAAAGATGAGTACAAGGGAGTCCCGATACACATGTACATTCAAACAAGAAGAAGGATTAGAAGACTCTCAACTCATCTCCACTCTCTCAATCCTCAAAATCACCAAGAACTCTCCCTAGTTCTTGGGAGGCATACAGAGAGGAGGGAGGACGTGGAGGCAAACCACACTACCCACAACCACTCTCACCCACTAAAGCCTAAAGCAAAACAATCTCTCAAAGGTTCTTTTGACTCTAGCAAACCCCGCTCTCTCTCAATTCCTTAGAATGCACGAGGGGTCATGCAGCCCTCACCTCTATTTATAGCCATTGGCTAACGGGTCTCCACCCGTTCTGCGGCTAAATCGAACGGAGCCGCTCCCACTTGTGCACCTCGCGAAATGACCATTTCGCCCCCCGCACCTTCCGGGAAGCTTCCGCGCACCTTGTCGTCCAAGCCTTGCAACCACCTCGAGTCTCCGCCGTCTTCGACACATCCCAACCGTTCTGACCTCAACGCCACCTGTGCCTAGTCCGGTCACCTCGCGTCTCGCCACGACTCCGCCTCGACGTCCTGCAGCCACACAGACAAGAAACACATCACATAGCACCGCTCGATAACATGAATTAACCACATGCCCTAAATATCAAACCATCCAAACCAAACTCAAATTCTATGCCCTGACTGTTTGTCATGCCACCGTAGTAGTACCGCTCTCCACAATGAAGTACCGCCAAATGGTAGTATCATGCAGCTAAATCATGAGTTCAAAAAATCTGGGAGCAGCAGACCGATCCATTTTCGATTTTCAAGACACGAGTCAATTACTCATCACAAACATGGGAGCACCTCTCACATGGTCTCTCAATCTCCCCCTTGATGAGTATATTGATAAACACGAAAAAGGCATAAAAGTTTGGTTTGAAGAATCCAACATGGTCCAGAGAAGGGAATGAAACGAATGACCATGTCGACAGAAGAATCACTAGAGCAACTCAAGAAAGAGCAAATTGATCTCCAAAGCTCTAGAAAGATCCCAAAAGACTTTTTCTCCAAAATTCTCCCCCTTTTGGCAATAAACACATCAAGGATGCAAGAGAGAGAATATAACACAATTTGGATAAAATGACTGAAGTTTGTTTATTCTATGCATTTAGAGCCATGAGAATTATCCAAAATGATCATAAGGATTACATCAAGCCATAACACATAAATATGCTATCCAGATCATGACAAGATATGTATATGCCAGCTAAACCAAAGAGAAGATAATCTGAAATGTAGTGCAATTTGTGAACAAGTCAAGTCATCAATAAGCAAAGTCTAGCTAGAGACATCCAAGGATGATGCAAGCCATGTCAATTAAGCTAAGCGGAACCAAGAAGCTAATATTGAGTCCAAGTAGAGTGCTATATGCTCAAGAGTGAAACATTTATTCAAGTACTTGGTTCTTTTAGTAGCTTAAGCAAATTGAGCACAAATGACATATTTTCTTTTGAAACTTATGGTCGTTTCCAACCAATATTTTTATCATGTGCTAGATCTCAAGCCTTATGCGACTACTCCAAGCAAGAAGCTTAAGAAGATAGTCTAGGTCATCCAAAACTACCCCTGAGTTCATGCCTAGTGCAATGGCAAGCCGTCTCATGAGAAAGAATTGGTGAAATCAGTTTTCTCGCACAAAAAAGATCTTTTTGCTTTTTAACAGATTGTACTAGCTTATGCATCATCAAGAAACTTAAAACAGCTCAAACTAAGGCTCAATAGAGATTCAATGCTCAACTCAGCCTACTAGACATGGCATGGATCATAAATGAATAGCTCGAGAAAGACTAATCTCGAGTGCTAACATGACAAATTTTAGTTCAAATTGAGCAAGTTTAATTAACTTATCATGGCACAAGCTAGTTTACACATATGAAGTCATGATAAATATAGCAAATAAGCACAAGTCATGGCAAGGTGTAAAGCAATGTAAGCATGTCATAACAGGATAATAATCAGGGCTCCTTGTAGTTATATGACAATGCAGAATGACATGCAATAAAATCCAGCTCTCCATCAACATGTGATGCAGCTTTTAGTTCAAGTTGAGTTATGTCAACATTAAGATCTAGAAGTTCCCAAATGAACTCCTCATGAACCAAAGCAATAAACAAGAGAAGCTGGCAAATAAAATCCAACGGGGCAGTCCTTAAAGCATAGATAAGATATAGAAAACTAACGACTCAGACTGACTCTCATCTACCCCATATGACTCCAGGACTACCAGCTGACAGGAAAACACGCACTAGAGAGCAAACACGTACCCTATCTACCCGAGGGTGGCCCAACCCCCGCTAGAACCTACAAAAAGTGAGTGAGCTCAACCTAGCGAGATAAGAAACAGCTATCCTGGAAGCACAAGATAAGAGTAAGAAGTCTAAGCAACTCAGCAAGAGACACACTCTAACATATGCTAGAAGGACTAAACCCAATGCACCCGTATGCAATCCAATCAGAAATGAGACAGAAGCATAATTAATATGATAAAGCAGTAAAGCACAAAGCTCCCCCTCACAACAGTCCATAAGGACAAACCACCCAAAGCTCTCCCCGCAGAGCTGAAAACCGAGAGCTATCCAATGGCTTGGTGAAGATATCGACCAACGGTGGTCACTCTCCACAACCGAGCACGATGTCACCCTTCTCTACATGGTCTCAAGAAAGTGATATCGATATCAATATGCTTGGTCCGAGAGTGTCGCATGGGTTCTTAGCAATGCTAATTGCGGGCGTGTTATCGCAAAAGAGCGGAACACGGTCGATAGCTAACCCAAAGTCCCGCAGAGTCGAGACCATCCAAAGGACGACTACAACAGAATCGGTCAGCAAAGAACATACTCGGCCTCTGCGGTGAACGTGTAACACCGGATCGCTTCCTCAAGACCGGAAACGAGAGAAGTGCCAATGAACTGGTAGGTGCCCGAAGTGCTCTTCCTATCTATCCTACAGCCGGCAAAGTCTGCATCCGAATAGCCTATAAGGGATAGACAGGATGAGGAAGAGTACCAGATACCATAGTCAATGGTAGCTCGAAGGTACCGAAATATACGCTTCACCGCCTGGCGGTGAGACACGCGAGGAGAAGCCTGAAACCGGGCACAAAGACACACGGAGAAGTGTATGTCCGGTCTCGAGGCAGTGAGGTACAAGAGAGAGCCAATCATACTCCTGAATTCCTCTTGATCAACTAGCTCGCCGTCCTCATCTGGGTCAAGTACGGCTGTAGAAACCATCGGAGTTGACACCGGTTTTCCATCACTCATGTCAAAGCATCTCAGGAGGTCTCTAGTGTACTTGCCTTGATGCAAAAAGGTACCCTCCTGAGTCTGCTTGATTTGAAAGCCAAGAAAGAAGGTCAACTCACTCATCATGCTCATCTAAAACTCGGTGCTCATGACATCCGAGAACTGTGAAACTAGAGCATGAGAAGAGCCGCCAAAGATAATGTCATCGACATAAATTTAGGCGAGCGAAGGTCATTAAGCCGTGAATGAACAAGGTCTTGTCAACTTTACTCATCTCGAAATCATGTCTCAATAGATAGTACTTAAGCCTCTCATACCAAGCTCTAGGGGCCTACTTAAGTCCATACAGTGCTTTGGAAAGCTTGTAGACATGATTAGGGTATTTGGGGTTCTCGAAACCTAGAGGCTGTCTCACATAGACTTCTTCCTCAATAAAGCCATTGACAAAGGCACTCTTGACATCCATCTGGTAGAGCTTGAAACTCTTAGAAGCCGCAAAGGCAAGCGAAATTCTAATGGCCTCAAGTCCGCTCACAGGGCAAAGGTCTCCTCAAGTCTAGACCCTCAACCCGAGTACCCCGAGCAACCGCCTAGCCTTGTTTCGAATGATTACGCCATCCTCACTTTGCTTGTTCTTAAACAGCCACTTGGTCCCAATGATATTGTGACCTCGAGGGGGCTCAACAAGCGTCCAGACCTTGTTTCTTTCGAAACTCTCTAGCTCCTCATGCATGGCATTAACCCAAGACTCGTCAGATAGAGCATGACAAATATCCTTGGGCTCGAAGGAAGCAACAAAAGCAGAATGGAGACAAAAGAGTGACATGCCAGATTTTGAGCAAGTAACTCGCTCAAACAGGTCTCCAATGATCTGCTCTGAAGGATGAGATTTTTCGATATGTCTGGGAGGTCCGGGATGAGATGAAGAAGTGGCCTCTACCTCGTGAGCTGATGAGGTAGGAACAGAGCCACTAGCTCCAGAAGAAGCAGAAGGCATGGGCTGATCACCTCGAGGTGCGGTGGAAGAAGGCACCTCAAGGGGTGGATGAGGGACTGGATCAGGTAGACAACCCTCGTCTCCATCGTCCTCATCATCCACAAAGATGGTCTCGGATCGCTCTAAAGAACTCGAGATGTCGGGCCTAGTCCCTGACCGGCCTCATCGAAAGTCACCTCACGTGTCTCTACCATTTTACTAGACTCGCAGTTCCAGACCCTATAGGCCCGCGTAGAAGTCGAGTAGCCTAGAAAGAGTCCATCACAAGAACGTGACTCGAACTTATCTAGATTCCCGGACTTCAGAATAAAGTACTTGCAACCAAACACACGAAAATGAGAAATACTAGGCTTTCGCCCATATATCAGCTCGTAAGAGGCACGGTGCAAGTGTGCCCTGAGAAAAACTCTGTTCGAAATATGGCACGCGGTGGCTATAGCCTCAGCCCAAAACTTCCGCGGTGTAGAGTATTCATCGAGCATCGTCCCGCCATCTCGACCAAGGTACGGTTCTTCCTCTCCACGACGCCATTCTCGTGGGACGTGCGGAGAAGAGAACCGGTGCTCTACACTGCCTCATCACGAACCTCTCAAAGTAGGAATTCTTGAACTCCGTGCCATTGTCATCGCGGATCGCTCGCAAGGCACCGGAAGCTCAGCAAAAGCTCTTGAAAAGACCTCGGAAATGTGTAAACGTCTCATCCTTCGAGGCCAAGAAAAACACCCAAGAATACCTCGAATAGTCATCGACCACGACGAGAACATACCACTTCCCTCCTGCTGACTGCACTCGAGCTGGTCCAACTATGCCCATGTGGAGCAGCTGTCCTGGTGCATCGGTCATAATAACTGTGACCGGAGGATGAGAAGCGGCAACCATCTTGCCGTGCCAGCATGGAGCGCAAACAAGGTCTTTGACCATTTTGAGTTTCGGCAGACCACGAATGAGACCGTGGCCGCTAACTCGAGTCAAATGGTCAAATCCAATATGACCAAGTCTCCTATGCCAGAAGGAAAGGTCGCGGGACTCAGAAGCAAGCAAACAACGGAGAGGATCACCAGAAGACTCAGAAAAATCAGCACGAAAGATCCTCCCAAAACGAGAAATCCCGCAAACCAGACTACCCGAAGAATCAAGAATTTTGCAATTGTTTTTCTTATAACTCACCTCAAAGTGGTCATCGGTAAGCTGAGAAACGGAAAGCAAATTATACTGCAGCTTACTAACCAAGGCAACATCTCTCAAAATAAATGAATCATTAATGCGACTGCACCTCTGGCGATGGCGTGCCCGGATGAAGCGTCTCCAAGGTGATCGTCTCATCACCGGAGCTCGGGCAAGGAAGAAAACCAACGGAATCTCCGGTCATGTGTCGTGAACACCCGAGTCTCGAGCCAAACCTTTCCTTCCACGCCCAAAGAAACCCGAGTCAAACAGAGTAAAGTCTCGATCTTGGGTAAATCAACAATGATTTTGGCATCCAATCTTGAGTAACACGTCGAGTAGATGAAGTAGTCAAGCACGGTGACCTCTATCTACCCCACGCTCTCCGTCGCTCAAAAGCGTAAGGTCCGTGAGCGGACACCAAGTCGCTGGCTTGGGTTCGGCCGCCACGGAGAGCGAGCCTGAGCACCCAAGAACACGCCGATCTCGCCATGCGGGTAGTCATCTTGACTAAGAAACAAGATCTACCCTCGTGACGGCGGAAGTCATGACTAAGGGAGCATGAGGACGAAAACTGGAAAACTCGGAAGAACCAAGTCCTCGATGCTGTCCAAATCCACCAATAGTAGCAAGCCTAGACCTCGTGTTGGTCTTAGGTGCACTCAAGGTCTGGGGCTGACCCTGAATACGCCTAAGAGACTCAAGACGGTCTCTGGCGCGATCTTGGCGCTTGAAGCAATGGTCAAATAAATACACATCCTTCGATGAAGGTGCAATGATACCGCCTCCGAGGGGTCAGTAGCATGAGATGGCTTCGCCCGAGAGGCAAGTCGCAGTGAAATCACCTTGTCGCCGAAATCCCTTGGACAAAGCCCACGATTTAAATTGAACTTTCTTGTTCTTGGGCTTGACCTCAATCACACCGCGGCTACGGTCTGAGCACTACAGGTGGATGCTTCCTCACATCCTCACGGAAATCATATCCTAGACACTGATTGAACTTGCAAATCTTTGATTGGTCTAGAACAAGATTGAGCTTTTCTTGTCTCCTACAAATCTCTCGAGAGTGTTCAAAGTCCGACACTCCCGAAGAGAGAGGTGCAAGAAGAGCGAGGTGGGAGGAGACAGCAGGAGGTAAGGGAGCGTAAGAACAACCAATAGCGAGGGAAGACGGCTTGTGCACGCACGTACCGACTCGAAGGGACGATCCCCACTTGCTAGCGTGTTGGTTCACATCGCTAGGCGTCTCTACCTTGCCCGGGCTTCTCCCCCTTCTCCACAATCACACTACAAGCACAAGGTGGCTTCTCTAGTAGGTCCTTAGTTAGCTTCACACATTTCTCATCCAATGCAATCAAATTAGATTTTAGTTTGTTACAATTAATGCATGGTGAGCTAACAGGGTCCTTAGAAGCAAACTGAGCCAACTTCCTATCATGATCAATCATATCTTGAAACTGCTTGGAGACGACTTGAGTTCAAGATTAATTTAGGACAGTTCAAGCATGAATCAATTGGCTCAAGTAAAAGGCTTGTAGTTCAAGAATTTTATGATCTGCCTGCTTTAAGTTCATTTTCAAATTATTGCAATTTTCACATGTTTCGGGCAGATCAAGAAGCATAGTGTAAAGCCCTCTAAAAGCATTGTCCTTAGCCTCACATGAGGTGCAAGAAATAGTCTCAACAGTAAATGAAGGAGTTATCCTACTCATTTCTAGTTCAGCAAGTAGACTAATATTCTCCATCTTAAGTATATCAAGCTCAGAGGTCACACTATCATGAGAAGTCCTTAACTTCTCCACATCTCCAAGCAAAGTAGGGCATGTATCACATTCGTCACGGGAGGGAGCAGATATAAGTGAAGTAAGCTCCTGTGACAGTCTATCTACTTCCTTCTCCAACTCGCTACATCTAGCCCTAGATTTAGCATGAAATTTACCTAGCTTAAGAAAAACATCATTAAGCTGGTCGTAAGTGATGAGGACATCACTTCTTCGGATACACACAACACTCCTCCACTTGATATTCAAGGACCAATCACTAGAGCTCGCGCCCGACAATTGAATTTAGAGGTGAACTCGTTCCTAAGTACTTCTTTTGGTTCATTTGAGAATCGATTGCTACCTAATGATTTAATTATGATTAGGAACCATGGAGAGGATCAAGAAGTACTTGGAGAAGGGCTACGAGGCGCACAAGTCCAGCAAGGGCGGACGAATCATGTTGGATGTCCAACTCAAACCGACTTCGAATCCAATTCGGAGTCCAGGACCAGGCTGCACTAAAATGGACGCCCAAATCGCATCCGGACTCCGTTTTGGACGTTCCACATATGTATGGAAAGCTGAGAAGATAACCTTTCCAATGGCTCTGGTCTCATATCAAAATTCCTTCTGAGTCAACGGGAATCGTCGAAACAAGTGGACGTTCAGAATCTGTCAGGGTGCTGCGACACCGTCTTTTGGGCCGTTCGGCTTTGTATCGTGTTGGATTCCATTAAGGACGCGTCCAGGGGTTTTGCACGCCCCTTACTCCTTTATATACAGCTGCCACCCCCACCATTAGGGTTGGGTTTTGCTTAGATTAATTCTGTCTTTGAACAGTTTCGCCGTCATCGGTTTGTGAAACCCCAAGTTTCGAGTGCTTCATCAATATATCTGCAATTTGGTTGTGTTCTTCCTTGTTCTTGCTTGTGTTCTTCGATTCGCAGGCGAGGATTAGCCTTCTTGGCAAGGTCAACCGGGCAGCGCACGGTTGATAACCCGAGGAGACGTGGTGCTGCGATTGCGGGGTTGAACGTGTCGCTCGGGCCGGATCGATTGTGTCGCGCCCCACCAAATCGAACATACCCGTAACTTTGTTGGAAGATCGGGACCCCGTTCCCATCAGTAAGATGGGTATACCTCGTCGGAGTCGGAGTAGAGCTCGCTGTCGCTCAGTTCACCCTCGAGAGCCATGAAGCACATGCTGGAGAAGTCGTCGCCGTCTTTGAGTTCTTGATCACCCGTCCCGTCGTCGTCGCTCCATCCCTCCACCTCGCTGTGGTCGAGGTCGTCGAAGGCGGCGAGGACGCGGTGGAAGAGCTTCTTAGCCTTCCCAAGATCGCGGAACGTCTTCTTGCCTTGCGTCTGAGCTGGGGGCTTCTTGTTGCGGTTCTTGTCAGGGTAGTCATTCTTGCTCGAACCGCCATAGTCTCCTTTGCCCTTCCCCAGCTTGGGGCAGTTTGCCCGAATGTGGTTGGGGCCACCACACTCGAAGCAAATAACTGGTCCGCTCTCTTTCATCCCCTCCTCCTCTTGTAAGCATGGGAAAACTTCCGAGGTAGGAGGGCCAGTTGTTCATCCTCTAGTCGCTCTAACCGATCATCGCCACGTCACGAGAGCAGCTAGGGAGAACCCGCAAAGAGAATCGGCGGAAGAACCGAGCGCGTGGGATCGGTGACTAGTGCCAACGACTGAGACTTCGACCGACGAGAGATTATGTCAATCTCATGAGTCTTGAAGCGCGAGTAAAGCGCGTCAAGAGTCGTGGTCGAGAGGTCCGTGGTGTCCTTGATGGTAGTCACCTTCATCTCCCAAACCCAAGATCGAGTCTAAAAGAATTTGTTGAGCGTTATCCGAGTCGGAGTATGTGAGACCGACGGCTCGAGGTTGCTCAAAATCTTGTGAAAGCGAGAAAAGCACTCGTCAAGGACTCACCGACAAGCATCTCGAATTTCTTTGATTCGCGTTGAACCGGTCTTGTCGCACCGTCTTTATTTGGGTGGTGCCCTCATGGTAAGCATTGAGGGTCACCCAAATATCGAAGGCCGACGTCAGGTGAGAGATGCGATCAAATTAAACTTCGCTCAATCCACGAATGATGATGTTCCACGCCTTTGCGTTTGCCTCAACATCGACCATATTCCGGCATTGATGTTCTCATCGGTGGGAACAACAACCGGACCTTGACCTTTCGCCGGATGGCGTAGCCTCGAGCACGGATGTAGGTCTCCATTCGACTCTTCCAGAATGGAAAATCCATCCCATCGAAGATCGGGGGCTTGGTCGAGTACTTGTCCGTCGTCATGGCTCTTGAGACCGGTTAAAGATCTATCAAGAAGAGCTAACCGGCTCTGATACCAATTGTAGGACCGAAATGGCAACAGAGGGGGGTGAATGGTGCCTTTTAAAAAATAAAATCCTCCCCTCAAGTACTCACACAGCATGGAGTGAAGATGGCGTGAAGATGGCGTGGGCAGTGAAATCATGCGCCTGTTCTCTTTTATTTCAGTTTATAACTTTTAATTATAACTTATGATTTTTACTATTCGTAAGAGAAAATACGGAGTAACAATATGTACTACAATCAACTTATAACCTCGTCTTGAAAAGACAGTCTGTTTGAAAGCTAGTTACTATAAAAAAACACAAAATAGTTTTTATAAGCTGAAAAGAAATGGCAACCATAATACCTTGAGAAAGTTGCCAATCGGTGCCTAATTCAACTAGTGTAGCCTACATGTCATGTGGTTAAGTGCTACGGTTTAAATCCAACTAACTCCACGTTATGTGGTGTAGATTATGTAACGCCCCCGTTTCCGAGGGCGTGTACGGACACGGCAATCCGCAACTATTCACGCATGAACAGTTATGGAGTGTCGCGCAAGAGTATACCATTGCACGCTTACAACAAAAGACCAGCATATATTTCACATATGGATTAACATCCAGAGTTTAACAGCGGGGCGTGCAAGCCCAAAGTATAATTACATTACAAAAGCTCCAAGATCCGCTTGAGCGCGACGACCCATACCACGGATCCTCGTCGAAGAAGAGGCCCTCAGGGACTTCCTCAACGGGGAGACTTTCACCTTCGTCTTGATCTTCTAAAGAATTGATTAGCAAGCCGTGAGCCAACAACCACCAAACAAACCGCAAAGGAACCCTTCCTTACTATATGCCCGGATTAACAAAGGAGGGGTATACTGGTTTATTATCTTTGAGTGGATGCGCTTTATTTGCAAACCATTTCGTAAAACTTGCTGATAAAACTACTCCTTAAACAACGGGGTTTTCATGAAGAGTTAATTAACCATCTAACCAGATTAAAATATTCAGAAAACTACTTAAGTTTTGCTGATGGAATCACCCAAGTGACATAGCTCCAATAACCGGGAGCACGGCGTATCCGAATACCATTTAATTGACTCTGCAGATTTTGCTCAACTTTACCCACACGATCCCTTAACTCCCGCGACAGAGTTAAGAAAGCCAGGTCGTTTCACTGCTCAAATCTTTATATATGCTCTACCCTAGAGAATTCACTCGGTCCGGCACATGGAAACTCCCGTCCGCCCGAGTGAACCCTACGTTATTAGGTGTCCGCAAAGACGCCCACCTAATCCAACTACTCAACCTCCCGACTCCTCAACACCGTAGAGTTTCAATCGAGTTGAGCGACTACTAAACCAAGGTGTTGACAAGTCAACTCACGTGGTTGAGCGATTGCTATGACAAGCTTGCTCGGCATAAGGGGTTTCGGTCCTTATATTTTCACATGGCCCAAACCTCTCGGTCCGCGACCACAACCTAGGGTAAGCGGTGGGCGAAGACCGACCCGCGGTTTCCCACAACGCCTTACCCTTTCCAAGACACCAGACACTCTCCGCCCTAGGATGCGGTGTCCCATACCACCCCACCCTAGGGACGGGTTTTCAAGTCTACCTACCATGCCACAACCTTATTAGTGAAAGACTTTGCATGATAGTAGTAACCTATAGTGATCTAGATTAATGATAAATATCTCTAGGGTTACAAGGCATGGCTATGAATTAAACATGGCATTTTTCTATGGTAGGACGTATCTATATCACATGTCATTCTAAACATTTTATTTTACTTTAAACTAGCATTTCACAACTAGCATAATGCAAATAGCATAATAACATAATATGTAAAGCATGGGATTCAACATGATCAAGGTTTTGCGACTTGTCATGAACTGGAACGATCTCGGCAAGCTCGAACGCCGACGCTCGATCCCGAGATTGCACTTGAGCTTAGGGATCTCGAAACTAGCGCAAACATATAAAATAAATAAGTCCTAGCTTGAGGATAATCAAGCAAGGAAAATAATCTATAAAAGAATTAAAAGAAATAAAATTGCATAAAATATCAAATGAAGGGTTCTTGGATTTTAAATTTTATCGAGATGAATTTGGGAAAAAGGGGTCACCACTGGGTTCGTAATAATGAAAGGAGCAAGGTGGTGAAATTTGGGAATTTTTGGGATTTTCTGTGATTTTCTAGGATTTATTTGTGTTTTTTGGATTTTTGGAAAAGAATAAATCCCTGGAAATTCGGTGAACAAGGTCTTGGGCCACCCATGGCTACAGATCATTGCCCAAGATCGACCGCCACATGGGTCAAGGCAGTGACCCAAGACGCTGTAGCCCTCGCCCGTACCGATGGCCGACGCGGCGGCGGGCGGGCGAGCTGCGATGAGGGCGGGCGGGCGGCTCGGATGGGTTGGTTTAAGTGAGATCGGACGGTACTGGGAACAGGCGGGCGGGCGAACAGAGACGGCCCGATGAGCGGCCGAGATCAAAGGAGGGCGAGGCGATGGACGGAGGAGGGAAGGCCACGTCGCGGGAAGGAGTCGTCTTCCTCCTCCGTAGCTCTGATGCCCCTCCGAGCGGTGGTTACTGGCGGCGGCGATCGGGAAGTTAGGGGCTCGCCGGGCGAGGGAGGGCATCTCGGGTAGGGTTCACCACGGGAACCCATTTTTCTGCTTGAGACAGGGAGAATCAATGGAGGAGGCGGGAGGGGAAAGGGTGTTTCGGCTTCTTGGCGAGGGTGGTCTCCGGTAGGAAGGGCCAAATTGGTGGCGGTACTGCACGATCGGGGGCTTCAAGGCTCACAATGGCGGCAGGTGCGCCTGGCCGGGAGCTTCGAGGAGAGCTGGCCACGGAGAGGTGGTTTGGCCGGCGGCGAGCTCAGACGCGGGAGCTCCTCGGGATTCCTCCTGGCCAAGCGAGGGTGCCACAGCAATTAGTAGGTAATGAGGGTCCTCCGGGTGAAAACAATTGAAGAATAAGGGAGGAGAGGGGAAGATCGGCTCACGGTGTGTCGGCGGCAGGGAGAGCGGCGACGGCGAGGGGGATGGGCGCCGATCGGTGCTCAGGAGGCTCAGAGGAATGGCGGAAGAGAATGAGAGGGTAGGGAGGCTTGGGGAGCACTAAAAGCGAGGGAGTCGAGGGGGTTTATGTTCGGCGGAGGAGGGAGGCTTAGCGGGAAGGCACGGCGGGCGCTCGGTCAAGGGGCTGTGGGCGTCTCCTCCGCGCAATGGGGTGGTGTCCGGCTCTGCGGGGGAGTGAGGCGGGTACTGCAGCGGGAGCGGCGGGTGGCGGCATGGGCGGGAGTGCTCCGCGGAAAGGGGGAGAAGGGACCGGCGGTGGGGGCTGGGAGGAGGTGGTGGCGCGTGGCACGGGGGTGTCGGCCGGACCGGGGCGTGGGGGCGCGAGGCTGTCCGGAGGGGGGCAAAGGCGGTGGTTCTGGCGCTGGGCACAAGCCGCCTGTGGGAGAAGGCGGGGGGAAAGGCGCTGCAGAGAGAGGGGAAGGAGCAGGCGTCCGCGAGGGAGGAAGCGGGAAGGGCGCGAGGCGCCAGCGAGCGAAGGGAGGAGGAGGCCGGGAGAAGGAGAAGGCGGAAGGAGGGGCCAAAAAGAGAAGGGAGGCGCCCGGCCGAAAAAGGAAAGCGCAAACCGGGGAAAGTTTCCGAATTGGGAAAGTTTTCAAAAAATTCACCAAAAATTCAGGAAAAATCCAGGAAAAATTTGGTTTGAAATTTTGGGGTCTTTCAACCTACCCCCCTTAAAAGAATCTCGACCCCGAGATTAACTTGGTCCAGGGAGTAAGTTGGGAAAATCCCGCTGCAAATCCGATTCTCTTTCCCAAGTGGCCTCGTCTGGCGTGTGATTCCTCCACTGCACTCTGCAAAACTTGACATTCCTGTTTCTGAGCTGTCTTTCTGACGTTTCAAGTATTTGCAAAGGTTCTTCAGGGTAGGTCCAGTCATCTTGCAGTTCGACGTCTGACAGGGGTACTTCATCTGTAGGCTGACGTTTTCGGAGTTGGGATATGTGGAATATGTTGTGGATTCGGAATAAATTGGGCGGTAGCTGTACTTGATAAGCTACTTCTCCAATTCTCCCGATAATTTGAAACGGTCCCACGATCTCGAGCCAATTTGCCTTTGACTTGAAACCTCTTGACGATCTTGAAAGGTGTGACTTTGATATATCGAAATCTCGATTTCAAAGCTTAAGTCCTTTCTGCGGTTGTCTGCATAGCTCTTCTGTCGGTCTTGTGCGATCTTCAGTCGGTCTTTGATGATTTTGATATGTGCTTCTGCATCTTGAGCAATTTGGGGTCCAATGAGGGTCGCTCCCTGCTTACGACCAATTCGAGGTGTCCCGCACTTTCGCCATATAAAGCTTCAAATGGGGCCATCTCGAATGCTAGCTTGATAGTCGTTGTTATAGGAGAATTGAGCAAATGGCGTGCAAGTATTCCATGTTGCTCCATACACAATAGCGCAAGCTCTCAACATATCCTCTAAAATCGATTTGTTCTTTCCATCGCCCATCCGTCTGTGGGTGATATGCTTTGTTGAAATTGAGATCGGTGCCCATTGCTTCATGTAATTTTTCCCAAAACTTGGATGTGAATTGGGCTCCTCTATCTGACACAATCTTCTTGGGCACTCCGTGAAGTGTCACAATTCGTGTCAAATATAGCTCGGCAAGTTTATCCTTCCCATAGGTTTGCTTGATCGGGAGGAAGTGAGCCACCTTGGTCAGTCTGTCGACTATGACCCAGATAGCATCATATCCTTCACGAGTTTTGGGAAGTCCAAGAATGAAGTCCATGCCGATACTATCCCATTTCCATTCGGGAATCCAGAAGGTCAGTAAATCCGAGGGCTTCGGTGGTCAATTTTGATCTGCCGCGACGCCACATTTGGCTACATATTCGCCACTTCTTTCTTCATCCGGTTCCACCAATACTTTTCTTCAAGTCTTGATACATTTTGTGCCTCTGGATGGATCGAGAATTGAGAAGAATGAGCTTCGGACAGAATCAATTCTCTCAACTCCTTTTTGTTGGGTATGCAATAGCGACCACGGAAGGTAAGGATTCCATGTTCGTCTATTGCATATTCTAATGAATCCTCTTCTTGGGCTCTCTTTTTCAGTTTTTGAATCTCTTTATCGTCATCTTGGGCTGCCTTAATCTGATCTGTTAGCAACGGCTGAAGTTCCAAGGTCGCCATGTCGCTTTGTTCTATGATCACTAAATTCGACCGCAGATATCTTTACGCACTCGCGGATATTCTCGGTGTCGTCCGCTTTGTCGAACCTTTCGACTAAGGGCATCGGCAACCACATTGGCTTTGCCTGGATGATATTGAAGATCAACATCATAATCTTTGATCAGTTCTAGCCATCTTCGTTGCCTCATATTCAACTCTGGCTGTGTAAAGAGGTACTTTAAACTCTTGTGATCTGAGAATATCTCACATCGATTTCCTAGCAGGTAGTGCCTCCAGATTTTGAGGGCATGCACCACAGCTGCTAGCTCTAAATCGTGTGTGGGATAATTTTCTTCATGTGGCTTCAATTGTCTTGAGGCATAAGCGACCACTTTTCTGTCCTGCATGAGCACACATCCTAAACCCTGTTTTGATGCATCACAATAAACTTGAAATTCTTTTTCTGGGTTTGGTAGAATCAGCACGGGTGTGGTTGTTAGCTTGGTCTTTAGTAACTGAAAGTTCGCTTCACATGTATCTGTCCACAGGAAAGGCTTATCTTTCTTCAGCAGTTGAGTAAGTGGACGAGAGATCTTTGAGAATCCTTCTATGAATCGGCGATAATAGCCTGCCAATCCAAGGAAACTCCTTATTTCATCCATCGTTTTGGGTTGTTGCCACCCATAATCGCGGCAATCTTTTCCGGATCGACTTTGACGCCATCTTCAGATATGATGTGACCCAAGAAAGCGACTTCTTTAGCCGTAAACCGCATTTGTCGAACTTGGCATACAGCTGATGCTCTCTCAATCTGGTCAATGCCATGTGCAAATGCTCTTTGTGCTCTTTTTCACTCTTTGAATATATCAGAATATCATCGATAAAGACTATCACGAATCGGTCCAGTTGGTCCATATGCACCGTATTCATAAGGTTCATGAAATAAGCGGTGCATTGGTCAAACCAAAGGGCACGACCGTGAACTCGCATAATCCATATCGGGTGATGAAAGTCGTCTTCTCTCGATCTTGCTTTGGATTTTGAGTTGATGATAACCCGAGCGTAAGTCGATCTTGGAGAATACTTTGGCACCCTTGAGTTGATCAAACAAATCATCAATTCGGCAAGGGTACTTGTTTTTGATGGTGACAAGATTCAAACCTCGTAATCTACACACATTCTTAATTCTCCATTCTTCTTCTTCACAAATAGAATCAATACCAAGGTGAAACGCTTGGTCTTATGAATTCTTTCTCTTGCAATTCATCTAGTTGCTTTCTTGAGTTCTTTAGCTCACCGGTCGACATCCCAGATTGATGCTTGGCGATTGGTTTTGTGCCCGAACCAATTCTATAGCAAGCTCTACCGCTGTCGTGGGGCGCCTGCAATTCCTCCGAAACACATCCGATAGTCTTGTACTACCCAAGACTTGCTCCGGGTGACCGCCAACATGTTGATCATGCGTTTTCTTGCACTTTTCAAGATTTCTCGGCCTGCTTTTATCACCACTTTCGATCTTCGACTGACCAAAGAGACTTTTGTCCTCACAGCCTACCTTGCCTTTGTTTTAGCTAGCCGCCCATGCCCAAAATGGCATCTAAACCTGACATATCTAATTGCAGCAAATCTACCTTAAATTCTACCCCTTGGATGTTTATATTGAGTCCAGCACACCCACCGTGGGACTCCATTCTAACCCTGTGGGTTTCAACCACATAAGGTCTTGGCAAAGAAACCGAGGGTAACGATTTTCAAGACAAAACTCTTCGAGATAAATGAATGTGTTGCTCGTGGTCAAATAAAATCGGTGCAGGTATGGAGTTGATTGGGAACATACCGGCAATGATATCGCTGGCTCCAGCGGCATCTTCTGCTGACACATGGTTCACTCTTGCGTAGAAGGTAGGTCTGGCACGGCCTCGCCTCGCTGCGAGTAAAATTCGCTGCCCGCGGTGACCGCGGTCCCACGCTTTGATCTGGAGGTATCCTCCCTTGGGAGTGCTGGGGCCTGCTTGTGATTTTGACTCCTGCTGTTGTTGATTCTGTACTTGAAGTTTTGCAGCATCGGAGGGCAAGTTCTTTCTGGGACACTGATCTCTGTAGTGTCCTATTTCGCCACAATGGAAGCAAGCATTGATCCGCGAGGACACCGCTATGAGGTGGTTTCCTCCACAAGTGGGGCATCCGATTGCCAAAGGTGAAGGGAGTTGTATTGCCGGGGCAGCCTGGATCGACTTTTCTCAAAGATCACAAACTGCCGAGAAGGTTGGGATCGAAAAGACGACGACCCCATAGTCTTGCTTCGCTGGCTTTGGTGGGAGGAGGACTGTGATTTGTGCGTTGCTTTACGCTTCCTGTAATCCTCCATCTCACTACGGGCTTCTTCCGAGGTGATGAGGCTATCCACCATGTCATTCAGGTCTTGGAATTTGATAGCTGAAATGTGGAATTTCAAAGACCGTTGTAGTCCAAATCAATCGCTCATTTTCTTCTCTTCTTTGTCAACATCTTCCGGCAAACCGGAAAGATGGTTGAACCGTGTAGGTATTCCATAATTGTGCGACCTCCTTGCTTGAGTGCCAAAATTCTCGCCGCCTCCATAATGCCATCGGAATATGGGCTTTGCGGAAAGCCTTGGAGAATTCTTCCCAATCAATCTCTGGTCTCTCCGGTACGCCGGTAGTTGATCCACCATGTTGCAAAGAAGACCGCAATCGGTGTGATGCATAAAGCACCTTCTCTTTGTCATCGCACTGTACGGTCTGAAGCTTCCTTTCCACGTCTACCAGCCAGTCCTCGGCTACTAAGGGGTCAGGCGAGGTGGTAAAGGCTCATGGACGGGTTTTCAGAAGTCGCCCATCGGGAGAAACGGTGCACCATCCCGAGGGATATTGCCTCCACCTCAAGGCACGGAGATCTAGCCGCTATCTCGCTCAAGCATACGGGCTTGCCGATCAAGCACTCGTAGGATGTTCTGCTCTCCTTCCCGACGGTTTTCTCTAACATTGTTATTATGTCAAGCTAAGCGTCGCTGATCTGTGGCGTGTGCACCGCCCACCGGTCTCGCCTGCCCGTCTGCTGTGTTGGATTCATCTGCCAATTGGGGACTGGGAATTAGTTTTGCAGCGATCTTGGCAACCAAGAGTAGATAAGTAAGATTTCGAATTTTTTTCAAGGCAAGTATAGGACGAAAAAGGTAAGAACAAGAGCGAAGGGGACAGGAGAAAGCTTTGAACACGTATGTAAATACCGATAATTAAGCAAACAACATAAAGATTAATGAACATAATTTTACAATATGCGGTGGTACATGCACCACTTAGGGTTCATGGTTACACTTGCATTACAATACAAAAGTACAGCTACTAAAACAAAAGGTCGGCTACGCTAGCGGTCGCGTCTACTCCTCCATATCCTCGGTACTGGGAGGGCCAAGCGGGCATGGGCGGAACCGAGCACGCAGATCGCTTGCCGCAGCTCATCCGGCGCTTGGGCCTAGACCGCATCAAGCACAAGAGGAATGGACGCTGGCGACTCAGACTATCTCGAGCCCTCTGCCGCCTCCCGGGCCTCAAAGCGAAGAAGGGACTCCGAGGCGCCAACCTCCTCACGGGCGTCCCAAAGCCGCCTCAGTAGAACTCGCCTCACCGACCGCCTCCGTCGTGGCGGACGACTGCGGCGTCATAAGGGTGGCGATGCCGCCAAAGGGATCGCCATCCTCACCGAACCTGTGGACTAAAAGTCCCCAAAGTGCGACGCGCACCGTGTCAAAGGGTGTCCTGCTAGCTCCAGGTGGTAGTAGTCTCGAGGTAGAGTGCGGCCTCGAGCCACATCCCGAGCAGTCGTCCTCGCTCACCCTACAGGCGGTGAACCTCCGCTTCTGTCTCGCGGACGGCAACGGATCCGTAACTACCCAAGCCTCGTACTCGTAGAACTCGTCTCGACGAAACTGCCCCACACAGATGGAACACCGGGTTGAAGTTGCCTCTCGCCCAAGATGCTTCCGCATCTCCCACACCTTACGCCCAACCGTCCATACGGTCGGGCGGGAAAAGATGTGGTGCACCATCTGCGAAACGAAAATTTTGAAGTTAGACAAGTGAAGCGAGAAACATTTGCATAAATCAAAACTTAAGCGTAAGTAAACTAAGATGATAAGGTAGCAACAAGAGAGGTAAAGATGCAGTAGTACTTATATTTTCATAAACCCTTTTATGTCTTTAAATTAGGTTTTGCGGTAAAATCGCTTCCTAGGCTGCCTTAGGTCTTATCCTACGGTCAAAGAACCTGGCTCTGATACCACTTCTTGTAACGCCCCCGTTTCCGAGGGCGTGTACGGACACGGCAATCCGCAACTATTCACGCATGAACAGTTATGGAGTGTCGCGCAAGAGTATACCATTGCACGCTTACAACAAAAGACCAAAGATATTTCACATATGGATTAACATCCGTAGTTTAACAATGGGCGTGCAAGCCCAAAGTATAATTACATTACAAAGCACCAAGATCCGCTTGAGCGTGGCGAAGACCCACATACCACGGATCCTCGTCAAGAAGAGGCCCTCAGGGACTTCCTCAACGGGGAGACTTTCACCTTCGTCTTGATCTTCTAAAGAATTGATTAGCAAGCCGTGAGCCAACAACCAGCTCAGCAAACCGCAAAGAAACCCTTCCTTACTATATGCCCGGATTAACAAAGGAGGGGGTATACTGGGTTTATTATCTTTGAGTGGATGCAGTTTTATTTGCAAACCATTTCGTAAAACTTGCTGATAAAACTACTCCTTAAACAACGGGGTTTTCATGAAGAGTTAATTAACCATCTAACCAGATTAAAATATTCAGAAAACTACTTAAGCTTTGCTGATGGAATCACCCAAGTGACATAGCTCCAATAACCGGGAGCACGGCGTATCCGAATACCATTTAATTGACTCTGCAGAGTTTGCTCAACTTTACCCACACGATCCCTTAACTCCCGCGACAGAGTTAAGAAAGCCAGGTCGTTTCACTGCTCAAATCTTTATATAGGCTCTACCCGGTAGAATTCACTCGGGTCTGGCACATGGAAACTCCTGTCCGCCGAGTGAACCCTACTGTTATTAGGTGTCCGCAAAGACGCCCACCTAATCCAACTACTCAACCTCCCGACTCCTCAACACCGTAGAGTTTCAATCGAGTTGAGCGACTACTAAACCAAGGTTGACAAGTCAACTCCTCGTGGTTGAGCGATTGCTATGACAGCTTGCTCAAAGATAAGGGGTTTCACCTTATATTTTCACATGGCCCGCAACCTCTCCAGGTCCGCGACCACAACCTAGGGTAAACGGTGGGCGAAGACCGACCCGCGGTTTCCCACAACGCTCTTACCCTTTCCAGCACACCGACACTCTCCGCCCTAGGATGCGGTGTCCCATACCACCCCACCCTAGGGACGGGTTTTCAAGTCTACTACCAGACCACAACCTTATTAGTGAAAGACTTTGCATGATAGTAGTAACCTATAGTGATCTAGATTAATGATAAATATCTCTAGGGTTACAAGGCATGGCTATGAATTAAACATGGCATTTTTCTATGGTAGGACGATCTATATCACATGTCATTCTAAACATTTTTATTTTACTTTAAACTAGCATTTCACAACTAGCATAATGCAAATAGCATAATAACATAATATGTAAAGCATGGGATTCAACATGATCAAGGTTTTGCGACTTGTCGTGAACTGAACGATCTCGGCAAGCTCGAACGCCGACGCTCGATCCCGAGATTGCACTTGAGCTTCCGGATCTCCAAACTAGCGCAAACATATAAAATAAATAAGTCCTAGCTTGAGGATAATCAAGCAAGGAAAATAATCTATAAAAGAATTAAAAGAAATAAAATTGCATAAAATATCAAATGAAGGGGTTCTTCTGATTTTAAATTTTATCGAGATGAATTTGGGAAAAGGGGTCACCACTGGGTTCAGAATAATGAAAGGAGCAAGGTGGTGAAATTTGGGAATTTTTGGGATTTTCTGTGATTTTCTAGGATTTATTTGGGTTTTCGGATTTTGGAAAAGAATAAATTCACGAAATTGATGAACAAGGCTGGGCCACCCATGGCTACAATCATGCCCAAGATCAAGACTACCACATGCAAGGCTAAGCAAGCCCCAGCAAGACTGCTGCCTCGCCTACCGATGGCCGACGCGGCGAGGGCGGCTACCGCGATGGGGCGGGCGGACTCGGATGGGTTGGTTTAAGTGAGATCTGACGGTGGGGAACAGAGCGGGCGAACCACTGACGGCGCAGATGAGCGGCCGAGATCAAAGGAGGGCGAGGCGATGGACTGAGGAGGAAGGCCACGTCGCGGGGAGGAGTCGCCCTCCTCCGGCCTTCACAATGCCCTCCGAGGTGGTTACTGGCGGCGACGGCGATCGGGAAGCTAGGGGGCTCGCCGGCGGCGAGGGAGGGCATCTCCGGGTAGGGTTCGCCACGGGGAACCCATTTTTCGGGCTTGGAGACGGGGAGAATCAATGGAGGAGGCAGGAGGGGGAAAGGGGTGTTTCGGCTCTTCGGTGGCGAGGGTGGTCTCCGGGGTAGGAAGGGCCAAATTGGTGGCGGCTGCACGATCAGGGGGCTTCAGTGCTCACAATGGCGGCAGTGGCGCTGGCTGGGGAGCTTCGAGGAGAGCCGCCACGGAGGGTGGTTTGGCCGGCGCGAGCTCGAGACGCGGGAGCTCCTCGGGATTCCTCCTGGCCAAGCGAGGGTGCCACAGCAATTAGTAGGTAATGAGGGTCCTCCGGGTGAAAACAATTGAAGAATAAGGGAGGAGAGGGGAAGATCGGCTCACGGGTGTCGCCGGCGCAGGGGAGAGCGGCGACGGCGAGGGGGGGATGGGGCGTCGATCGGCTGCTCAGGGAGGTCGGTAGGAATGGCAGGAAGAGAATGAGAGGGGTAGGGAGGCTTGGGGAGCACGGGTGCGCGAGGGAGTCGAGGGGTTTATGTTCGGCGGAGGGAGGGAGGCTTAGCGGAAGGCACGCAGGAGGGCGCCGGTCAAGGGGAGTGGTGGAGCTCCTCCGCAATGGGTGGTGTCCGGCCTGCAGGGGAGTGAAGGCGGGTACAGGCGGGGGCGGGTGGGTGGCGGCATGGCGGGAGTGCTCCCGCGGAAAGGGGGAGAAGGGACCGCAGGGGGCTGGGGAGGAGGTGGTGGCGCGTGGCACAGGGGGTGTCGGCCGGACCGGGCGCGGGGCGCGAGGCCTGTCCGAGAGGGGGCAAAGGCGGTGCGGCTGGCGCCAGCCAGACGCTGAGGGAGAAGGCGGGAGGGAAAGGCGCTGGAGAGAGGGAAGGAGCAAGGCCCGCTGAGGGAGGAAGCGGGAAGGGCGCGAGGCGCCAGCGAGCGAAGGGAGGGAGGAGGCGCCGGGAGAAGGAGAAGGCGGAAAGGAGGGGGCGCCAGCGAGAGAAGGGAGGCGCACGGCCGAAAAAGGAAAGCGCAAACCGGGGAAAGTTTCCGAATTGGGAAAGTTTTCAAAAAATTCACCAAAAATTCAGGAAAAATCCAGGAAAAATTTGGTTTGAAATTTTGGGGTCTTTCAGATTATTTGGAATTTAACGATACACCTTCAAAAATTGTTATTATAAAGTTCATATGATCTAACCATTATTTATGGATCGTGATCTTGACAATATTTGGCAAAAAAATATTTGAGAGCAGCATGGTGAGATAAACCGGATTGCGATCTGACGAGAATTAAATAGTTCATTAATATGATTTTAATACTTAATTAAAACCTTAAACCAATCTAGTTGTAAGCTACCAAAGACTATATTACCCTAGCACCCACGGTCGGAAGATCCCTGTTCATTCATCTGATTAATCACCACGTAAAGGTCTTACGAATACATGGGCCCGCCTTCAGGCAACTTCTCCTGCGCGGTAGAATAAAGCATCTCCCTTCTAACCGCACGATGACTCGGCCCAACGTTTCTGATGACAACCATCTTGCGGTTAACTCCATGATTATCTCCCACTTACAATAATCAAGAACATTTATTATCTCGGTTTCTCTCACCGGCAAGAACTATTCACTCAACCGAACGTGAAGAATCGACAAAGCGCCCGCCACGTGGACAATCGATGCCTCTTCGACGCTATTTAAGTCTAACAAGAGAGAGATTCTAGATAATCAAAGGAGATCTCTTGACCGGATAGTAGATTCCAGAGGCACAAAATAGCAATCTTAGAGCTATTAGCATTCCTTTTGTAATACCTCATTAAAAGTATCTTATAATCAATTCATAGTAATAAAGATAATCCCCTTTCGTCTACGGTCTCTTTTCCATTTCCAATCCTTAGACTTCTTTCTCACAGTTTGTAAGATTAACCATTTAATCGGCGACACGATCCTAACAACCTACTTCAAGAGTTTGTGCTGAGCATGGTCAGATAATCCATGAGATAATTAAGATAATGTTTGGTTGAGTGGTTTTAGGGTGCAATCCAATTACAATGTAAACAAATCCACTAGTTAGTGTTTGGTTTCAGATGGTGTTAGCATAGCTGTAGGACCGAAATAGCAACAGAGGGGGGTGAATGGTGCCTTTTAAAAAATAAAATCCTCCCCTCAAGTACTCACACAGCAGAAAAGAACTCACTGGAAGACACAGATCAAGAAAAGAAATCAAATCCAGAGAGTAAGGAAAAATCTGGTCGTTTCACTGCGGCGGTAGTATCACTGATATGAGCGGAGTAATCACTGAGCGGAAGTACACTGTTGAAAATGCGGTAGTACCTTTGAGCGGTAGTACCTCTTGACGAGCTGTAGTACCAAGACCAAGAACAAAGATGCAGTAAAAAGGAAATCTGAGAAATTGCAAGATTCTTGGATTCTTGGCTTGGGAAACTTTGAGGATATCAAGAAAATACTCCCAGAAGGATAAGCCAAGAACCAATTTCAAGATTTCTAGAGAATCAAAAGGGAGACAAAACCCGAAAAATACAGAGGGCTGCCCAAAAATCCAAAATTCCAACAAATCTTTGATCCTTTGGCCAAGAGACTTTGAGAGTATGTTAGCAATAGCCACTGCACTCTACTAGCCAACTTTCATGCCATCACAAAGACGGAAACGAGATTTTTCCAAAAACCCTAAAATGAACAGGTAGGCCTCAAAACACCAAATCTGAAATTAAACTTGTTTTGCTCTGGGGAAAACTCAATCAAATGACCTTGAGGCACTATCCCATCATAGAGCAACCCATTTTTCACCTCCCGGGTAAGAAACAACACGGAAATCAGAGAATCAAGAAATCGCCCAAAAGGGAGAAACGAAGAACAGACAAAGACGAACAAATGAAAACTTGATTTTCATTCCAAATCAAAAGATGAGTACAAGGGAGTCCCGATACGCATGTACATTCGAACAAGAAGAAGGATTACGAGACTCTCAACTCATCTCCACTCTCTCAATCCTCAAAATCACCAAGAACTCTCCCTAGTTCTTGGGAGGCATACACAGAGAGGAGGGAGGATGTGGGAGGCAAACCCTGCTACCCACAACCACTCTCACCCACTAAAACCTAAAGCAAAATAACATCTCCAAAGGTTCTTTTGACTCTACCAAACCCTAGCTCTCTCTCAATTCCCTTGGAATGCATGAGAATTATCCAAAATGATCATAAGGATTACATCAAGCCATAACACATAAATATGCTATCCAGATCATGACAAGATATGTATATGCCAGCTAAACCAAAGAGAAGACAATCTGAAATGTAGTGCAATTTGTGAACAAGTCAAGTCATCAATAAGCAAAGTCTAGCTAGAGACATCCAAGGATGATGCAAGCCATGTCAATTAAGCTAAGCGGAACCAAGAAGCTAATATTGAGTCCAAGTAGAGTGCTATATGCTCAAGAGTGAAACATTTATTCAAGTACTTGGTTCTTTTAGTAGCTTAAGCAAATTGAGCACAAATGACATATTTTCTTTTGAAACTTATGGTCGTTTCCAACCAATATTTTTATCATGTGCTAGATCTCAAGCCTTATGCGACTACTCCAAGCAAGAAGCTTAAGAAGATAGTCTAGGTCATCCAAAACTACCCCTGAGTTCATGCCTAGTGCAATGGCAAGCCGCCTCATGAGAAAGAATTGGTGAAATCGCTTTTCTCGCAAAAAGATCTTTTGCTTTTAACAGATTGTACTAGCTTATGCATCATCAAGAAACTTAAAACAGCTCAAACTAAGGCTCAATAGAGATTCAATGCTCAACTCAGCCTACTAGATATGGCATGGATCATAAATGAATAGCTCGAGAAAGACTAATCTCGAGTGCTAACATGACAAATTTTAGTTCAAATTGAGCAAGTTTAATTAACTTATCATGGCACAAGCTAGTTTACACATATAAAGTCATGATAAATATAGCAAATAAGCACAAGTCATGGCAAGGTGTAAAGCACTGTAAGCATGTCATAACAGGATAATAATCAGGGCTCCTTGTAGTTATATGACAATGCAGAATGACATGCAATAAAATCCAGCTCCCCATCAACATGTGATGCAACTTTTAGTTCAAGTTGAGTTATGTCAACATTAAGATCTAGAAGTTCCCAAATGAACTCCCTATGAACCAAAGCAATAAACAAGAGAAGCTGGCAAATAAAATCCAACGGGGCAGTCCTTAAAGCATAGATAAGATATAGAAAACTAACGACTCGATCGACTCTCATCTACCCCATATGACTCGTGACTACCAAATGACAGAAAACACACACTAGAGAGCAAACACGCACTGCCTACCCGAGGGTGGCCCAACCCCCACTAGAACCTACAAGAAGTGAGTGAGCTCAACCTAGCGAGATAAGAAACAGCTATCCTGGAAGCACAAGATAAGAGTAAGAAGTCTAAGCAACTCAGCAAGAGACACACTCTAACATATGCTAGAAGGACTAAACCCAATGCACCCGTATGCAATCCAATCAGAAATGAGACAGAAGCATAATTAATATGATAAAGCAGTAAAGCACAAAGCTCCCCCTCACAACAGTCCATAAGGACAAACCACCCCAAGCTCTCCCCGCAGAACTGAAAACCGAGAGCTATCCAATGGCTTCGTGAAGATATCGACCAACCGGTGGTCACTCTCACAACCGGAGCACGATGTCACCCTTCTCTACATGGTCTCAAGAAAGTGATATCGATATCAATGTGCTTGGTCCGAGAGTGCTTTGACCGGGTTCTTAGCAATGCTAATTGCAGACGTGTTATCGCAAAAGAGCGGAACACGGTCGATAGCTAACCCAAAGTCCCGCAGAGTCGAGACCATCCAAAGGACCTGGCTACGCAACTGGCTGCAGCAACATACTCGGCCTCTGCGGTGAACTGTGCAACACCGGACTGCTTCCTCGAAGACCAGGAAACGAGAGAAGTGCCAATGAACCGGCAGTGCGGTGCTCTTCCTATCTATCCTACACCAGGCAAAGTCTCGCATCCGAATAGCCTCTAAGGGATAGATGAATGAGGAAGAGTACCAGATACCATAGTCAATGGTAGCTCGAAGGTACCGAAATATAGTCTCGGATCGTCAGAAGAACCTGAGATTCTAAAGACTCTCAACTCATCTCCACTCTCTCAATCTCAAAATCACCAAGAACTCTCCCTAGTTCTTGGGAGGCATACAGAGAGGAGGGAGGACGTGGAGGCAAACCCTCGCGCCCACAACCACTCTCACCCACTAAAGCCTAAAGGAAAACAACCTCTCAAAGGTTCTTTTGACTCTAGCAAACCCTAGCTCTCTCAATTCCTTGAATGCACGAGGGTCATGCAGCCCTCACCTCTATTTATAGCCCTTGGCTAACGGGTCTCCACCCGTTCTACGCCGGCTAAACCCGAACGGAGCTCACCCACTTGGCACCTCGCGAAATGACCATTTCGCCCTCCCGCACCTTCCGAGAAGCTTCCGCCCTTGTCGCCCAAGCCTCGCAACCACCTCGAGTCTCCGCCGCCTTCGACACATCCCAACCGCTCGACTCAACGCCACCGTGCCTAGTCCGGTCACCTCGCCTCGCCACGACTCCGCCTCGCCCCGCAGACCACACGCATAAGAAACACATCACATAGCACCGCCGATAACATGAATTAACCACATGCCCTAAATATCAAACCATCCAAACCAAACTCAAATTTATGCTCGATCGCTCTGTCACCCGCCACCGGTAGTACCGCTCTCCACACCAAGTACCGCTAATAGGTAGTATCATGAGGTAAATCATGATGAGTTCAAAAAATCTGGGAGCAGCAGACCTGATCCATTTTCCAGATTTTCAGCACACGAGTCAATTACTCATCACAAACATGGGAGCACCTCTCACATGGTCTCTCAATAGCACACCCAAACATCAGAATAGAGGTGGGCTTCGTTGCTAGTTGTTGCCGGCCGGTGCTACCGAATACTCGCTGCCCGACGGCCGCCTGTGCCACTAAACACTCAATTCGCCACTACTCCCTGGCGCTTCCTCCACGACTCGGCCCTAGCCCCAACCATCGTCATTCGGCCGGCGTCGAATCGGATCTCAGCCCAATGGAAGGCCGATTGTGCTCCATATCGGCCAGAATCAGATCCCATTATAGGGCGTTACCACTCGATCAACTCCTCGCCTCCCACTCCCGATCCCCTCCTCTCCTCGTGATCCCATGCGCCCATGTGCTCGCCTCTGCACCCAACGGCTGATGCGTCCATTGATCCGCTCCTCTCCCAGGCACGACCCGCACTCCTCGCGATCTCACAGGCAGTAGCAATTAGTTTGTCAGCGGTGGCAGGAGGCTAGGGTTAGTGATGAGGACATCACTTCCTTAGATACACACAACACTCATCCACCAGATGGTAGGCAAGGAACTATGACGAGGGCACGGGCACGCCAATTGAATTATCAGGTGAGCTCGTTCCTAGGCTTGTATAATCCAGTTTCTGAGAATGGATTGCTGCCTAATGCATATGATGTGATTGTGCTTAGGAACATGGGCAAGGACCAAGAAAGGGAACATGGAGTCACGGACATGCTTGGGGTGAACATCGGAGGTCACCACATCACTTTGAGGTCAGGACAACCAAGAATGAAAACTGGGCATATTCTGCAATCCAATTCGACCTCCGGAAACAGTGCTGACTTCAAACGAGGATAGAAAATGCATACGGAGTCCAAATAAGGTGATTTTGGACTTGTTGGAAAGATCTTGATGTCCTCTTTCCAATGGTTCTAGTTGTTAAGGGTATTTAGGTCTTTTCCCATATGTCTAGAGTTTATATCCTTGTGTCCTCTTTGTATTATATATATGCCCCATGGGCTATTGCAATATAACAACTATTACTCTTTACATGGTATCAGAGCAAGGTGGTTAGGGTTAGGGTTCCTAGTTGACCGTCGCCACCTCCAGCTCGTCTTTCGTTGCTGCCTCTGGGAGGAGCTAATCCCTGGGGCGGCCACTACTAGCAGTCGTCCTCTTGCGCGCGCCGTCGCCTGCCCCTGCGCTCGAGCAGCGAGGAGAAGCTTGTTTAGATTGATTTTCGTTCAGAAAACATCAGTCGTGTACTTGTGTCAACTAGACCAACTACTGCGACTTCAGGCCTCTTCATTGTTCAATGAAACTTCGTATTTCATATTGCACTTATTTCTTTCTTGCTTGATTCTCGATTGCTTGCAGAAAAGTTCAGCCGTGTTGGACACGGTTGGTAACGATTAGGGTATGGTGTAGCGATTGCAGGACGGACTTGGTTAGTTCGGCTAAGTAGCCTTGTCGTCAACGTTATATCAAACAATCATAGTTATCCTTCTCATTGGAAGATCGGGCCAAAACCACTTATCAGTTAGGATATGTGACGGCGCCGGCCGAACGACAGTGGTTGGGTCTAGGCCGAGTCGTGGAGGAGACGCTGGATCAGCGCCAGGGAGCGGTGGCGAATTGAGTGTTTAGTGGCACAGGCGGCCGCCGGGTAGCGAGTATTTGGCGGCACTCCGCTCCTTTATCTGATCTTTCTTCCTCCCAGCGATGAAGCCCACCTCTATTATGATGTTCGGGTGTGCTATGTTTAGTTTGGTATGTTTTTATCAATTTTGCTTTGAATGTTTGATCTAATCTGTTTTCTAAGAAATTTTGATCCGAGTTTGGTTCTTCCGTCTCATTTTCTTTTTTTATGTGAATTTTGGTCATTTCAAAGTTTCTATGCCTACCCTCTTTTATGCAGAATACTCTTCTTCAACCTTTCGTTTGGGATCACATTTCCACTGATTGGAGAGTTCAGTGTGAATTGGAGCTGGAGAGTTGCTATTCAGAACATTCTTGTGCAATTTTTTGTTTTGAACCAAATGATGCATTGCATTCATATACCGTTACTGGCATGAACCAAACAAATTCAGTTTTTACTTGTCCCATTTCTGATTAGACTGTATTTTGTAGGCTGCAAACTCGCAAAATCTCCTCCTGCCGGGGCCCTGACGAACGCCGAATTGCCGAGTGCTGGAACTTGGAGGCCGCCTAGTCGCCTACGCGTTCCGGTCCTTGCGTAGTTGCGTTGGCGCGAAGCCGGCCGCTGGGCCGTGGGCAGCCTCCAGCGGCCGACCTACCTTGCGACGACGGTGATCACCTGTGGGCGTCGGCGTGAATGGGCACGGCACGAGTGGCACTTTCTGTAGCCACGGCCCAACCGCACACGGCTTCACAACTCCAAGCTAAAGCGTGAGCACGGCACCGAGTTACAGGCTCCCTTTTGTCTTTTGGCTTCTAAAGTCGAAATAAAGGACGTGTTTTTTTAAGATGGATTTTTAAATAAATTTTTGAGTTTAAAATTATATACATCGTTCATGTTATCATCCACAGTGGTCTAAAATAAATACATACAAAAATCATTAGACACGATCAAAAATCAGCAAACGCGGCGTAAAACAACAGGGCCACTACGTTGCGTTAGTAGAGTTGGCAGTCTCAGAATTTTGGGTGCACCGTAACTGTACCAATGGATCCAAGCAATGACTATAAAAAAGAAGTTACCAAACAACTGATGTGTTTTTGCAGCTAGAGACATCGAACATTTAATTCAACGCATGCTCAAACACAACTTTATCAGAAACTAAGGAACAACATATGTTCAGAATAAACACGACTACACAAGCCCCTCTGCACTTTGCAATTCAGACGACAACAGAACAGCAGAACTACACAGGATAAGAGATTTTTTGTACGGATAATCTATTCTTTATTCAAAAATACAGAAATATACCCATGGAAATTTTCTTTACAAAAATAGGCTCTAGTCGCCTAATGGTTGGACGACTGGAGCCTGTCGCCTAACTCAGCGGCGACATAAAGTGAATCTGCCAACCGTTGGGCGATTTATTACAGTCGCCCAACCGTATGGCGATTGGGTGCGGGGATAAAAAGCGCGCCGCGCTCGGCCGTTCTCACCGAGACCGAGCGCGAGAGGAAGCAGAGGAGAAGAAACGCGAGAGAGGAGAAGAAGAGAGGAAGAAGAGAAAGAGGGAAAATTTAGTAGGTAATTTTTTGTCTGTTATATTTATTAGTGTTAGTAAAAATTATAGATGTAGAAAATTTAGTGTAGAAAATGTAGTTTAGAAATTTTAGTGTAGAAATTTTAGTGTAGAAAATATAGTGTACAAATTTTAGTTTAGAAATTTTAGTGTAGAAAATGTAGTGTAGAAATTTTAGTTTAGAAATCTTAATGTAGAAAATGTAGTGTACAAATTTTAGTGTAGAAAATGTAGTGTAGAAAATGTAGTGTACAAATTTTAGTGTAGAAAATTTAGTGTAGAAAATGTAGTGCACAAATTTTAGTGTGGAAATTTTGTAGAATATTTTTGGTATAGAAATTTTGTAGTACACATTTTTAGTATAGAAAATTTAGTTAACGTAATTTTGCATAAAATGTTAGTGGTGGTAAAAATTATAAATATAGAAAATTTAGTATGGATATTTGAGTACAATTTTTAGTATAGAAATTTTAGTATTTGTAGTATATACATTTTTAGTATGCAACATTAGTAGTATATAAAATTGTAGAAGTAGAAAATGTAGTATGGAAATTTGAGTTTTTTTTTCATATATTAGTGTACAAAATTTAGTGTACAAATTTAGAAGAACAAAACGTACTGGCAAAATTTTGTATAGTATTTTTGATGTATTATTATAGAAAATGGTTAACTGCAGTGGTTGCGACGCGTTTATGTTATAGGTAACTTGAACTCTTTTTGTAGGTATGGCTCGTGATGGTCGTGACTCCGACTGGCGATACCCGCTATTGGACGAGCATGTGGACCGCGCTTCCCATCGTGTGCCGGCACCGGGGAGTACGGACGAGCCGGCTGAGTTGGGAGTGGTTCGGACACGCACACCTCGTGTGGCCTGGGGACTCGACCCTCGTTGGACTGTTAGGTTTGCACTAGGCCGTGTTTTTACATTGCCGTAGGAACGCCCGTCGACCTTCACTTTCTTTGTAGGTCGGGATGCCTGCTACTCTCTCTGCCCGGATGGTGCGAGCCACGGAGGAGGATGGAGCCGCCTTGGCCGCAGGCGGGGCGAGGCGGGCGTGGAGCGATCACGACGCTTCCCGCTCGATCGCTCCTCGCCGACGGCTTTGGTGGACCGCTGGCACCCGAGACGCACACTTTCCACCTCCTATTCGGGAGATGACGCCGACCGCAGGATGTGTCCTCGCTTGGCCTTCCGATCGAGGAGACGCCGTTTTCACCGAGGCCCCGACCGAGTGGCGCGTGGACTTGCTCGGCAGATTCGATGTGGTCCTTTCACCGGCCGATGACCACCACATCTTCGATGTGACTCAGACGCACGGGCCATCGCCGAGGTGGCTCGCACGCACCGCACGTGGTGGTCTTACAATCGATCGTGTATTGCAAGTTTTTACTTGCGCTATTACGTACTAATAACAACTTGTTTTTATTCAGGTGGAGCGCATGGATCCGCAGGCAGACGATTACCAGGTCTCGCGCCACTTGGAGGCGTACGTGCTGTGGCTCTTTGGTTGAGTGCTCTTCAGCACCAGCCACGGCAACTCCATGGATGCGCGCCTTATCGCTCATGCGAGGGCGATTGCGGACGGTGAGGCCCCCAAGTCACCGGGATCGGTGCGCACTTGCCGCGACGCATCGCGGGCCTCGTGCGATGTGTGCGTGAGGATGAAGGCGAACTCGATCCTCGCGGGCTGTCCCCTAGTGCTGCAGTTGTGGTCGTTCGAGCGCTTCAGCCTCGGACGACCTGTGCTAGACGGCATGGGCTCATACGGGCCCGAGATGTATCCGGGGGGAAACATCGACCGGCCGACGATGGGCTCTCTTTGGTGTCGTCGACGAGTAAGTATTATCACAGTCAGCTAATTCGTTGTTATTAACGATTGTCGTACTTAACAACTTGCCTTTCTTGCAGGTACAGTTCGCGCACGTGCGGAGTCAACCCACGACGATCACGTCAGCTTTGTGCGTCGGATGGAGGCCGGGTAGACGTATCGTTAGTCTGTTGTCCTGAGAGGCTACCGACGGCCTCCACACCCACACCCAACAGACAGACGGCCGCCCACCGGCCGCCCGCCCGGCCGTGGTAGTACTGGAGGCTCCACGGGCATGTCCTCCTCCACCAAACCCGAACGAAGCTGGAGGATCTGCCTGGGGACGGCCTCCTACACCGCCAGGCCAGCTGTTCTCGCGTCCTCCGTACATCCCTGGTTTACCCACACAGGGGGTGTACCCGCCATATGCCCCTTTTGCAGGCACGATGACCTTCGTTGAGAGTACGTATCGTACGATCTCCGTTTTATGGCAATATTTTATATCTTAAACTAATCATATTACTTTCGCAGATCATTTCGAGTCCGAGTCCCGACACGACCCCACCGCGAGCCCGGAGGATGTGGACCGGTACTTCTCCAAATGGGTCACCAGGCCGTCTGGGTCTGCACCTCCTGCGACAACACCAGAGGTTCTCTCCCAGCGTTCTCCCGGCAATCGGAGGCACACATCCGAGGTGACTCCACCAACTCGAGGCGGGTGCGACATGCTCCCGATCGTTTCACGCCGGGCGTCGTCATCCGTTGCACCGGAGGACGGCCAAGCGGGGCCGACGTGGGCGTGGGGACGGGGCAGGCCAGGGTGGCGCGTGATTGTACATCATTATTTCATATACTGCTTACGTTCTTTATTTAAAATGTGAACTTTTTAGTATTGTGTCGTACTTACTTTTACTCATTGTCTACGACATCCAAATAGTGCGTATGAAAATATCACTTACCGTCGTATGTATCAATTGTTTTACGGTCAATCGTTCGGAAAAGAACTTTGAAAAATTATTTACACACCTACAATATACAATGAACATAAACTTTTATTACAACTTCAGCAGATTTTTTACCAGTTTAAAACTACAAAATTGACAAAATCTAAAACATTCACGGGGACGTATCTAGTCGCCGCCCCATTAGGCAACTGCATTAAAATCGCCTAACGGTTGGGCGACTAGATGCAGTCGCGCTACTGTAGGGCGACTGTATCTAGTCGTTCGTCGGTTGGGCGAAATGCTTCTGTCGTCTAATGGTTCAGCCACTAGAGTCTATTTTTGTAAAAACAAAAATTCTATAGATATATTTCTGAATTTTTGAATAAAATATGAATTATTCGTACAAAAAATTCTAAGATAAGATATGCATCGTCCTAGTTCCTACAGCTCTTCCAGGCTCAATCTCAGCGCAGCTCTGAACACACAGTCATAGCACACACAGTCCATTGATGTGGGGCGATCTCGTCCATTGATGAAGTAGCTGATCGTGAGAATTGACGGTAAGCTTGTCAGTGGCAGTGGTCGAAGCAGAACTCCTTCCTGGAACCGCACGAGCAGGTCACGCGCACCACCACCTCGGCACCAGAGCAGGCCGCCGGCGAGGTGGGGCCCTCTCCGGCCACGCTGGACACCTGCACCTCCCGCTCCTGTACAAGTGTAGTTTTCAGCAAGGCAAATTAACCAATCGCCATTAACTGAAGAATACATCGATAAAACTGAACAAAATGATCATGTTGAAGTATACGGGTCTGTTATTTTTAGCTGTGATTTGTGTCTTTTGGCTATAGCTTGTAGCTTTTAGGCTGTTTGGGCGAGAGATTACAGAGTAATAGAAACTCACGTGTGGGTTTTGCCGATATAAATGAAGTCGGTGTAGTATGTACTACAATTAACTAGTAGACACTATCTTTAAAAAATACTTCGTTTAAAAACTAGTTATTGTAGAAAAGTCGAAAAGCAACTTTTAAAAGCTGAAAAAAAAAACAAAGCCTACATCTGTACCACTAAACAAAATGTTCGAGCAAATCATGTGAATTTCTGTTCGAATAGTGCGAGTGATCGGATTAACAAACAATAACAGCAGGAACACTAAGCAACAGATTAAAGAACTCTGAAAGAACGAAACACTTACCCGTTTGCTCGTCTTCTCCACTGACGACGGTCTCGTCGGCGATGTGACGAACGTGCAGCACGTCCCGGCCGGCGACCGGTACAGCGACGACCGGCTGGCGGCAAGGGTGTCCTTCTTGGCTTCCTGCAGCGACAGAATCCGGCACAAATCAGAGGCGCAAAAGGCAAAGAACCGGCAACGAACATGGAACTCGAGAACTGGAAGATGCAGAGGATCGAACAGGAAGGCGGAAGCGTCATGATACCTGCTTGCTCGCCTTCGCCGGCGAAGTGAGGAACGTGCAGCGCGGCTTGGTCGTCCACACGGACGGAGCGGCGCAACGGGAGGACTGGCCGGTCGCCAAGGCTTCCGTCCTGGCGACCTTCCGCGGCGTCAGGATGATTCGCAGCTGCTCGTCCGACTGCCGCTGGTTCCTGCGGCGCCTTGACCATAGGTTGCTGCGCCCGGATTTGCGCACCTGCGACGCCGACGTCTGCGAGGCCGAGAAGACGAACGGCGGCGACACGAGACCGCCACCGCCGCTAAACCCGGAGCCCGCGGGAGCCAACTCCTTAGTCGCCGCGGACACTGGAGAACCTGTGCGCCTGACCGCCGTCTTAGCCTTAGGAGATGCCAACAACGGGAACGCGCCAATGCCAGTGGAGCCCGTGCGCTGTGGCTCCGGAGAGGCGAAGAACGCAAAGCCGCCGCTGCCGTTGGATCCGGTGCGCGCCGGCTTCGGGGAAGCAAAGAACTCGGAGGCGCCGGTGCCGCTGGAGCCCCTGGGGCTGGGCGACAACGACGGCTGAGGAGCCAAGACCCCAAACCCGCCGCTGGCGGTGGAGCCCATGGGCGTCAGCGGCCGCTCCGGTGAAGCCAAGAAAGCGAAGGCGCCTCTGCCGTTGGAGCCCGTCGGCGTCAACGGCTGCTCGGGCGAAGCGAAGAACGCGAAGCTGCCGCCGCCTCCGCTTCCGCCGGTCGGCGACAGCCCCGACGAGAAAACTCCAGCGGTGCACCCAGTGCTGGACGGCGGGGAACGCGCCGGCACGGGCGCGGAGGAGAAGGGGGGAAGCTCGAGCAGCATCTTCTTGCGTGGGGAGAAGGCGGGGAGGAGGCAACGACGCTTGCGGCCGGCGGCGCAGGGCGCGGAGAAGGCGACCGCCGACTGGGCGGCCTCGATGCGGAGCTCGGCGAGGTGGTGTGGCTGCGGCGTACGGAAGATGGGGTGGGCAACCTCCATGGCCGGCGCCCGGGCGCGCACGGTTCTTGGCTTCTTTGGGTTGTCTCGTCGCCTGGAGTCCTGGACTGAAAGCGGCGATTGGTTAGTTAGCACTTCGCAGTTGGCAAAAGCAAATGCTTGCGTTCACTTTTTATAGCGTCGTGAAACGAATCAAGAAAGCCAGAAAGGATTGCAAGATCCATGCGTCTGATGCTGAGTTGTTCTGGATGAAGCAATCTGTTGCGATGCTGACGACGGCACAGTCTATTTTTAGTTGTTCGAGTAAAAAAAATACTCTCTCTGTTTTAGAAATATAGACATTTTAGTATTTAAGTGATCAAACTTTTTTTAATTTTGATCACTAATATATACAAAAATATTTATATTAATCATATGAAAATGGTATCATTAGATTTATTACAAGAAGTACTTTCGAGTATAATATTTTTTGTGGTGTCTAGGACATATTGAATGTTTTCTTTTTAAATAGCACTTAAATTTTAAGCCTTTAGATCTCTATTCAATAGGTGAAATCACCTTATCTTCTCCCCTCACATTTGAGTATTATTTTGTTAAGGAGTACTCAATTTTTTAGATGTTGAATACATATCTACCTCTATCCACTAGTTTACTCTTTAGTTATTAGCATATAATGCCATATATTAAGAAATACTTTAACACATATTATTCTTTTATTTATAGCCTTCTTACATCAATTATATACTAGTTTTACATAAATTAAATTATGTAAAAATGATTTGACAATTTGTAAAAAAGACGAACAAAACAAAATATACTAAACAAATTGATTACTCCCTTGTGACATTGTTGACACAGAGAAAAAAATCATAAAGTCAAAACCATAAAGGCACAAACAAAACAACATCTAATAGGTAAAAAATTGAGTGCTCACAAACCAAAAAACACTCAAGTGTCATCTAGCAAATTCCAATATTTTTTATGCTTTTAACTAACATGTTACTATGAAAATTAATGGTCAAAGTTAGTTATTGGAGACCGTGTCTTGTTCAAAATATCATATATTCTTGAATAGAGGGAGTACTACATTTTCATTGGAAGTTATGAACATAGTGTATTAGGGCATCTACAATAGTACATAACAGTTGTCTCTAATAGGTACCACGTAAATTTTTTGGATGACATGGAAGAGATTAATTGAAGAGAGAGGTAGTAGTCGTCCTTTCGCAAAGCAACCGATGCAACGCTAGAAACAAGATGCTTGCGACGACGCTTCAAACTGTTGGAGCTATATCGTCTCTTCTTCACACGTTTTGTGGATTAGCTACGGGGCGCCGGTCAAAGTCGAGTGCGGGAGGGTTTCTCGCTCGTTGTTTCTTGCGCGCAAGAGTGGGGAGATTTCACCACAAGGCGATGGCCGAAGGCAAGCACGTGAGGGAATCCATTTCCTGCCATTTCTTCCTCACGACATCGATTTCTTCCACGTGAGAATTGGTTTTCATCACCAAGGTCGTGCCGAGTGAAATCCCATCCGATGTGAAGTGGAATCCCCTCTAGTGCGAGGTGAAATTCCCTCCCTTCTCTCTATTCAGTCCATTTTCCCCTTCCCTTCTCTAAGATCTAATTGTGCGTAGGCAAGGTGAAAGTGAAGCTACCTCCATGCCTTCTTGTTGAGTGCGAAATCACCAAACCCTTCCATGCCTTATCCTCTCAGATCCACCTCTCTCTCTAATCCTCTTCCCTTCTTGCAGATCCAATGGGGCCAAGGTGAAGTTGCTGCTCTTCCTCGCCGACGGTGACCCCTCCTCCTCCCTCACCCAGTGGTATGGCATGGCTTGCTCGCAAATGGGTCGGCAAAGTCGCATCGTGGCGCTGCAACCGCTGCGAGGCAAGTTGACACCAAGTGCCACCGCCTTTCCCATGGATTCCGTCACCTTCTCCATGGATTTTGGCGCCTTCCCCATTTTGTCAATGGTAAGCTTGATCTCAATTCATCTTTCGTTTCTCTTGTGGGGCATTCTATGCGTTTACTTTTCTCATTTCCATGATTATGTCTCTCTTACGTTTGTATAAATTTATTTGTTCTTCTTTTCCCATGTTTTTAGTTGATAATGAGACATTCTATTTCCTAGCCTTTGGAAAAACAAAGGACATGGTACCGCATCTCAAAATCATATGCAATTGTATCATTCTACCTTTTCCCTTTTTTTGTCCAAGAAAGTAGAACACACATCTCCTCCACAACACAAACAGAAACAAGGGGCACAAGAATAGAAGACATAGATAACAACCAGACCAGAGCTACTATTTAGTAGTATTATAAATTGCATATAGAAGTTCATTGATGAGCATTTCATGGGGAAAAGACCCAGCAAAATCATTAACGTCGATTGTGATAGCACAATTGAAGGATCAAATTCTCCAAAAGCATCTTCCTGAAGTTATTAACAGATACCAGTACATATTTGTCCCTAGACTGGATTTTAGCATCAGTCAAAATTTGCCATCCCTTTTTGTTCTTAGCATGCAAAATACTTTGTGAATAGGAACTATTGGCGTGTGGCACATATTTGCTCCGAGTGAGGCTGGTGGCTGGAAGGACCGAACCACAGTTGAAGACATGGATTTGGCAGTCCGAGCAAGCCTCAAGGGATAGAAGTTTGTATTCCTCGACGATCTGATGGTAAATATGGCACTACTAACCTACCAAATCATGTAACATCCAGTGCATTACTTTGCACTTCTTTTACATTGCTATTAAGTTCTAAATTAAATCCGAAAAGAACCATGCAATTAACTTAAAAAATGTTATTTTCAAGTCAAAAATGAACTCCCAAGTACACTCAAAAGCATTTTGGTATCAGCAACATAGATGGTCATGCGGACCAGCAATTCTGTTTAGGAAAATTTTGGAGATTGTCATAAATAAGGTCCCTTGCACCAAGTTGTATTTTGGAAATTTTAATACAAACAACATTTGTTGCCACTTGCTAACAAGCTATTGATTATCTTGATGTAAAAAGTGACACTTCGGAAGAAAATCCATGTCATTTACAACTTCTTCCTTGTCCACAAGATTATTGTATATTTTGGAGCTTGGTGTTGTAGCCTACCTCTTCTTTTGTGGATGCTACGACATTGAGTTTGGGAACAACCATTACTTCATCTTCTCTTTGTCCAATCCATCGCTTTCTTCATCGTCAGTGTGGGCTATGTGGGGACATTCGCCCCGCATTGATAACGGAAGCACGATGAGGGCATCCGTCTTGGGTTCATGACTGCTTTCGACTCTTTCCAGTCTCATGGTATATAACCAGATCAAAGATAAGATCAAGCAGCCTTCTCTCACGTGTAATGTTGTTGAAAAAGTGCTATGTAAAAGCACTGCAAGACAAGCCATAGATATATAGGTGTGTTTTAGCTACTAGGAATGTGCTGTGATGCACATGAGATTGGTGATGATCAAGCAGGTTGTTTTGAGTCTTTGCGTCACTGTAGCAGAATTAGTAGTAGAAAATATAGCAAATTGTGAAAGCATTTGGAAAGATTTCATTTCAGACAATTGTGGTACAAATAGAGCAAGTAAACATAGTATTATTAAGAGGATGGAATCTAAAACACAAATCAAGATATCCATAGGGGGTTACCTACAATTTCAGTGTCATTGGTTCCATTTAGGGATGAAAAAATATGAACAGATAATTACTCTGTCATATTTTTTTCATATTTTCTGAATGCGGATACAAATCAGATACCTCAGATATAGATATGAATATGAATAGTATCGAATATAATTACAGAGCGAATCAAATATGGTTGTGAATATTTCTCGGAACATAAAAACCCTTTAAACTATACACATATAATGAACAAAAAAACATAAATAGTTTATTTAACCTATACTTTCGTGAAGAACTTTCATGAATTCTTCACACAAGCCAATACTCCTTCCTTAACTCTATATATTGCTCTCTCTCTCTCTCTCTCTCTCTATATATATATATATATATATATATATATATATATATATATATATATATATATAAGCCTTTTTCTACTCACGGTGTAATTATAGTCTATATCGTATCTCACAACGTAGGGAGTATCTCGTGTAACGGAGGGTATGTACATATAGTATACAAGTATTTAAGACTATTTGGGTAGTATGAACAATTTTTCAGAGGTGGTATGTATATTTTTTTCAACATACTTCTTTTTATGTACGTATATAAAGGTATTTACAAAATACACTAAAAATTATGAACTCTCTTGCAACTTTTTCATGTGGTTCACATTGGAATATCTTATAATTAGTATACGAGTATATCTAAAGTGATAAATGGTTATCTCAAGTTTGTTTAGGTGGTATATTAGAGGTGGGTGTAATTACACCCGGGAGTAAAAGATATTTTTCATATATATATATATATATATATAGACACACACGTTAATGTATAATGGGCTGAACTGAAATAGATGATACATGTTATAGATATTTTGTTCTAAATATCTGAAGAATTCGAATCCATATTCGCAGATAACGAGTTACCAAATTCGTATTGACCTGATACTGCCGGTTTCATAGCTAGCCCAAACCAAAAGTGCCCACCGTTACCACCGCAATCTTCCGCTCTTCCCCCATCTCCTCTCGCTCGCTTGTCCCGACCTAGGGTTTCGCCTCCGTCCGCGCCGCCCCCAGCCCTCGCCTTAGATCCCACCGCCGGCGACCCCCAATCCTCCTCCGTCGCCCGCCGGCGATCCCGCCGAGCTCCGATTCGCCTCCTTCGGCCTCATCGCCTTGTGCTCCAGCGTCTGGACGCGCGGGGTCAGATCTAGGGTTTTGGGCCCCGCTTGGTGCATGAGAAGGGCACTGGAGTCTGGACGGCATGGAGGTGGAAGCGGCGAGGAGGGACGCGGCGGCGCTGGACCCGGAGCTGCTGCAGCTGCCGGAGCTCGCGCCGGGTGCGCTCCGGGAGAACTCAAGCATAGCGGAAACGCTCTACTCGCAGTGGCTCGCACTTCCCGAGACGTCCAAGCTGGTAGCCTCTCACGCGCCCTCTCGCCCTCGTGTGTTCCTTTGGATTTGTTCCTAGATTGGCGCGGTTCGTGCCTAGATTTTGCGTGGTTTGTGTGATCTCGTGTTGGAACTCGTGAGAAATGTCGTTTGGAATGCTTGGTTTGGTGGCGTTTTGTGATGTTGTGCGTCTGTAGTGGTTTTGTTTGTTGTGTTCGTAACTTCGTATTACACTTGCGAGCTTGTGCTGGGGATGCAGTACGATGGTAGAGTTTGGTATATCGAAGTATAAGGTCCTGTGGGAGTCTGTGAATGTAGTGCATTTTACGGAAATATGTACGTTGCTTGTGTCATGCGGGGTGCTTAGTTTCTGCTCTTCTGCTGCCCGTTTAATGGCTTGGATTGTCTTTGTTCGTACGTAATTTTGCATATGTCTGTGATCTTGTGTTTGAAACTCACCAAGGTGTAACTGGGTAGATGAGCACGTGCTCTGTAGTTTAGTGACTTTGGAAGGTTGGAGTGCCCCTTGCTAGCTGATTATTTGGTCTAGTTTAGTTATTTTGTTCATTTAAGATAGGAGAATCTTACATGAATCAAGATATAGTGTGCGTCCAGGAGTCGTACTATATGAGCTAGTTTTGTTTAAACTATTGTGCTTACTGATAGTTTTTTGGATGAGATTTGGCCTTATGAGTTAGCTTCAATGTTTGTTCATAAATACAGGTAATGAGATGTTGATATGATAACTAAGTGTTGTGTGGGTTTAGCAGAATATCAGATTTTAGGAGATGTGGATATGCATTGCGTTGATGCTGTACAGAGATCTGAGTAGTGCTGTCAAAGCGTTGGTTTGTGCTACAACTATGGTTTACATTTTATGAGCCAAATATGCGCACTGAAAATGAAAAATGTTTACATTTTCGTTGAGATCATTTTTGCAGTGGTATACTGTGCTAGAAAACTAGTTTAAACTAGCAGCTTTCCTGTCTTTGGATTACTTTAGATAGTGGTGTTCATTAGTTAGTATTTGTTTTTGCCAAGCACTTACTATAGGTACTTGAATGGAGTGGCATTCTCAATGCAATGATACAGGCATGCAGATATTGATAGTAAATTGTGCTAATATTTATCCTTTGTGTATTTGTTTTATTTTGAAGCTGTTGCCTTTTGGTGTTGCTTGCAATATATGTGATGCCGAATGGCTTTTCAAGCGAGTGATCTGAACTGTTACTTGTTGATGTGCATATCTTTTGAGTGCTCGTTGGTTGCTAAATTTATGCACACTGGTGCAGATATAATAACCTTATTGATTTGTCAAGGGAATATCTGCAGCTATGCAACAATAGACTATATAACTCAAAAGTGGTGCTATCACAACACTAGTTTCTTTATCTAATAGCATTTCCAGGAGCGGAATTATATTGAATATCAAACCTTTACCTGCAGGTTGCTATGTTTTGGTTTCTTTTGTCGATCTGTTTGCCCATAAGATTGTGTTCATGCTATGAAATAAGGATGTCCAGTTGTAGATAGAAGAGAGTGGCTTAAAGGTTGTTGAGAAGGCATGTAGTTTGCTGTCAAAAGTTGTGTATGTATTTTGTAAAGGCATGATACCCTAGAGGAAAAAAACTTATGTCGACAGTATCATGCATGATGTTACTTGCAGTAGTGTTATCAAGGGCTCAAGGCTTTATCACTTCAGTGTTACATGTTTTCTTAGGGAAAAATTGTTTCTATGATGCTAGTAGTATCATTTCTTCTTGTTTTTCTTCACTATGTTATTTCGCGTGCTCTTTTTCTTGTGTACTGATAATGGTAGTGTTATATATGTATTGGCCGTGATATTTTTCATGTGTGATTATTTTCCTGGTGGGAGAACAAGCTTTGTTTCAAAAAGGAATATGGATATATGTGGGCTGGCTTGTTACGTGTTGTATTTCAGGCATTGCATGGTATATAGTACCCAAGTGGATGTTTGAAATTTTATTTTGGCTTCATACTGTAAATAGTGTGTGCTTGAGATAGCTCAAACTTCTAGGAATTTGGCAACAGGTGTTGATGTTCGCTTGATATTTGACTGGTTGTGTACTTGTATAGGCACATGTAGTCTTGAGTAGAATAAACTGAAGTACTGAACATAGATTAATTCAACAGAAGTTTTTTTCTAAGTCACACAGACGCCTGTCCAATCTTGCAACAAATATTGCATAGTGGTTAAATCATCAAAATGGCCAAATGATATATCAAGCAGTCAATGTTCAAGAAGGCGCTAGGCGCTAGGCGGGCGGCGAGGTGGGGCCTAGCGCCTAGAGGGCCTAGGCGGGGCCTAGGCGGAGCCTAGGCGGTCGAATTAAAAATAAAGATAACAGGTAAAAATGAATTGGGAGAAGGATCTATTTGTAAACCCTAGATACTATGAGGGCTATTTTGCAAATCGCCGAAATCCCATCTCCTAAAACCCCAGTAGCCTTTGCTTCTCTCCACCCCCATTCTCCGTCGCCGCTTCTCCACCCCCATTCTCCTCCACATCCGGCTGCCGGCGAGGCCGGGCCGACTCACCGGCGTGCCATCTCTCTTCCTCTACTACTTCTCCTCACCTGCCTCCACTGGATCTTCTTCAACCCCGGTCGGCCAGCACTGGCTCCACCACCAGATCGACGCCGACCGTCATCTCTCGCAGTCATCACCGCTCCGGATCCACGGTCCGGATCCGGCGGTGGCGGCGGGATCTGCGCGGTGAGTCCGGATCCGGCGGTGGCGGCGGCGGATTTGGCGCGAGTCGGATCCGGTGGCGGCGGCCACGGAGCGGCGGACGGCGGCGCGCGACGGCACTTCCTCCCTCACGCCGCCTCAAGCCGCCTCGCCGCCTCGCCGCCGCCGCTTAGGCGGTCGCCTCGCCGCCTAGGCGTCCGCCTCGCCGCCTCGCTCCTTCATCCCCGCCCAACACCCCTAGGCGAGGCGCCGGGTGCCCGCCCAGCCCGCCTTTTAGAACACTGCAAGCAGTGCAACTTTACTTGGAACCACGAGGACAAGCGTTGGAGGCACTGAACTACTGAAGCCTTTAGGTCTTTGTGTTGTCTTTTCCTGGCCTCGGGTTACTTTGTACTACTACCTATCTGGTGGTACACACATTGCAATTATAACTGAATGACTGCTGCTGTTGCCTTCCATATGATATGTAGTGATAAGTGTAATCGTTGTTAGTAAAATTTGTTTAATGCATCAGAATTTGGTGAAGTATACATGTAAATGGAAATGCAGTATTCCTTTTTTGATTCTGCTTTCATGGAAATGCAAGAGGATGCCAGAGGGGCATGGTATGTTGAAATTTGTGCTGTGGCTCCATCGTAGGAATTCAGATTACGTAGCACATTGTTGCATACCTTCGTATTAAAGGTAGCATTTTGCCAAGTTTTGGAAAGTCAAACTGCATTGGAAATTGTTGTGTGAAAGACAGCAATATATTTTTTTCTACAATGTGTTCCTGTGGGACGTATCATTTCTTACTAAATTTAGTTTTCTTGGCTGCTAGGTGAAGTCTTTGATTGAAGATGCAAAAGCCGGCGCTACACTGAATGTTGCTGGGAGCTCTGCTAGCGCAAACTCTGCTTCAAGTAGTTCATTGCCGTCGATGTTTCCTGCTGGTAGTGCTCCTCCACTTTCTCCAAGGAGCACTTCTGGCTCCCCCCGTGTTATGAGACGAGGATCTGGAGTTGGACCATCATCCTTGGGATCTCCACTAAAATTAGTTAGTGAACCAGTGAGAGAGGTTATACCTCAGGTAACTCTTATCTGTGCTTGCAATTATTATTACACTATTTATTTCTATGATCATTGTTTAAACACCTTTTTTGTTAGACTTAGTTCTTGTATTCAATGCATTCGCAGTTTTACTTCAAAAATGGGCACCCTCCTCCAAAAGATTTGCGGGAGCAATGCTTATCTAGAATAGATCACCTCTTTTTTGCTGGGGAGGGACTCCAGATTCAAGGTGAATGTTTTGAGATTTCATTTCTTGATTTTCCTCATTAAATAAATTCTTACATTTGAATTTTTTTTGTCCGCATCAGAATTCAGATCAGTCACAAAAGATATATGCAAGTTACCGTCATTCTTCTCGAGTGTTCTCTTCAAGAAGATTGACGCCGCATGCTCTGGAACTGTAACAAGGTATGTTGTTCATTTCAATATCTGATCAAGCCATCAAGGTCTATAGTGATGTGTGTTTAAAGATTGGGAATCTTAGTTGTTCGTCAGATATGGAAGATACGACAAATATTTCGTGTAGCTTAGCATGTAAACTTACCAACCGTAGTCAACATTTTAGTCGACACACGAGTTCATTATTGACCATTTGTATGGCATAATTATTTAGTAGGCCACGGGTTATTTAAGTACTAAAATCTTTGAGATACTTGGAAGACTGCTTCGTAGTGAAACCAGTATCTGATTTGTTGATTTTGGTTTACCCATGCGAGTCTTTGAAGTTGAATCCTGTTTGTCCATGCCTAGAAGTGAGATTTTCATGGTTAGATCCTTCATTGCACAACTGGTTTTTGGTACTTGCTGGTTTCTGCTTTTCCTTGCTGCTGGTGTGAGGTACATCCCTCCATAATAGGATATTATTCTGCTTGTTTAAACATATTATACAGACCATTGATTGTACAAGGTGCAGCAAATGCAATACCTTGAGAAGTAGTACCATCAGACAGGCCAGAAGCAAGCAGAAACTGTTAATCCATTTTTTGCAACGCTGCTTATGCAGATGTGAGCTTTGTTGAACCCTTCATTTGTAACTGATCTTATGCTATTGTGTGCTTAGGCACCATTTCTTCTTAAATACCCAGGATGCGTGCTTTTTTATTATTTTTTTGCTGCGTTTGTTCAATAGTAATATTCAACTGCTGAAGCTTATCTTTCCTGGACTAGGGTGTCTGGTCTCATTGATGATATTCCCTAGTTTTGATGATAACATTTAATATAACACAACTGTCACAACATATGCAGTGTTTCATGGGTATTTAACAAATGTTGAAGAATGTCATGTATTATTTGGCTCTAGCCTCCTTTTCATGGTTAGATCATTTGATGTATATCTGTCAGACCACAAATTTGTTTCTGTGTCAAGTTGTCGACGGCCTTTTCTTCTTTTCGAACCCATGCAAAAGTAATTTCAGTCCTTTCCCTTGTATCCTGATTATCCCCCACCCCCACAACCCCCACAACATTGACATCTACATTTCAGATTTGACATGGGTAAACTTTGACTCTCTGTCTATAAACTCAGGGATGCATTTGTTGATTACTGGATCAATGAAAATAAGATTACAATGGATACAGCTAGCCAGATATTTGAGGTATTAAGAAAGCCAGGCTACAACTATCTTACTCAGGTCAGCTTTTCTTCCCTCTGGCTGTTCTCAGTACTCAACACAAGTGCATATGACTCCAGCTGGAAAAGTTGTTGGTTTTTTATCTACCGTTCATTTTCTTCTATGGGAGCACTAATTCTCCATAACTTGTGCAGGACGACTTTAAACCTGTCCTAAAAGAACTCCTGGCAACTCACCCTGGCTTAGAGTTCTTACAAGGCACTCCCGAGTTTCAGGACAGATATGGTAATTTCTGTTATCCAAGTGATAGTATCAATGTGTACCTCAGATGTGCCTTTTGAATCTTCTGTTCTTTTGAAAACAAATATTGCTTGCAGTTTGATATATATAATAAAAAGAGATAATCCCTCCAGCCCAAAATAGAAGTTATTTAATTAAGTGGTTTTAGTTTGCAAATACTTGTCGTTTTGTTTTTGTTTTTCTAGGCAACCTTTTCCTCCAAATATCCTTTCTCATTGCTTTTTTGTAGTAGTGTAAAATAGATGGATGTATAAATTATTAATAGGGGCAGCATATGTCAAAGAAATTAGGCATCTATTCCTTCATTGTTCTGTTTCCATAGAGCTAAAATGACAATTAAAGTGGGCCAGAGGGAGTAGTAGGGAAGTCCTGTACACGAGAGGGAGTAGTAGGGAAGTCCTGTACCCGATGTATAGTGGCATCCTTACACTTGCTTATTAAAAATTTAGAACTGAATGGCATTTTTGCTACATCAAGACATGTTAGATATGATTATATGAATTCTAACATGTTTCGTTGTTTTGAAATAAACTTGTCTTTATCATAAACACGTTGTATCAACAATCTTGCTGACAAATATTATGCCTTTTTAAGATCTTGTAATGTGGCTTGTCATCCTTTGCTATAGATGTCGATATTGTAAGGACAAATTGGCTTTCCCATCGTGATTCTTGTGTTAAACATTTATAAATAATGATGACATATCTAATTAAGATTCCCTTGTTTGATTGTTTCCCTTAAGAATCAATGTACTGATTTTCTTATCTTGTCTCATTCGTATGCTAATCATTTCTTAATGTATTTTTTCAGCGGAGACTGTAATATACAGAATCTTTTACTCCATAAATAGATCTGGAAATGGTCATCTTACCCTCAGAGAGCTAAAACGTGGGAACTTAATTGCTGCGATGCAGCAACTGGATGAGGAAGAGGATATCAACAAAGTGTTGAGGTAATTAAAGTGTGAAATTGTTAACAAATTTCCTTCATGTCCACTCCTGCCTTTATTGCCCAAGATGTCTCAGCTGAATGGTGGTTTCCACTATAATATTACTATTTATAATGCTTTAATTCCTTACATGCGTTTTTGGTCTGAGTATTCTCACTTATTATGGGGTCATGATGACTCCCAGGAATTACGTAGGTTCAAACTATGTTTTCTTTATGTGGAAACAGAAGATTTTTACATGATTTTTTCGAAAGAGTTATTAATTTTGTCATGTATGATGCAGATATTTCTCATATGAGCACTTTTATGTGATCTACTGCAAATTTTGGGAGCTGGACACAGATCATGATTTTTTGATTGATAAAGAGAACCTTATCAGATACGGAAATCATTCTTTGACCTACAGAATAGTTGACAGAATCTTTTCACAGGTTAGTCTGTTCCTATTTTGTATTGAGAACTGCTATCCTCGTTTACCTAAATGTTATTTTTTGTGTTATATTGGTTGCTTTACTTTTACCTAGGTCCCAAGAAAATTCACAAGCATGACAGAAGGAAAGATGTGTTATGAAGATTTTGTTTACTTTATTTTGTCAGAGGAAGACAAATCATCTGAGCCTAGCCTTGAATACTGGTAATTGTGTTCTCCCAGTCTGAATAATTGTCTTCTATATGCATTTGTACCTTTTGTCTGCAGGTGGCTTTAATAAGAAAGCAATTCAATTCTTTAATTTATAATATTAATGTGTTGTGGTCCCAGCTCTTGTCCTGCTTGATCTCTAGGCATTGATGACAAACTGGTGAACTCCCAACATATTTTTTTAAAGGGATTTGTTCGTCCGAGTAGCATGTGATTATTTTTCATAATTTTACATGGTGGAAGGTTGCATTGTTGCTCAAAATTTCCAAACATGACTGTAGCTACTTTTAACTGGTCTGGGAAGGCACTGTGGTTGCGTGCTTATAATTGAGTTGCGGCCTACATTAGCTTATTATACATATGTTATAACTTAGTCTGTAACTCATTATAACTTAGTCTGTAACTCATTGTAGTTTGTGATGGAATATGCTCCTCTATTTATCGAAGGAATGTCAAACATTTTTTACAGGTTTAAGTGCATTGATCTTGATGGTAATGGTATTTTAACTACCAATGAGATGCAATTTTTCTACGAAGAGCAGTTGCATCGCATGGAGTGCATGGCGCAGGAACCTGTGCTTTTTGAGGACATATTATGCCAGATGATTGATATGATTGGGCCAGAGGTAGAATCTTGGATATAATTCTTATGAATTTTAGGCCCCGTTTGGAACAATGGAATCCCAAATAAAATGTGGAGGAATTGCACAGTTTCCTGCAAAATTCCTGCTCCAAACAGGCCCTTAAACAGAATTTGACAAAGCTTTCCCTTTGTGCAGAATGAGTGCTATTTTACACTGCGGGACTTAAAACGGTGTAAACTCTCAGGAAATATATTCAATATCCTATTCAATCTCAACAAATTTATGGCATTTGAAGCTCGCGATCCATTCCTCATTCGCCAGGTGATTATAACTTGCCATCAAGTTGTGAATCCATTGCCAAATTATCTAGTTAACAAGTTGGGTAATTTTTAATTGCAGGAACGTGAAAATCCAACACTAACTGAGTGGGATCGGTTCGCACATAGGGAATATATTAGGTTGTCCATGGAAGAAGACGGTGAAGATGCTTCAAATGGAAGTGGCGATGTGTGGGATGAATCACTTGAAGCTCCATTTTGAATCATGTGATGTGAGTGTTACTATCTTTTGTTGTCGGATAAATTCACAGAACTTGAGAAAATAGCTAAGTATACCATGAGCAGTCATCAAAATTGATCAGAATTTTAAAATTTTTCTATTGATATTGGTTAAGCAAATTTGTATCTAACAAATATATGCTCGATATTATGTTATTTTACCAGACTACTTTCAAGAATGGAATAAGTGCGTGATGCCCTCATATGCTTTCTTAAAATTGCAACATGTGTACTTTTACTTTTTATAGGCACCGACCTCCTTCCAAATTCCAGTTCTGTAAACTGTGAAGTTTACCCATCTACAATTAAAACGTGATTTTTGCAATTATAAATGGAATAAGAAAAAACAGCTGTATTAACAATTTCTCAAGTTTCATGTCTCAAAATAAATACCGCTAATATGGGTCGGTTACTATCAGAAAGCTGAATTGCGGGTGAGTGATTGACAGAAAAGGACTATGGGCAGGGCAGGTATATTGCAACTTACTCGGATGTTATCAAGCAAGCAAAGCATTATAACCCCCTCCCCTCCCCACACCGCCAAATGGCTCCTCTCTGTCTCTCATCTAAGCTGGTCCACAATGCAAATGGGATGGTTTCTAAAGATATTTCAACTTACCTGCATTTCTGTGACCATAAACCTCTTTTTTTGGGTTACGATGCAGCTTCTGCACTTTATAGGAGCCACCTGGGATGGTATAGAAATGGTGATCAAAATGTTGCAACAATTGTATAACTATGTAAAACAATACTTCTGCTCTTACTGCAAGGTTGTTGTCATTTTTAATTTTGTGCTTCTCTATCTGTAAAATGTACTTGGCCTGGTAATGTCGTCTCAGAGCCGACATAATCCTTGCCTCTACATTACGAAATTGGCAGTTAATACAAATAAGTCTGACTTTTCATTTAAAAAAATGATAGTATATTTTCTGCCACTGCCTTGCTGAACAGTTTTGTAATTTTCATATTTGCCATTAACAGCTCTTTCTGCCTGAATTGGTTGGACATGGATGACATTGGTTGGGAAGTCATGAAATGTAAAGTTGGCTAGCCTGCGGAGGTCATTGCAGGCCCGCAGCAGTTTCAGTAACACCAAAGACTACTTACGAGTTTTACTGTGCAAGTCTGATTCGATATTATCAGTTTTCCAGTTGTGCAAACATTTTTGCTTGGCAGGAAAAATGGGGAAGTTGATGTGAGCGTCCTGCATTGTCAAGGCAACAACCTCAACAGTCTCAAGTGATGCTAAAGTGGGGGGACCTTTCCTGGTCTACCTGTTTCTCTTTGTGTTCTGATTGGTGCTTAAGGGGGATGTTTGTTTAATTCAATTGCTGTGCTCAAATTTTGGAGCTGAACTGTTAATGTTTGGCTGCCATTTTCTTTGTTAATTTGTGGAAGTGCGAGCAAGCAATTCCATCATTAACTTTGATCATGGTATGTAGCTTTCTGTTCAGTATGGTGTTTTGTAGTTTTTGCCGTTCTCGGTACATTTTGGGAGGAAAGATAAGAGACGTCAGGACATGGATCTGTTGTCATTTGTAACATTAACAAAAAAGTGCATGGGGTGCATAAAATTTAAACAAAAAGGTATATTCCATTGTCAATCAATTTTTTTGCGGCAAAAATTTAGAAGTTTTAGTTTGCAGTACTAGCGTCTGGTTTGTCCATTTTCTTAGCAATGCTTTGCCTTTTGAATTGGTTTGATTTCATTTATGCGAAAGCCTCCAAATCAGTAGGAACTGATCTGTGTTCATTTCTGCCAGCGTGCTGACATTTATAATTGCTACGCTGTATTTGTTTATCGTCTTTGGTAGCTATCCCAATTTGTGTTCTGTTAGCCATTTTTATCTGCAACAGCCATTACCTTGGTTTCAGGTAATCGTTTTGGTCGATTCGGGAGTAATTGTTCGGTGCTGTGATTTTGACATGTGATGTTGGTGGCTTCACGTACGACTGGATTTCCGTGCTGCTCCCCTTAGTTAAAATGGCAGATGTCTTTATAGTGGTTTGCTGGGTAAAGCAAACAGGTTCTCATCTAGGCGTGCTTGCATTAACCTGCAGTGTCACGCGAAAATAACTGTCATCCGGTAAGTTTACGGAAAATTGGTTCTATAGCACCTAAAGGTCAAAAATACCACATAACTTGCATGGTACAAAGTTTACTTTTTTCACCTTTTTACCATTTTGTTGACACTTACCCGTGCCGCTTCCTCCTCACGTCATCCTCTCCCCTCCATCGCCATTTTGCTGATGTTTTTTGGTTAAAAATGAATAGCAGTGATTGAAAGAATTGATTTTTAGGAGAGGATGAGTGATATAAAAAAGTAGGAGAGAAATGCGTGAGCGAGTGATGCATTTGTGACTCTGTCTTATTCTTAGAGTGAGATGATAGCGAAAAAAGTGAAGAGTCTGTTTTGAGAAACTGGGTGTTCGGATTGGTTTTTTATTTTTCTAAGAAAAACCAAAAGAAAAAGAGAAATTGAGTCTGTATTGGCTTTTGCCTTTTTTAAGTAAAAGTCAATACGAAAAGGGCCTTAGTCACTTCCTCTTTTTTGTCCTTCCCTGCCTCTTTTAAGGGATAATTATGACCTACAAATCTCGTTGCCCTCGCTTGGGTGCTCGAAACATTTTCCCTTCATGCGATTTCACCCTCGTGGTGCATAGGACGTACGACCTCTACGATCCTCATAGCAAAAGTCTAAAGTGACTCGGGCATCTGTCGCCTCCACCATGGTGGCTCGTGTCCTATTGGATCTAGGGCATAAGCTACAACTTTGGCCTAGTGCCTAAGTTGATGGATGTGCTGAGGACTCGTCTCCCTTAGATTCCAGGCCGCACATCGAATGACCTCCGGGTTACCGCATGCAAGGTTGTTAAAATCGTGATTCTAGCTATAGAGTCGTACAATTATATGATCCCACGAAATTAGTCCGACTTAAAATCACATCTTGAGTTGTACCTAGTAGAATCGTGGTAGAATCATGATCTTAGTTGTAGAATCGTGCAGAATCGCAGTAGAATCGTGGTGGAATCGTGTAGAATCACGTATCATCCAAGATTATGAAAGACTTAAGTGTTTGGTTGTGTTCTATCCCTCAATTCAAGTTGTATGTTAAGTACTAAATAGTTAACAGTTTAGAGATCAAGATTCGAAGGTTTGGAATAATAAAAATTAATCTGATTATCTATATATTTTACTTTTTTATGTAAAATGATCAGATTATAGCAATATTGATAACATCACACCTCTAGGTCTAGCTCTCAATGATATAGAGTTTAAACCATGATTTTAGTCATGAATAAGATACATTTATTAATTAAATTAGACGTCAAATGACCAAATAAACACTCTCCACTCTTGGAATACATGGTAAATTAGAAAAAAAATATGTTTTTAGTAGAATCAAGTAGGTTATTAGATTCTACGATTTGATCCTAGAATGCGATCCTAGCAGAGTGTCTCCAATTCGACTCAGGATCACGATTTTGACAACCTTAACTGCAAGCCTCGCTTTGTTGCTTAGCAAGGTTAAGCATTCTCACGTATTCCCGATCATCATGGAAAAACCCCCCACCTACGAGGTAAAAGGGCTCCACGGCCCTCATACTTCGGTGCTCCATGATTTAGTCTCGTGGGCACTCCGCCGATGTGCTTATGACTTAGTATCGTGGGCACACCATCAAGGTGCCTGTGAGTAAGCCTTATAGGCGACTACCACCTCTAGTGGTCATTCGGTGTGCCACGACTTAGCCTCGTGGGTACTCTGTCAGTGTGCCTATGACTTAATATCGTAGGCACACCTCCAAGGTGCCTATGAGTAAGCCTCATGGGCACCTCCAAGCTCACTAGCTCCTACCACCCTTAGTGGCCATTCGGTGGGCCATGACTTAGCCTCATCGGTATCCCTCCAGTGTGCCTATGACTTAGTGTCGTGGCACACCTCCAAGGTGTCCGTGAGTAAGTCTCATGAGCGCCTTCAAGTCCACTAAGGGCTACCTGCCCCACGACTTAGTCTCGTGAGCACTCCTCCGGTGTGCTTGTAACTTAATCTCATCGGCACACCTCTAAGATGCCTCATGACTTAGTCTCACAAGCACCCCTCCAATATGCCCATAACTTAAGTCTCATCGATGCAGCTCCAAGGCGCCCTGTCATTTAATTTCATATGCACTCTCAAGCTACCGCAAAATGTAACCCCTAATAACTTTGTGTTGCACTTCAACGACACACATACACCTCTAAATCATCTACCATCGACTTTGACTCGAATACCAATCAAGGGTTGCCATGCCTACATAAGGCTATCACCTCGAATATCTCAGCATCTAAAGTAATGTGACTGTACATGTCCCACAACAACAACTTCGATCATATATCATGTCGAACGAATGCTATCTTAATACGAGAAATGAGTATTGGTCATTTTCTCTCTAACTTCCGATCTCACACTCCATTCTCACGTTATCTGCCTCCACAGCATTCCTAGCTCGAGTGTTGATCATTATCCAACAACATTTTTCGAGCTCACGTTCACTTGGTAGATTATCTCCGCCTTCTCGGGAACACTCGACTTTTCCTCAGCGGCTTTTAATTTCTTTTCAGTGGCTTGCAACTTATTTTTCATGTCTCTTAGCTTCTTTTTTACAACCTTCAGTTTCTCATTGCCTTAATGAGTGCCGCTTCAACATGCCTCTCATCTTGAAGACTATACCTCGATAGGGCGGCCCTACGTCTCCTACCTTGCCTTCACTGGCGTCGCTTGACGCATTGTCTACATCGAAGGCTATGCCTAAGTAAACCAGCTCCACGTCTCCTACGTAGCCTCCACAGGTGCCGCTTTGATGCGCCACTTGCCTCGAATACTATGCCTTGGTAAGGCGGCCTTGCGTCTCCTACCTCGCCTTCACAGGCGCTGCCTTAACGTGTCGCCTGCCTCAAAGGCTATGCCTTGGCAGAGCAGCTCTGCGTCTCCTACCTTGCCTTCATAGGCGCCGCTTCGACATGCCACCCACCTCGAAGGCTATGCCTTGTCAGGGCAGCCCCGCGTCTACCATCTGCTCTATAGGCTTCGCTTAGACGCGCCGTCCGTCTCGAAGGCTGTGCCTTGGTGGGCAACCCCGTGTCGACCACTCCACCTCTACAGGCTTCGCTCAGATTCGTCGCCTGTTTCAAAGGCTGTGCCTTGGTGGGGCAACCCCGCGTCGACCACTTCGACTCCGTAGGCTTCGCTTCGATGCACCTCCTGCCTCGAAGGCTTTGCCTCGGTAGGACGACCATGTGTAAGATCGAGAGGCCGACTAGAGGGGGGTGAATAGGCGGTCTAAAAAATTCTCTTCCAAATATTATCAAATACTATTTGTCTAAACCAAGTATATAATACAAAAGCTTAACTTAAATTGGTTTAGCACAAACAACACGTAAAACAATTATGTTCACCTAAGTGCACCAACAAATTAAGACTATGGCAAGATTTGCAATCCTAGAAAGACAATCAATCAATTTAATTCTATGAATGTAAATTGATTAAATATAAATTGAGCATAGGAAAACAAACCACAAATGATATTATTGCTTTTTATTGTGGCGGTCGGAGACTTACAGGTCTCCCCTAGTCCACGTTGAGCTAATCCCAAATGAATTGGACCGGCTCCACGAATTAAGCCAATCACCTCAAATCCAATAGTGGTAGCTCTTTCCTACTCCGCATAGGTGAGCTCCAACCTTCACACTTCGTCGGGCTTCTCACAACCTTCCTTGAGAAGATCACCGCGCATGACGCCTCCAACATCGTTTAGGAGTCAGCAACCTCCAAGAGTAATAAGTCAAGTCCCTCGCTTGACTCACACCACGTGCAACGAATAGACAGGCTCGAGTGGATACTGAATCCACCTCTAGATTTAACACATGCAATCTAGAGCCTTCTTCCTTGCTCACAAGGTGTAACACATTCACAATTGAGAGGAGAATGTCACCGTAGCTCAAACGAGTGAAAGAGTGCTAAAGGTCTTCCTCCAACCGACCACAAGGGGCTATATATACCCACACCACAAAAATTAGCTGTTGGAAGCAAAACACTTGAGAAAACATGAATTTCGGAAGTACCGCAGGCTTACGACCGGTACTTTCGCTCCCTCAGCAACGGTCAGAAAACTAGCCGTTACAGACAATTTCGGTAGTTTCGATGGCTAAAGTCTAGTACTATCGATCATCGGAAGTACCGCGCCACACAAGCGGAACTACCGATATCTTCTGGGATGAGAAGACTCCACGAAGGTATCTCTCTGAAAAAAATGTACCGCTACATAAGCTGGTCATTTCGTAAATCGAAAGTACGGCTCACACAGAGCCGTTAGTACCGCTCGTTGGTTGTACGCTCACACAGAGCTAGAACTTCCGATCGTCGACTACCCTCGTCCCCGACCACATTGGATGATTCGACCACTCAGGTCTCCGACCACGCTGGTCTCCAACCACATTGTCCGGATCGACCACACAGGTCTCCGACTACGTTGATCTCCAACCATGCTGGTCTCTGACTACGTTGTCCAGTTCGACCACACATGTCTCCAACCACGCTGGTCTCCGACCACGTTGGTTTCGACCATAAAGGTTTCGACCATGTCGATCTTAGATCACGTCAATCTTCGATCACACATATCTCTGACGACCACGTCGATCTTCGACCACATTGTATCAATCACGTTAGTTCGACCATGTTGATTTTGACCACACAGGTCTCGATCACATCGGTTTCGACCATGCTGGTTCGATCAACTGGTCTCGATAGTACAGATCTTCGAACACGTTGGTTTCGACCACAAATGTTTTGACCATGTCAACCGTGTCAATCTTCGACCACGTCAATCTTCGATCACATAGATCTTTGACCACGTCGGTTCTGACTACATCAGTTCGACCATGTTGCTCTCGATCACATAGATCTCCGACCACGTCAGTTCTGACTACGTTGGTTTCGATCACACAGATCTTGACTACGTCGATTTGACCATGCTGATCGACCACGTTGGTTCTCGATCACATTGATTTTCGACCACACAGGTCTTCGATCACATTGATCTTCGACCACACTGATCTTTGATCACATTGGTTCGACCAAGTCAGCTTGATCACGTCGGCTCTCAACTATGCAGGTCTTCGACTAGCAGGGAACGCGGTAGTTCTGTGATATCAACGCCGATAGTTCCGTTAAGCAGTACCACATTATACATTGTGGTAGTTTCGATTTTCTTGAAAATTGCAGATACTTCAATAGATTTTGAAAACACATTTGCAAATTATAGTATCATGTACATAAGGATCAAACATGATTCTCAACAAGTTGCAAAACACATTTGCACACTTTTATAATCATGACACAAGGATTATATGAGCTTCAATTATTTGTAAAATATATTTGCAAATATAAGCCTAATATCACAAGGAATAGGAAACATGTACTTCAAACACTTACAAAATATATTTGTAATATATTGTCCCATGTTATAAGAATTCAACATACAAGCCACAACTATTTGCAAAACACATTCGCAAATATAAGCATAATGCAAAGCAGAGATAGAGCAAGTAAGGTTGAGCCATCAAACCATAATGAGACTCAAGCTACTAGATATGACCCCTCTTAATACTACAACAATCTATACTAGCAATCCGGTCTTTCAACTAAACATCAAGACCGGTAAAAGACTAGAAACACATCTTCAGCCCTAGTTAGCCATACCTTTACCCTAAGTCATAGTATTGACACACATCAACTCATGATGCATCCTTTACTTCAACTCTATCAACATATGATAGATCTTCACTTGACTTGATGATCAACACATGATCATCTCCTCTTGGACATGCATCAACTCATGATGCATCCTTCACTTGATTTAGTGATCTTTAACACATGAAGTCATCCTAAGTCACTCTTATTTGTAGAACCTAACATATTCATCAAACTCTTGGAAAATGTTAGTCCACAAATCAATTGTCATCAATTACCAAAACTTCTCCATTAACTCATAATAGAGGGACTACAATCTACAATATTTTCTTCTTGGTAATTCATGGCAATCTCAGCAAATGATGAGATAGAAATTGAATTTCGAGGATATAATATGTACACAACACTTGCATACTCTAGGATAAGCCTTTTAAGTAAAGCTTACTTATCCAGTTGTCATTAATCATCCAACCATTAACACATAATGGAGGAACTAGATGACAACCCGATCATGAGTATATATGAACTACACAAGCTATATATACTCAAGGTATATGTTTCAAAGTAAAGATCATTAATATGTGGAAAGATGAACGTGAATCAATACTAATGAAACCTCAAAACATAGAGTGAACTCACCCTAAATATGTTCATACTAGAGTATATAATAAAGACATATGCACATATTCATGTTTGACTATTTGTGGAGTTCAATCTATATTTTGGATTCGAGGAATGCACTAAGATATAAGAATGTGATGTCGAATGCATACATATTATGATTTTCACCTTTTCATCCAAATGGGACTAAGCAATATCATAATTAATAAATACATTAGTCTCATAATTAAATTTGTCATTATCACCAAAACCAACTTAATGGAGCTTGAACTTACACCACACGTTCACTACTTTGCCTCCACCAACTCTGCTCCAACATACTACACGCCTTGTAGGCTATGCCTCGGCGAGGTGGCTCCGCATCCGCTACTTCGCCTCTAGCGGCTTCACTTCGTTGTCGATTATCTCGTAGGCCATGCCTCGAGATAGGGAGCTAGTGACGCGTACAACAGGAAAATTCTATGACAACCAAAGCTTGCCCTGGTAACGCTTCTATCATGGCGGGCCTTGAGCACCGACGCATCAATCACTTGGGCCTTACTTCGAGCATTTGGCATGTCCATCGCATCCAACACACCGTGCTTGGGCACAACAATTGACGAGCTGGTGAAACTATGGACGCTGCTAGGAGTGGAACGACGAAAACTTCACCACACGAAGAGCTAACGACAAGTGTCAATTTGGCACCCGTCCTTGCGTGGAACACTCACACGATATGAAGCCAAAATTTGGCTAAGTCTTGAGCACTCGTGTGCCCATCAAGACAAAACTTGCCTAAGTCATGGATGCCCTCAGGCCTCAGGCCTCGTGCGAGGTCCACGCGCCTCATGTAGAGTGCACGTGATATGGAGCCAAAAATTCAGTGAAGCATGGGGCATCTGTGTGCCCATCGAGCCAAAATTGGCTTAGTCATGAGTGCCCTTGTGTGTTCCTTGGCCCTCGTGCCTCGTGAGGCATCAAATCAGAATTTGGCTAAATCTCAGGCGTCTGCATTCCCGTAAAGCCAAAATTTAGCTAAGTCTTTGTACCTTATAGAAGCACCATGCTAAGTGCACGTCGAAAATATTTCCAATGTACCTTAACAAGCATAGTGTTGAGGAATCCTACGACCTCCCGTCTAAAATGCTATATACTACAACAAGTCTGTGGGAAGGGCGTACGCGAGCCCCTTGCCCTGGGCACCCGGCGCACCTGCGCCCTGCACCCGTGCTCAAGCAACCACACCCAACTCAAAGCAAGTCCCACACACGTGCTGTGACCAGTAGAACATGACATCCACTCATTAATCGGCGTATCATATCCAGAGTGTACTATTCTTGGGCAACTGCAACCATAAGGGTTCAGAACATCATCATCTAGTTCAACATCAGTGTACTCTACTTCTCCTACTGAAACACTTAAGGACACTAAAGATCATCATCAAGAATCTCCTGTGCCTGCGCATGACGCTCGCGCCTGACGGCCAAGACTTGTGCCCACATATGCGGTGCTCGCACCCCAGCAACTGTGGCTTGCATCCTCGTCTCGACGGTCGTGTCACGCGCCCATGCCTTAGCATCAGGGATGTGCACACCTATAAGATTGAGGAGGCCGACTAGAGGGGTGAATAGGTGGTCTAAAAATCTCTTCTAATTATTAATAACAATTCAAAACTTTTTCTATTTGTCTAAACCAGGTAAACAATACGGAAGCTTAAATCAATTTGGTTTAGTACAAATAGCACCAAGATCAAATAAGTTCACCTAAGTGCACCAACAATATAAGGCTATGCCAAGGCTTGCAATCCTAGGCGGACAAGCAATCAATTTAATTCTATATATGTAAATTACTTGAATATAAATTAAGTACAAGAAAACAAACCACAAATGACACAATCTTTTTTACAGTGGTGTTCAGAGACTTGCCGGTCTCCCCTAGTCCACGTTGAGGTAAGCCCAAACTAATCGGACCGGCTCCACGAATTAAGCCTTCCACCTTAAATCCACTAGTGGTAGCTCTTTTCCTCTTTGGGTAGGTGAGCTCCAACCTTCACACTTCGCCAGGTCTTCTCACAATCTTCTTTGAGAAGATCACCGCGTACGACGCCTCCAACGCAGTCTAGGAGTCGGCAAACTCCAAGAATAACAAGTCAAGCCTCTCACTGGACTCTCACCACGTGCAATGAATGCACAAATTCAAATGGACACTAAGTCCACCTCTAGATGCAACACATGCAATCTATATCTTCTCTCCTTGCTCACAAAGTGCAACACATGCACTATTGAGTGGAGAGCTTCACACTAGCTCAAGAGAACAGAAATACGTCAAGCAACTATATCTCCAACCGACCACAAGGGGTTATTTATACCCCACACAAGAAAACTAGCCGTTGGAGCCAAATCCCTGAAAAATCAGGACGAGCGGAAGTACCGCAATGCAATGGCCGGTACTTCCGCACCTGTTCTGACACAACAGTAACGACTATTTCAGAGCTTCTAAACTAGCCGTTGGAAGTCGGCGTGGAACTACCACCGTTGGAAAACCGGTAGTTTCGATCTTCGGAAGTTCCGAAAACTCGGCACGGTACTTCCGTTTGATTCGAGGCCAAGAGTTGGCGCTCTCTGGAAAAAAAAATTCCGCCTGATCTTTCAGAGCTTCCGTGCTCCGGAAGTACCGTTAAAGGCTGTGGTACTACCGCTCTACGGTAGTTCCGCCGTTGAAACTCCGGTACTTCCGTTTCCCGCTAAGAAAAAGTGAGTTCGAGGGTGCTCTCTGGAAAAAGGTTCCGCTAGATTTTGACGGAGTTTCTGAAAAGCAGAAGTACCGTATTTTGCACGCCGGTACTTCCGATTGTCTAGACCGAGCACAGATTGACTCCGAGGATGCTCTCTAGAGAAAAGGTCCGCTTGACTTTTCGGAGCTTCGGTGATCCGAAAGTACCGATCAAGGTTGCGGTACTACTGCTCTACGGTAGTTCCTCTGTGGAAACTCCGGTATTTTTGTTTTTCTAACAGTGCAGATATCTCAACAGATTTTGTAAAACATATTTGCAAACAATAGTATCATGCACATAAGGATCAAACATGAATCCCAACTAGTTGCAAAACACATTTGCACACTTTTGAAATCATGACACTAACAATTGGTACATGGACTCCTCACTTTTGCAAAACACATTCGTATCTTCTTCTCCTTCCTCGTGCTGCTTTCCCTTTCATGCCTCTCCCCCTTTCACACCTTCTTTCACATCTTCTCCCCTTTGGCATCTTTTTTCCAGAGAGCATCCTCGGAGTCAATCTGTGCTCGGTCTGGACAACCGGAAGTACCGATCAAGGTTGCGGTACTACCGCTCTACGGTAGTTCCTCCGTGGAAACTCCAGTACTTCTGTTTTTCCTGACAGTGCAGATATCTCAACAGATTTTGCAAAATATATTTGCAAACAATAGTATCATGCACACAAGGATAAAAAATGATTCCCAACTAGTTGCAAAATATATTTGCACACTTTTGAAATCATGACACTAACAATAGGTACATGGGCTCCTCACTTTTGCAAAACACATTCGCATCTTCTTCTCCTTCCTTGTGTTGCTTTCCCTTTCATGCCTCTCCCCCTTTCACACCGTCTTTCACATCTTGTCTCCTTTGGTATCAAATGACCAAAAATGATACTCTTGTGGTCCTTGAGGAGAAGGTTCACGTCGACGACGGCGACCATAGCGGACTGGAGATGGAGGACGAGCCAAGGTATGCTCAATAGATGTGACTCTCTCATCAACAAAGTCCATCAGGAGGAAAGGGAGGTGAAAGCCTCAGCCTAGGAGTCACGAAGTTGAATGATGGTTGAGTAAATCTGAGAAAGGGAATCTTGTCCTTATTTTTCTTACTAAGCTACTGCAGATTCTTCTTATTGTGGAACTCGAGGATGGGAAACTAGAGGAATTGGAGGATTTGCTCGAGGCTTGTAAGCCTTGTGGACACCGCCCAAACCTCCACGAAATTCTAACTTCCTAAGGATCAAAGCCATAATGTATGGAGCAAAATTAATCCTTTTGATCCTATCATTTTTGGAGGAAGCAATTTCCCTGATGATGAGATCAACCACATCAAACTTGCGGCCTTTCATAACATAGTTGATGAGATTCCATGCATGGCCTCTGATCGCACCATAATTTCTACTCTTTGGAAGAATGGTGTGGTTGATGATCCGGTTGACCAAGCTTGGGATGTGAAGAAGCCCAATGAGCTTGCCTGGAATAAACCTTGAGTTCTGATCATAATACTCAGAGAGGGCAGAGAGCTCAAGTGCAGGTTTGTCATACACTTTCTCATATGCACTTGACTCTATCCTCAGAGCCAATTCAAACTCATGTTTGTTAGAATCAAGAGGTTGGCAGCCTATCATCCAAGAAATGTACTGAAAATCAGGAGAAATGTATAAAGTTGCATAAAACTGCCTGATGATATCCTCATTATAGTTTGATTTCAGAGCGACAAGATTCTGTATGCCAGCCTCTGAAATAGTCTATAGGTTCCATCATACTTATCAATAGAGTCCAAATGGTCCCAATCGACATATTTGTGATCAGCAAATAGTCTTGGTGGACCATACAACTGCTCATAAACTTGCTCTTGAAACTTTGTATGGAATCTTGGATTGACAGAGTTGCAAGGAAGTAGAAATTGATTTCTATGACGTATCCTGGCATACTCATCAGCTGTGATCTTTCTAAGGTCAATCTGAGGTTCTTCACGATTAGGCATTTCTTCATCAGATTGCTCCAGAGGTGAACTCTCCTGTTGTTTTGACTCTGTCTCAGACTCAGAAGCGACTACCTTTCCTCTGTCCTCTTGGGCTTTTCTAGTAGTCTCTGAGGAGGCTGGAGATGCAGGAGGAAGAATATTGGCTGCACGAGATTCTAGTGATTGCCCCGAAGCCCCAGATAAAGAGTATACCTTGCGGTCAGGATTCCTTATTATAGGCATCTAAGAACAAGGAGAAAAGATATTAGAGATATGGATAGGATGCAAGAAATCACCAAGAACTGAAGAATTCTCCACCAGATTTGGAGATCAAACGAGTGGTTTTGGAGTTTTTGGTGGAGAGGGGGAGAGAGGAGCGCATGGTCACGGGCGGCAGTGGAGTCGGACCTTCCAAAGGAGAGTCGGGCTCCCTGGGTTAAAACCCTTGGTTTTTGATGGTTACGGTTCACTGCCCATATATGCATGCGGATGTACCGCGATTAGATTGCCGGTAGTTCCAGAATGCGGAAGTACCGCAAAAACAACAGCGGTAGTTCCAAAATGAGGCAGTACCACAAAAACAACAGCGGTAGTTCCGATAATTCTGGAACTTTAGGGAACAAGACTTGGATTATAAAAATATGCAAATCATCCCTAGTTTTGCACTTAAATAAAATCATTCAGGACCATTATGCATTAAATATAACCTTAGAATATAGCAATATAGGCATAGAGATTTTAGCAAAAATAGGAGAAAAACACTTTTTATGTAAAGCAACCTACACAAGGCTAGGGTCTAAATATATCAAATATAAATACTTGTTACTGAGAAGGCATTAGTTCATAATATGACATGATCATCCTCAAGCTTGGCTTCCATTGTGCATATGGTGGAATTCACCTCTTTATGAATAAGCCAAGCCTCCAATGCCTATCCAAATACCTATTAAACTTTTAAGCGCATTTCGGTACCCAAAACTTAGTTGGGTCCAAGAATACTAGTCACAATAGATTTGGGCACCCAAATGGACCTAACATTGAACTTTTGCGAATTAACATTTTTAGCAACACACATTGCTATATTTATCTTTTCTAAGCAAATAATATTCATTAATAAGAGATGGCTTAGGAATGGTACCTTTGGGACAATCCTTATTTACATGTCCCTTTTCCCAGCAATTGTAGCAAATTTGACAATTGTTATCCCTTCTTATGTTCTTGCCCTGCTCATTACCGGTTTGCCTTTTCATTGATGGATCTATCTTGTTTTCCACCTTGTTGGGGCATTTAGATGCAAAGTGATCCATCTCATTGCAACCATGGCACTTGACGTATTTTTTGTGTATCTTGCATTGTGTCTTGTCTTACTAGTCTCCTTCTTGGAGATGAACCCAACACTTCTCTTATTATTTGAAATTCTTTGACTTTGCAATATCGTATCAAGAGAAGCCTTTCCTTTATAGCTTTTTTCTAAGTCTTTTTTTAATTTTGTGACTTGGAACTTGAGCTCATTGTTTTCCTCTACAATATTAATCCCAACAAGCATAGAGGAAGTATATGCATCTATTTTTTAGCAACAAGGTAAATCTAGTAAATCATCATAAGATGTGGATATGCTAACTTTAGATAAATTGCAAGAGTTAGGAGCTACACATGGTATATCATCTATTAAATTACATGTAATTCCTATATCGACATTTGTCTTAGAATATTCCTTGAGAAGGAGAATTTTATATTCTCCTTTTAGCTTATTATAATCATTTTGAAAGGAGACGTGCTCACTCTTCAAAATCTTATACTTAATCTTTTCCTTCCCAAGAAATTCATTAAGTTCTTTTAGTATATCCATCACTTCATCATAAGAAGGTGCATCATTGTCATCATCATTATTTACTTTTTTATTATCTTTTACCATGAAGCATTGAGTTGATGTGGAGATGATAGTGAATTTTTCATCGACGGAGGTAGAAGTTGAGCATTTATCTCCCAACATCCACTCTTGTATGCAATCTTCATCGGTTGATGTGGACACTTCATATTTATCTTGAATATTTGTCCACATATCATGAGCATTATCGAGATTGCATATTGTATTGAATACCTCTACACTCAAAGCACTAAATAAAGTGTTAATTGTTTAAGCGTCGAGATGTAGATATTTCTCTTTCTCAATTGTTGGAGCAAGAGGATCTGATGGAGAAGAAAAACCCGCATCTACAATCCGTCATATTTTCGGGCTCATGAAATAGCATATCATGCAGATTTTCTAATTGTCATAATTTGTGCTATCAAATCGAGGTATATCATCTAGGTCCACAATCCCACTAGCCGTCATCCATTTTACTCTCAATCGTGCCAGTCAGTTCCATTACCCATTTTTCGTAACCGCAAGTCAGAGTTGCATCTCAAAACATACAATATATCAGTCGGAACACAAATGCCATCAGTTCCACCATAGATTTCCACAAGCATTGGCCACTACAACTTCTCTTTTAGAAATAGACGAAGTCAAATTGCACCTAAAACAACAGAGGTGCTCTACCACTACCAACACCTATATGCATCCAAATTGACGCAACATGGCATCATCGCCATCCTGAGGCCAAAATTATTCATCACCGCATTTTCGTTGAAGTTTTCCATGTGGAGAACTAAGCTTGGCTTAGGTGGCTAGTAGAAGTGGTTGTACCTTTCACCCACTATGGTTTAAACAATAGATTTGGCCATGCGTCTCATTTAAGAGGATTTCTTTCAGTAGAAGGCAACGTGCTCGTCGTAAGCGAGGCGCCGGTGGTAATTTCATCAAACTCCGTTCTTTTAGTCTTCCATAGACATCATGGTGTGTATGAGTGTGTGCGTGTGGTGGTGTGCGTGTGTAATCGTCTATGAGTTATACTGGGTTCTTCGTAAATAAAAAAGTTAAAGTTTCCATGTGTAAAACCCCATTTAACGTCTTAACGACGTAATGCGGGCAGGAGGAGAGCACAGCATCGTGGCATCTGAACAAATGGTGAGCATAACACAGGACTCCATTTTATCAAGAATCAACAAAGTAAGCATCAGATGTGGTTTGGGTCAACAGTCCACTTAATCCCGTAAGAGCACCTGGAGACAATAACAGAACATGGTAAGAAATCATATGAATCCATCAAAAAAAGAGAGAGAAATCATATGAACTCTCATAAGCCTATACATCAACAGCAATGCAACAGTTTACTCAGAAAATGAAAGAGTTCTTCTGACGTGAAAGTTCCGAGGGAGAGTTGCTTAAACCCAATTTTTGAAGCTTAAGGGGTGGATAGCTCATCCACGCTTGAAGTTCAATCAGTATAAGTGCATGCATTTTGATGTCCTACTCTAATTATCTAATATTAGCCAATAGAAAAACCAGCTTCACTTACTACTTTGAGACAAACACAACATATGTAACATTTTGATATATGTTTCACAGGCAACTCAAATACATAGAGAAATGGAACTTTGATCAGTATGGAAAGAAATAATGTACTTCAATGAACATAGTGTATACCAATTGCAATTGATTTAAAAATCTAGTATAATAATAATATGGGCTAGCATGAATAAATAGAAGAATTGCAGTCCTAACAACTAAGTAAACCTAAGGCAGTTGAAAAAACGTACAGTATACTTGCAAAAAACGCTGCCTCCACAGTCCTCTTACATTACCGTTCACATATGATTCCCCGAGTTCCAACAGTGAAAACAAACATAAAGATATGTACTCTGATAAGAAAATGGATGGAAATACGTCTATTTTTGAGCCATTACAAATTTAAAGGTGGACTTTAAATTTTACCTGCAATAGACTGAAAAAAGCCCACTGGTAATCTCACACTTAAAACTGTAGGCATAAAATTTGCAACATAAACACCACGACATAAAATGAAAGGCGTGCTGTAATTGTACCTTTGCCAAGACACTGTGCACAACTTCCAGAAGTTTCTTGAGTTAGCTGGAGTTGCATATTTAATGACTAAGTAACTTGGAGAATACTACGGCCCAGTGACTAGCTGCCTAAAACAACTTGAGAATCTTCTTTGAGGATCTTACACTCGACTAACTTCTGGTGCAGCCTTTCAGCCTCTTCAATCCTGCCTGATTTGGCAACTCTTGTGACTATAGATAGATAAAATGCACTCCTGGGGTTAATATTTTCTGATACCATTACTTGCAGTATTTCAGCAGCAGCTTCCGCTTTACCATCTCTGCATAATGCCTGGATCACCATGACAAACGTAATTGTTTTAGCCTGAAAGCCAAGAGCAAGCATCCGATTCAAGAATTCTAGGGCGTCTTCAGCCATGTTTTTCTTACAGAAGCCCATAACAAGTGAACCATACGTTATGTCATCGGGACTGATCCCATCACTAACCATCTCATCAAACAGGTTCATAGCTTTCTTAACCTCAGCCTTCTTTGCTAAAGCATCTATCAGGGTGTTGTATGTAATATGAACCAACTGGCACCCATTTTCCCTAATGCAACGAGTTATGCCAAGAGCTTCTTCAACCATACCCCTTTTAGAGATGGCATTCAGGAGAGTGTTGTACGTCACTATATCCGGAGAACATTGCTCGCTAACCATCTTCTCTAACACATCAATTGCCTGATCCAGATGCCCATACTTACAAAAGTAGTTGATAAAGATATTGTAGGTAGTAACATCAGGCTCACAATTCGCCCTGTTCATGTGTGCAAGCAAATCACCTACTTCAGCCCACCTTCTCTTATTGCAGAGGGAATGGAGTAAGATGCAATAAGTTGTACTATTTGGCTCAAGACCTTCAGCAATAAGACGAGTCAAGATGATCTTTGCATCATTCAGCCTGCCTGCTTTGCATGATGCACTGATAAGAGCATTGTAGGTGACAACATCTGGTTGACAACCCTCGAAAGCAAGCTCATCTAAGACTTCCAAGGCCCGCTTAGGACCACATTTTTTGCATACAAGATCAACAAGCAAGGTACTCGTCATCACATATGGTGGCCAACCATTTCTTAACTGTTCCTTCCAAAATGAGATTGCCCTGTCATACATACGTTGGCTGCACATGCACCTAATCAAAGTGTTAAAAGTGATGCCGCTCGGAGAGCAACCACTAAACCTCATGCCCTCTAATAAGCTCAATGCAGAACTCAGCTGCCCTCCGCAGCAAAGTTGCGCGATCAGCATGTTGCAGGTGATGGTATCTGGAACCCCACCTGAAAGAACCATGACCTCGAGAACATGCCTAGCTTTATTCGCCTTGCCAGTTTTAACAAGCCCACGGATTACTCTAACGCAGCACTTAGAATCCGGAATCTGGCCATGGAGCACCATCTCATCGATCACATGGCAAGCCTGAATGAGCTTCCCGTTGTTGCAGTACCTGCGAAGGTTGTCAGCGTAGAACTTCCCTTCAGAGAAATATGCCCCATCCACCCCCTCACCTTTGTTCTGACCCAAGAGCTTCCTCGGCTTAGCTTGCAGGGACGACATTACAACCTTCTCAAGATCTGCTGCCGCTCTGCCATTTCCACGGGCCGCATCGACCAAATCATCCCGCGGTCGTCGGCTTGGCCGCATCACCACTACATTCCCCTCGCTTTTCCTCTCCACGAAATCGTCCCGTGGCCGTCGGTCCGGCCGCATCACCACTAGATTGCCCTCATTTCTCTGCTCGGTTCTAGCGGGATAATCCAAATACGCCGCGTGTGCTCTAACCCGTGAAGACTGCATCAAGGCGTTCACGACAATTGGGGCAGAGCCATTTGGCCAGAAACCACACCGGTGGCAGCTTACGTCCCCCAGATGCGCCATTCTATGGAACCACCATGGGAGCACGATTCACCCCTGTAGATTTTTACAGACTACGCCTGCAGTCCTTCGCCGGCAGAACTGCGAGCCGAAATTCGCAAATGTCCTATCCGTTCGCTAATATTCCGCCGCACCTACGCAAATTAGGAAGGACAACATCAGCGGAAAATCAACAGAAGAAGGCTTCTTCGTGCCAACCCAACGGGGTTATTCGAGTTCTTGCTTAGAGATTTCTGCCATTGGAGGCCATGGCAAAGAACAGGTCGCGTACAAGCTCTAGAGAGTAGAGACTAGTGAGTAGAGATTATCGTGTACCAGGGAATGGATAACTGCAGCTAGAGCCGGAGCACGAAACCTGGAATGGAGCTGGGAATGGAGGACGGCACGAGGATCTCCGCTCCCCTGCTCCCGCGCGGAAGAGCTGAGCGTGGGTAGAAGAGAGCTCGAGAAAGGAAAGGAGGCGGCTCGACTCTACCCGCTTCACCCTTGCGGCGGGTGAGCAAAGGTTTCGCGAGCCTGCGAATAGGAGAGGAGAAGTGGTGGGCACGCCGCCGACCAGTGGAAGGGGAGGGCTCGCTTGGCGAATAATATCGGCGGCGCAGGTGGGCCGGCCCCCGCGCGCGGCACGGCAGGCAAACCGTGGAATTCCCCGTGCGCCTACGGGTGGGTGGGTGCGTTTGGGCATCTGGGGCACAGGCACGGCACGTGGATCTCCGCGCCGCGCGGGCCGCCGTTTTCTGGACGCGCGGGGGTGGGATGGCCCAGTTGGATTTGCCGTCTCCACGCCGAGGCGGGCGAGCGAGCGGCTAGCATCCGAGAATTTCAGTATTTCACGGGCCGGCACGCTCGGTCCGCGGCAGAAGATGCTGGGGGCCAGCGCTGCCGGTTCGGTCTAATTCGCGTGCGCTGGTTCGGGCCTGCTTGGTGTGGCTTGGTGTGGCTAGTGGGTGGGGGTGTGTATGGGACCCATGGCCGACAGATTGCCACTTCGCTCTTGGTCTTTCCCGGCTTTTGAGCCGCACCTGCAGCTCCGGCTTTTTCTCGCCTCGCTTTTCTCCTTGTTACATGGAAAGCTTGGCCTCGTCACTTTTCGGCTGTGGACACTTGAGTCCCGACCTGACTCTCATCTGCGGCCGTCGGCGTGCAGGGATTGGGGGCCAGGACGGTGGTTCGCTCGGCGCGGGCCAAGGCGGTGGACGATGGCCAGCGGCTTGGCGCGAGCCAATCCAAGGTGACAGCAATGGGAGGAAGTCAGGGCGAAGGGCGGCTCGACACAGGCCAGGCTAGAGCGGCGGGCCAGGCCAAGGCAGCGCTCGTGAGGGCCAGATGAAGAACCGGCGGCCGATTGAGATGGAGATTGGGGAGCACATGTTTTAGGTGCCGCTTGTTGGGCTGAAATAAACTGGTTTATAATTGAAATTGTATTGTAACTGATTAAAATTATACTGTAGCTGATGGTGGCTTATTTGACATAACTAAATTTTAAAAATTTAAAAATAAAAAAAATAGATTAGTCCATCACAAACAACGCAAACGAACACGAGAAAAAAAGAACAGGCAAAAAAAAAAACTCAAAAGCCAGAAAAGACGAAAATTTATAAATAGTGAAAAATAAGCCAGAAGCTCAAACTGAAATGAGTGAGGCCTTAATGTGATTTGAGATGGGGTTTGGGGAATGAAACGAGGAACGGGAGGCCAAGTGACCGACCGGTGACCTACTGAAATTTGGTTACTTTATTATTTTATCTAACTATTAACATTTTACTATTGTTGATTACTTGATTTGTTGCGCTTTCATTACCGATATATCTTTATTGTATTTCTATCTTTTTTATTTGCTTATCTTCTATTTATGTATAATTTTGATTGCACAAGAGTAAAAAGATTATGTTTATGTCAAATTAGCATGCTCCTTTAAGCCCACTTTCCATTTCTATTCTGGCTTCACCACTGATTGCTGGAGAAGGAGAATGTCACCATAGTATGGGAGAACTCTCGCCCTAAAGCCGTCAATATTGTTGTCATCCTCGAGCTGCTAGTTTACAGTTTGGAGTAACTACTGTTGCGTGACCTTACTTTGGTGATCAAGAGACAGCTAGCATTGTCATTGCCCAACTTCGCAACCGGATAGTTGCTACCCTTGTAGCCATCAATAGGAGAATGGTGGGGAAAACAGAGAGTAAACGGATAATCCTCTGAAACTTCTTTTTTTTTTTTTCTAATTACAATTCCAGAAAAACAGTTGAATTACAATAATTTTTGGCATGTAAATTTTTTCATCAATGAAAGCATGCAATTTCCCAGCTCTTCTCGTGCTTTTGACCTAGAGTTCTAAAAGCTGAATCTAGAACAAGCCTACATGGCTATGGTTCTGGTTTTTTGAACTGTGACTTATAGTTTATAGCTTTTATCTGTATTTTTTGAGATAACAGTTGATAGTGTATACGGTTTTAGGATTGAAAAATCGTTTAAATAATCTATTTTAAGAAGTCGTTTTGTTTATTTTGACTTTTCAAAAAAGCTAAAAGCCAAAAATGTCAAAAGAAAGGGACCTACATATGTTGCCTCTCATTAATTAGCAAATAAATGAAACAATTTATTTTTCTCATCCTAGCTCGAGATGTAGAAGAAACCTAAGGGTGTGGTATCAGTTTGAAAATTTTTATACTTATGTGGCGGAATTTACGCCCATTTTACTCGAAAAAAAAGTGCAAAACGAAACTCGAGTGCCAGGGAGGCACGTCACCTTCTCTTCCATTCCGCCCCCAAAACAAAATCATCCAGCCCAGGTGCTCTTGCTCCACCTGCCCTCCGCCTCGCTCCCATCGCAAACTCCTCCACACCCGGCGGCCTCTCGCTGGCGGCGAAGCCCTAGGCGATCTCCGATACCCGGAGCGCACTCATACAGCCGGCGCGATCGGAAGCCGCCGCCGCCGCCATGCAGGGCTTCCCCGGCGGCGCCCCAGATCCGCAGCAGCTCCAGGCCACCATGATCGCCATCGAGCAAGCCTGCTCCCTCATCCAGGTCGGGGCCCCCAACCCGCTCTCGGCGCTGTCCTTCTCAATTCCGTGTTCCTGTGCCCCTTTGCGCGGCTGGCGCTCTGCGTCTCGATGTAGATTTGGTGCGCGTGTGGGCTTCTTCTCGGCTTCGTTACGCTCTTACGGCATTTGATGGAGGAGTTGCTTGGGTTGTGCAGACTCTGTGGCACTTTGTTTTTCCCACCCTAAATCATCTCGCGTGGTTCTGATTTGCTGTGCTTCTGGTGCGCTGTGGATCGGTGCTTCCGTGTGGATTTGGTGACGGGATCCCTTTTGATGTGGTTGCGATGAGGTTTTAGCGAGGGATTATGTGTTTTTTTGGGCACTTGAAACTTTTGAGTTGGTTGCTTAATTCAGGTGGTTTTGGGTATCTCAATTGTCCGCCCAGGAGTGAGGTTTTGATGCCTCTTTGAGTTCTGCAAAGGCACATTTGAATTGGTTCCGAAGATTAAACTGGTTATTAGTGAGATTTTTTTAGTCCAGTATCTCGTCTTCTCAAGTATGTGATCTCTATGTTAGGGAATGCTGTTTCTGTCAGGTGTGTGGAGGCTTTACTGATAATTTTGATCCATTTGTTCATTGGATGGCCAGAAATTCCTTCGTTAAAACGTTTTAGAATTTGCATGTAGCGAGTGAGCTGGTTGCAAGGAGCTATTGGCTTTTAATTGGTCGATGAGTTATCTGTTCTGCAATCTAGTAGAAGTGTGCTCTATACTGCCTGAACTGTCAGTCTGGTTTAGCATTTGCTGAACTATAGAAGAGTCTGCACTCGGGACACGCTAACTGTTTGCTGCTTCTCTCTTGATCCGTATTTAGCCTAACGTGGCATCGGGACATGGTTTTAAACTTTTAATGAACATAGAGCGATACGTTTCATCCATTGGCTATAAAGTTTACTTAGCAGCTGACCTTTTGATATTGGGATGATTTTGCAGGTGCACATGAATCCGTCTGAAGCGGAAAAAGTTATAAGCTCACTGCATTCATCTCTGATGCCTTACCAAGCATGCAGGTTCATTCTTGGTATGCTGTTATATAGTTGTGCCTCTATGAAGAACTGCAAATAAGAATAGCTCATTCTTCTAGCTTTTTTGGGGGTGCTCTTATGCTATTTCAATCAAAATTATTACACTTTTAAAGACCTTATGGTTAGATACTTAATCAAAAGAAGAATCAATTGAAACCAATGTTGCAAGTGTCTTTCATCTACGTGCTCCAAATCCAGCTTGTAAACAACTTTAGAAATTCATTAGATAGTTTTTTTTCTTCTGTGATTAGCTTATTCTAGTTGTACTTGTTCTTTTTTTTATCATCGGAGCTGTATTTGTACTTTACTTCTGCTTACGTAATTTTAGTGATTAGTAAAGTTAATTAATCAAGTGGGAGCAGAGATTGTTTCACCCACTCATATGATCACAATCCTGAACCTGGATAGATATTATCGTGACCTGGTTCTCCAATCTTTGGTTGTTTTTGCGTGACTACAAATAGGAATTATTTGTATTGCAAGTGTCTTGCTTGATCTTTACTTTTGTCAGTATTGTTTTCTGCTGAATGACAGTATTCAACTAATCATGTTGAAAAAGTTTACCTGGATCATCAA
>JAYGGG010000148.1:0-227107 GCA_036346245.1 Bonia amplexicaulis | reverse complement strand
AAAACGAAGGGCGGTAATAATCTGCGGCCATTACTCGAAAATAATCTGCGGTCATAACCCACTCAGAATCGCACCGCTATCGGCGCCATTCGTTAATGCTATTTATCGCGAGTCGGTGCGTTTGATTTCGAATAGATAAAGAAAAACGCGCGCGCCCGACACGCTGCTTGCCGCTCGCGCTTACACGCACACGCACGCTGCCGCACCGCACCGCGCGCGACGCGAGACGCGACGCGCAAGACGCACGCGACACGACGACGGCTCGGCTCGGCTCGGCGTGGGCGAGGAGCGAGCGAGCGGCGAAAGGCCACAGTATGGCTCTCTCCAACTTCACAGGGGTTACCACATTCCACCTTTTAAAGTGGTGTAACTCCCATTCAATTCTCCATATGGTACTAAATAGTTTTTCCATGTGTGCCTAGGAATTTCATTTGATTAATTGCTAAATTAAATGGGCCAAAACCCAATTAATCCAACAATCCCACCAAATTTCAAGGCACACGGAACTGCTCTCGATTCTGCTTGTTGTTTGATATACCGGTGTTTCGATGGAGATGTTAAGTTGAACATCCACCTAGGAAAGGAGTTACACTCATCCACAACCGAACAATGGACTATGCCTTGAATTGACGGCTTTGTGTGAACAAGCTTTTCCCGATTCCTTTACTAGTACTAGGTCGCTTAAAGCATCCCTCCGGTTGGAGCGTATAAGTCATACTCAAGCCTATTCATGAGTATCTAGAGATCACCCAAATCTCATAGATCGTGACCAAGATCGAACTCATATAGGTGTGTTCCTTCTAAGATGGCCTGTAGGACGACATCTCTGCTTAAATAAGCCACTCGGATCACATTAAGGTAAAACCATCCTGCCATACAGAATAGGAAAGAAGCGCATCATTGAAGAAATGAGCCTGTAAGGTCTCTCCTCCCGGTCAACCAACGACTTGTTTCACCATTCTACTTCACGGGATCTCCGATCACATAGAACATGTTACCACTGTGGTATGACTCACCGGGTCTCGACCCATCTCACTCGATGCACTATCTATCACATTACGTGATAAACCCTTTGTAAATTGGTCTCGCGATTCTTAGTCGTCGGACATAGTCCGATGCTATCACTCCGAGTTTTTCGACTTTCGGCGGACTTCAACCGCCTCTTAACATGCCTAGATGACTTCATGTTGTCCTTAGAACTGTTCACCTTGATAATTACAGTCTGATTATCACAGTTCATCAGGATAGCCGGTATCGGTTTTTCAACCACCGGCAAATCCATAAGGAGTTCACGAAGCCACTCAGCCTCAACAGTGGCGGTATCTAACGCTGTGAGTTCGCTTCCATTGTTGACCTCGTTAAGATGGTGCGCTTGCAAGACTTCGAGCGACACCACCTCCAAGTGTGAACACATATCCACTCGTGGCTTTTATCTCATCGAAGATCGAGATCCAATTTGAATCATCAGTAGCCCTCCAAGCCTTTGGGTACCAAAGATAGTGAATGCCATAACTCATGGTTGCCTTTAGATAGCGCATCACTCTCTCAAGAGCACGCCAATGATCATCTCCTGATTTGAAACAAATCGGCTTAGCTTGCTCACAAAGAAACGAGATGTCGGGCCTCGTAGCACTAGCTAAATACATTAATGAGCCAATAATGCGGAGTATCTCAATTGATCCCTTGTTATTCTTGGTTTTCCTCAATAACACACTAGGATCATAAGGGTAGAAGCGAGCTTGCGATCACTATAACCAAAGCGACTCAAGACCTTCTCCACATAGTGGGATTGCACAAGTGTAACCCCACCATCACCTCCTCTCGAGAGCTTAATGTTAAGAATCACATCGACCACTCCCAAATCTTTCATCTCAAAACTTTTGGACGAAAGTCCTTGACATCCTCAATCACATTGAGGTTGGTCCCAAAATCGAGATGTCATCAACATACAAGCACAAGATCACTCCTTCTCCCCACCATAGCGATAGTACACACATCTGTCGGCTTCATTCACAGAAAGCCGCTAGATGTCAATGTTCTGTCGAACTTCTCATGCCATTGCTTAGGTGCTTGCTTTAGGCCATACAAAGATTTTAACAACTTGCACACCTTTCCTTCTTGACCTTCTACCACAAACCCATCCGGTCGATCCATATAAATTTCCTCCTCTAGCTCTCCATTTAGGAAAGCTGTCTTAACATCCATTTGATGAACGAGAAGACCATAAGAAGCGACCAAGGCAAGTAGTACTCGAATTGTGGTCAATCGGGCAACAGGTGAATAAGTATCAAAGAAGTCCTCGCCTTCTTCTCGAGTATAACCCTTGGCCACAAGCCTTGCCTTGTACTTTTCAATTGTACCATCGTGCCTAAGCTTTTCTTGAAAACCCATTTACATCCTCTGTGTTTACACCCATAAGGACGATCAACAACCTCCCAAGTTCCATTAGACATAATAGAATCCATCTCACTCCGTCATCGCTTCCTTCCAAGAGTCGTCGGAGAAGAATATGCCTCTTCAATGGTTCTTGGAGTGTCATCCATGAGGTATACAATGAAATCATCACCAAAAGATTTTGCAATCCTCTGCTCTTACTCTTTCGAGTAACTTCATTATTATCCTCCTCGAGATTTTCCATAGGCGTTTGCTCAACATGTTCTATCGGCACAAAAGAATCAAGGAAATTATAGGTTCTTGACTAGATGAGCTAGGTACATCACATTTCATAGGAAATTCATTCTCAAAAATGTAGCATCTCGGACTCTATGATTGTACCAACACGCACGTCGGTACTCCAGATTTTATAATTAAGAATCTATAACCCACGCGTGCATAGCATAACCAAGAAATATACAATCTACGGTTTTGGTCCAAGTTTACGCTTCTTGACAATTGGCACGTTAACTTTGGCCAAACATCCCAGTCTAAGTATGAGAGAGTCAACTTCTTCTTTTCCCATTCCTCGAATGGTGTTACTTCTTTGTTCTTTGTAGGAACTCTATTCGAGACATGACACGCGGTCAATATAGCCTCACTCACTCATTCCTTAGAAAGTCCCGATGTCTAACATGGCGTTAACCAAATCGCTTAGAGTGCGGTTCTTTCTTTCGGCAACCCCGTTTGATTCGGGAGAATAGGAGGCGTCCTCTCATGAATAATTCCATGTTCCTCACAAAATGAAGTAAACTCATTTGAAAAATACTCTCCCCCACGATCAGACCTTACCCGCTTGATTTTCCTCTCAAGTTGGTTTTCTACCTCAGCTTTATAGATCTTAAAGTAGTCAAATGCTTCATCTTTTGTTTTCAATAAATACACATAGCAAAATCTAGTGCAATCATCTATAAGCGTCATGAAATATTTCTTTCCACCTTTAGTCAATACGCCATTCATCTCGCACAAATCGGAATGAATGAGTTCTAACTGCCAAATTCCTCGCCTCTTTTCTCGCCTTGTGAGGCTTGCGAGGTTGTTTCGATTGAACACACGCATGGCACTTAGAACCTTTGACCAAAGTGAATTTCGGATTAAACTCATATTAGCTAAGCGTCATACACCCAAAGTTAACATGACAAAGTCGTGAATGCCAAACATTGGATTCATCATCATCGTTACACACATGGTTCACAATTTTATTATAGGAATCCATCAAAGAGAAACGAAACAAGCCTCCGCTTTAACCTTTACCAACAAATGTTCCATACTTAGACACGACACATTTATTGGACTCGAATGTAAGCTTAAAACCATCTCTACACAGAGAGATCCGGCGACGAGATTCTTCTTTATTGAGGGACATCTTGACGTTTCACCGCACGGTCTTTCCGTAAACTTGATTGACCGTACCAACACCATGAGCAGTGCATGCGATCCGCTCCCCATCAACAAGGAGCAACCTCGACATGCACGATAAGATGAAAACAAGGAAATATCGGCACACACATGAATATTAGCACCGGTGTCAACCCACCACTCGGTGATTGACAAACCGAAAGAAGCTGTAGGTAAATAATTACCATACCCCGATGTTCCTCCAAAGATCACTAATAACCATGTTGGCGGACTTCTTCGCTTATCCTTGCGGTCGGACAATCCTTAGCCCAATGGCGGGATCACCGCACACAAAGCAGATGCCCTTTCCTTTGCCTTTCTTCTTAAATTCAAGATGGCCTTGGGCTTGACAAAAGGCTTATTTTCTTCTTATTGTGGATAGCCCGAGGGTTCTTCTTCGCACCAAATTGGCACTAGAACCTCCCTCGGAACAACTTTCTTGCCACAGTATCTTTTGCCCTCGCCTTCTCTTCAACACCAAGAGTACCAATGAGATCGGAACACCAACTCCCGCCTCTTGTGTTTTAGAGAGGTAGCAAAATATGACCAAGAAGGTGGTAACTTGGCGATAATACCGCCAGCCACAAACTTGTCCCAGAACTCGCACTTATTATTCTCAAGCTCCTTTGCGGCACGAATCTCATGAGCTTGTTCTACTACGAATCGATCATCGACCATCTTGTAGTCATAGAACCGCTCCATGACATACACTCACCGCCAAGATCGGAAACTCGAACTTGGCCTCAAGTGCATCCCACATCTCTTTGCCGTAGGCAAATGCATGTACACATCCACAATGTTATCTGCCAAGATGTTGACAAGTGCACTCGAAACAAGTTATCCGCTAAATTGAACTTGCGTTCGTCCTCGTGAGATAGAGGCTCGGCGGGCTTGCCTTGTGCAACATGAAAACATTCCATGGCAGTAAACCACAGGATCGCACGTGCACGCCATCTCTTAAAATTAGAACCATCAAACGGAGGGTGCGGCTTAAGTGACGACGCAAAGCCAACTACCAAAAAGACCTATCAAGTTTTTGGATTGTTGGAAATATAGTCAATTTTCGGCATATTTTAATCCAGAAATTAAGTATATATAACATGACATACAAGAGCATGAGTGATTCAACAATCATGTATTCATATTCGCTAATGAACAAGCTAACAAAGAACACCTATTAACATATTCACAACATTTAAATGAATACATCGGAGGAGAGTTCGGGTTATACCCTCGGCGGGGCGGTGTCGGTGACACCGGATGCGCGTTACCATCGATCGACATGATGGCCTATTCGATGTAGTCGATCGAGGCTTGATGCAGGACGAGGTGTGATGTAGGAAGATGTTCGCGATGCAAGATCGCGAGCGGTTCACCACCGTGATGAAGACGAAGTCACGAAATGAGTAGTCGCGCAATGCACTCCCCAAAACTTGATCGCCTGTCTCACCCGCGGTACTCGAACGAACGGAGTTTCGGAGGCCTACTCGCCCAGAGCCTTCTGCGCGCAAGGTTCTGGACCGGAGATTACAGAATAGCCGCAACAAAAATGCGATCTTTTATATCCTTCGTATGGAGAAGAAATGAAGAGGCGTCAGAATCGCAAAAGCGAAGAGACGCTCTGTAATGCAGAAAACGCGAGGGCGAATAACTGCAACCATTCTCGGAAAATAATCGCGGTCATAACCCACTCGAATCGCACCGTTCTCGGCAGCCATTCGTTAATGCTATTTATTGCGGTCGGTGCGTTTCGATTTTCGAATAGATAAAGAAAACGCGCCGCGCGAAACACGCTGCGCGCTTTCGCGCGCACGCACGCACGCACACGCACACGCATCCATACGCGCACCGCACCGCACCGCACCGCACGACGCAAGACGGCACGCGGCTCGGCTCGGCTCGGCTCGGCTCGGCTCGGCTCGGCTCGGCTCGGCTCGGCGAGGCGAGGCGGCGGCAAGCAGCGAAGCAAGAGCAGCAGCCAGCGTATTGGCTCTCTCAACTTCACAAGGGGGTTACCACATTCCACCTTTTAAAGTGGTGTAACTCCCATTCAATTCTCCATATGGTACTAAATAGTTTTTCCATGTGTGCCTAGGAATTTCATTTGATTAATTGCTAAATTAAATGGGCCAAAACCCAATTAATCCAACAGGATTGATGTCGCTAGATGACTTCAGGTTGGTTCTTAGGCGCATTAGTGAAGTTTGTGAATTTTGTTAGGACAAGAATCTTGGATCAGATTCTTGGAAATCTATTTGGGGGAATAGCAAGCCACTGTACAAGTACAATTTTTTTTGCTGATTTCATGCTATGCATTGGAAGAATTTTTTTTTTAGTGTTTACTGGGTGTGAGGAACTTGCTTGGGCAACCCACGTCGTGTGGCTTAAAAATTCCTGGAGGATGTTAGGGAGCTCATGATGTAAAAGGTGTTGTTTTAAGTTCCATGGATTGTGTTAGGAATTTAAGATAATTTGAGTTGGGCTTTTGGATGGATAACTTCATTGTGATGTCTAGAGCTTTAGCTGAAACAAACATGTTGAAGTAGCATTGGGCTCATGACTAGACTTCCTGAGGAAATAGTACACAGCAAATCTGCAACGCTTTTCCTTAAGTCATTTCTTACTTCTCTGTTACTAAAATCTGCGTGCAGCAATACATATCCTAATGATTTCGTGTGCCTATGCTGACAAAAATATGGACTGTCCATCTCCAGGAAAATAGTTAAATTAGATTCATCTCTTACCCTTCTGGAAGCAAAGCTGAATAGTATTGATGGCACTAATGCACTGGGACATTCAACAAGCCAAAAAGCACACCAACATTTCGCGCATGAAGAACGATTTGATTCTGCAAATTTGTTTGGTGAATCCTCTAGGTGAGTCTGTCTCATTGTTATGCATACATTAATATAGTTTTGTACACCCACATACTGGCATATTCTAATCGGACTCATACTCAATAAGGTGCCTATTTAAGTGCAAATTTGCAATTTTCTTGTGTTTCTGAACAGTTGTACACAATAAATATTAAACAAGAGCATTAGGCCATGGATATTACGGATATGTGCTTAACCATGTCATATCATTCTGATAGCTCATTGATCTACATTCTTCTTCGGAAAACAGTCTTTCCTCATTCAACTTTGCAAATCATGTCTTCTATTTTTTTCTTTGTTCATTTTCATAGTGATGATGTTGTTTATGAATGGGAGAAATTGTTTTTCTTTTATTTTGTGAAAAGTCACCAATTAACTTTTATTATAATCTACTCTCTCCAGCTCACAAAAACATGTTGTTTTGGGATATGTGCATTCAAACTTTTGAAACTTTAGCTATCGATATCTTTTTAAATTTTTAGATTAGATACATGAAAATCATATATGTATATTTGTTTCGAAAAGTACTTTCATAATATTATAATTTTATTTGGTTTTATAAATATATTACAATAGAAATTAGTGGTCAAAAGTTCATAGTCTACCTCAACTTGTTTGGGACAAAATGCTTTGTTGTTGTTATTGTTGTTAGAAATTAGTGATCAAAGTTGCTTTTTGGAGACCATGTCAATGTCCAAAACGACATGTTTTTGTGAATTGGAGGGAATATAACGTTTTTGGTTTGCTTTAATTAGCTCAGTCGTAGTCAAATACTTCTGATTCAAATCATGCATTTCATAATGAGTCATGCCACATCAATAACTATCTGATGTAGTAATGGTTCAATTGCCCCATTCCATGTTTTTGTTATTCTTTTCCAAGTGCAAGTTCCTAAAATACATGAGTATGTTTAAATACCATATTTTTCCTGCTTCTTTGCCGTGTTATGTTCTTTCTGCAATATGCGCTTCTGCAATGCAATCATGGACCATTTTTGTGTATAGGAGGATCTTGAGTTGATCAGATCTGTGTACAAACCTGCTTCGGATTTGTTTCATCTATCTGTGTGCTGTTAATGTCTCCTATGCACTTCCAGTTCTTGAGATGTATCATACATCAAGCAATAACTTCTTAAGATAATAAATTTGACTAATGGCATGCCAACTATAGCATTTTTCTGGTGCTAATGTGCTATCCTCAGTGCTCATTTTGTATGATTCTAAATTCAGGTTTTGTTTATCACCATCATGCTTTACTTTGGTGTATATCAGATCTGTGTACAAACCTGCTTCGGATTTGTGTAATCTATTTGTGTGCTGTTAGTGTCTCCTATGCACTGCCAGTTCTTGAAATGTTCATCACTGTGGATGGCTTTTTAGGATACATCAAGCAATAACTTCTAAAGATAATCAATTTGACTAATGGTATGCCAACTATAGCATTTTTCTGGTTGTATCCTCAGTGCTCATTTTGTATGATTCAAATTCAGGTTTTGTTTTTCAGGCTTTACTTTGGTGTATATTTTGTAATCACACGTTTGTTGGTATGGTGTTGATGGAAATTTTGGCACTTTGTAATCCTGCCTTTTAACAATGGTTCATTGCGCTGTTATTATGTATGCTTTATTTGCTTTAGGAAAAGAAAAGAAACATCAAACATCTCTGGGGGAAGTTAAGTAATTATGAGTTAACTAAGTGGGGGAAGCTTATTTATAATAGTGGACATCATTCCTTGTAAAGCCTTTCCCCCATTTGTTATCCATATGCTTAATTTTATATTTTACCCTTGGACCAAAATCTCTGTATGCCATAGAGTTTCCTGACCTAAGGTTCCACAAAGTTCTTATTGTTTCATTTCTATTTTAGTTGTCAAATACACCATTGACTTATTGCTTATCAAAACAATCTGTCTGTGGAAAACTCCTCTTTGTGATATACTTGCATTGATTACATTTTTAACTCTTCAGATTTACATCTGTAAAAAGGCAGATTATAGGATACTGCCTATTTTTCCCCATGGAGGTCCAGTAAATTAGCCCTGCTTATTCCTGCATGTGGCTGCATTTTGATGATAACCATTCAGTCAGTGGTCTGAGGCTGCTTTTGCTGTTTTAGCGGGCTTGGCAAACTGTTCAGCTAACAAATTTACTGTCACTGTGAAGGATACATGGTTATGTTCATTGTGAAAAAAAATTGTTAACCTTATGGCAATGTTGATGACATTGGGTGTTTGTCGTGTGCTGTATATGTAGGTCATGATTCTTGACTGGGCTATACTGACAGGCAGCATGAGGTATAGCCTAGGGTTGGACAAATGGGGGCTGACAAGTAGGACACGAGAACAAGGTCATCACTTGTGTTGGATTTGTTGGATCAACAGGTATCTATGTGAATCCGCCCAAGCTATTTGAGGGCCCATTCAACCTGCGCACGTTGGTGTTGCATGGTCTGTACCGTGTGCATGGGTGGTGGGTTCGCCATTTACTTCAGAGAATGAATACTCTTCAACTGATGGTGTTGAAGACCAAATGGTTATGCGGTTAATTTTATGCCCTGATGGTGTGGAAGACCATATGGTTATGCGGATAATTTTGCACACAAAGAAAATGACGGTCTTGGAAAACTCATGCTTACCTCCAATCTGTATCACCTCATTCCGGGGATTTCCTGATCTATGTATGTGTAGTAGACCGTTTCTATTGTCATGGACCTGTGGGAATGTTTGCCCCTGGGTAAAAGGGGAAGAGTCGAAGCGCAAATTCAACCCTTTGCCTCGCATAGACTACTATGAAAAGTAAGTTGCAATATACTTATAGTGGCATGTAGAAGGCATTTTGTCTGGACAGAAGATATCATACCACCTGCAATAAACTGTAGTTTCCTTTCATTCCTTTCATGAGATAGGAAGAAGAACGAGTCTCTGAAGCCTCTCACTTCAGAAGTATCAAGAGCGTGCATTGCAGATTGATACTTGTTGTTTTTTGAGAATGCTAGCAATTATAATCTTGTATTGAATCAAACAAATTGCTTGTACCTTGGTCTTGCAACAATTTAAAAGAAAAAGTTTTATGGAAGTCTGTAACAAGCTCACCCTTGACTAGATGCATCATGAATTGGTCTAGCGAACTGCTTTGCCGAGCAGGTAAATCATTCGAACTGCCCCTTTCTGCTCGGTTGTAACCGTATATAAGTTTATAAGCTACTTTTGCTCACCAGTCCCATCCGCTAATGATCCATAACGAGGTATCAATTTTCCTTTTCTTGTTAATGAGGTACGGATGTTCGCTGAAGACAAAAAACATGCACTGTTGAGTACTGGTGCTATTCGCTAGCCCTTGGATGCCAAAGAGATGACCTACTAATGAACCTGAAACCAGACAGAGAAGAGAACGCGCCAAGGTGCACTTAGATGTTTTCCGAAGGAAATAGTCTAAACTGTTCGATTCGATAAGCGTCCAAATAAAGCATACCTTGTTCTACTCTATTATTTAAAGCAAGAGATGATCGCTAGCTCCAAAGGCGATGATAGTGTTTAGGAAACCTGGGCCTCGATCAGCTGAGCACATTATAGTTGTGTATAAATAGAGATCTATACTAATAGTTTTGTACACACAATTAAAAGCAATAAAGAAAGATCAGGAGTCCTCTCTGCCTCTCTATGTTCAATCTATTGTTCTTGTTTTTGTGATTGATTCGTTCTTGTTCTAAGCAGAGGAATCGTTCGGACTGGTCGCCAGCGACGGTTTCTCAATACGTTATCAGCACGAATTCGCTCCGGTGAACGAAGGTAATCATCGAAGCACAGATTGAATTTTCTAGATCGCTTTTGAATCTGTATTTTCTTTTCGCGTTCTAGATTGAATCTCTACGGTGTAAATCTGCCCCAATCTACCGTGAGCAGACTTGAAGTCGTCGGCACAATGTCGATCGGTACATTGCGAAGCGGGGTAGATGTTGATTGCATCGTACGTTGGAAACGAAAATTTTGTATGGTTTTGTTTGATCCTGCATGATCACTGTACGAAAAATTGGCATCGTTTTCTTCTGTTTTGATCTGCACGACATCACACAGAGAAAAAAAGGGTGCCGGCCGTCGGCTGGAGCCGCCATTGGCCCACCGCCGACCACCGCCCGCCGCCGCCCGCGCGCATGCGTCGCCGACCTCAAGATGCGCCGTCCTCGGATAGCGCGCCCCGACGCGCCGCCGCCTCCGCATGAGGCGCCGCCGCCATCGTCGTCGGCTTCCGCCCGCAACCGCCTGACAGCGCCGCCGCCCTGCGTCCGCATGCGCGCAGCTCCGCCGCCGCCGCTGGGGACCCGACCGTCGCCGCACGGACACGAACGCCGCCGGCTTCCTCGCGACGAAGCGCCGCTGCCGCCAACGCCGCCGGCTTCCCGCAGACGAAGCGCCGCCGCCGCCGAACGCCGCCGGCTTCCTCGCGACGAGCGCCGCCGCCGCCGAACACCGCTTTGGCTTCCCGCACATGAACGCCGCCGCCGCCGACCAATGTCGCCGGCCACCATCTCACGTGCACACCGCCGCGGCCTCGACTTCGAGCTCGCGCCTCGCCTCGCCGCCACCGCCATGTCCGCCACTGCTGCGCTCGCTCATGCCCGGCCGGCCGCCGCCCGCGCAATGGCCCGCGCCTCGGCCCTTTGCCTCGCTTCACCTCACCCGAGCCGAAGCTCACATTGCCGCCGCCGCAATGTTTGTGGGCAAGGGTGAAACCCTAACCCACTGGTTTTGGTGCGGCCGGGCAGGCCAGAAAGAATGGGCCAAAATGTGGCCCGGCCGGAAGGGGAATTGCATAAAGGCCCTCCTATTTTCAGTGAATCACCAATCGGCCCTTAATTCTTTAAATTGAGTCCTGAATTTTATAGAAATGTCTCGGTAATTCCAAAATTATCGATAGGTCCTCAAATTTACGAGCGGGTCCAGATTTTTGCAGAAAACCCCTCGGTAAATTCGAAAATTACGCGAATTTTTCTCTGAATTGAAATTTTGCGTAAAAAACCCCCTAGAAATTGTAGAATTCAATGAAAATTTATATTCTAGCATAAAAGGGCCTCGGGAATCCGAATTTTGAATTATTTTTAGCATTTGAAGCTTATTTATTTATGCCATTATTATTATCTGTATTTTCTGTATTTATTTACTATTTTTGGTTAATTGTAATTGTTTAAATTGCTTTTAATCACTGAAATTAACAGTGAAATTTATAGAAAATTCCGAAACATTACGAGAACCTTTTGTACCATTTATTTCCCCGTGGTAAATTATTTCATGCATGTTTACCTGAAATAAACTTATTTTATTCGATTCATACACATGTAGATGACTGGCATCACGAACCGGGAGTTCGAGAAGCTGGCCCAGCACGGACAAAATTATCTAACGTGGGCATCCGATGTCGAGATAATGCTTGGAGCCAAGCGGCTCCGCGCGGCTATCGGGATTGACGGACTGAATGACGCCCAACCTACGCCTGAGGAGAATGATTAGGCACTTCATTTTCTTCGGCACCACCTCTGCCTTACTCTCAAGAATGAGTATATGGCGGAGAAGAGCGCGCTAGCACTGTGGACCGCACTCAAGAAGTGGTTTGAGAGGCTAAAGTACACCATCCTTCCTCAAGCAGAGCAAGAATGGGTCAGACTATGGTTTGCCAACTTTAAGACGGTCGGGGAGTACAATTCTGCCTTGCACAGGATTTGTACCAATCTTCAACTCTGTGGCAAGCAGATCACAGATGAGGAAAAGATCGAAAAGACCCTGTGCACTTTTCACCCCAATGCTGTTCAATCCGCCCGCAACTATCGTCAAGACGGCTACAAGGAGTACGCTGAATTGATTGATATGATGCAGGTTACGGAGGCTCAGGATGAACTTCTCCGCAAGAATTACGTCACTCAACCATCGGGGAGCTCCGCTGGCCGTGAGGCCAACGCTGGAAGCTACAAGGTGCGAAAGCCCTTGATGAATATAAGGAGAAAGAAGGGTAAGGCCGCTGCCCAGAAAGGCAAGTCAGATACTCCAAATGACAAAAAGGCTGTGAAAAATGGCAAGACCTATGGCCGCAGAATCAGGGTTGCTACAAGTGTGGCAAGTGAGGGCATTGGTCGCGGGTCTGCAAAGAGCCGCAACATGTCATTAATGCCCACCAAGCTCAGAAAAAGAAGGATGGCAAAGGCCAGCCCGAAGCTCACTTTGCATTAGTTGAGGGGAGCATTCTGAGTAGTTGCCTGAGTTGATAGAGGTTAAGACCATCCCGGCAACAGCACCCCCTTACGACCTAGAGGCAGCCACCGCCATGATTTCTCTTGAAGAGAATATCACTTCTGAAAAGATAGCCGAAGAAGTCGATGATTTCTTAATCGACTCCTTCTAATGCACAGAATGCATGAGATGTTAATTGTCATTTATTTTATGCTAAAATGGACAAGTTAGAACTTGCATTGATGGTACTTTAGGATTTGTTATCTCGTGATGGCTGGATGATTTTTGGAATAATTCATTCATTTATTCAGTTTATGATGGCATGATATGTTTTAATATTGGCTATTTTATTTATGTGTTGAATGCCTTCTAATACATATTAATTAAATATGTTATATTAGAACACGTGTGGCGCCCTATGGAGGAAGTATGCCTTGCCGACAGCGGCACAACGAATACAATTTTAAGATAGACTAAGTATTTCCAGTCGATCCGTAAGAGCACTGGCAGCCTTACGACAATCGCTGGAAGCGATGCTTGTATAATTGGTTCCAGAAGAACCACAATTACACTCCCAATGGGCACAACTTTGGTCATTAAAGAAGCCTTATTGTACCCAGAATCGACTAGAACTCTCCTAAGTTTTAAGGATATTCGCGCCAATGGTTTCCACGTAGAGACTGAAGAAGAGTACGGTAAGGAATACCTGCCCATTACAAAGCGCGAAGTGAATGGCAAAAGGGTATTAGAAAAACTTCCTTCACTAGAAACTGGGCTATATTATACCAACATTAAGGTATCTGCGACCTACACATCTCGAAGATGATTTAGAAACTCGAACTCTTCTATCTCTGGCATGACAGATTAGGCCACCCAGGTCTTAGGATGATGAGAAACATAATAAATAATTCACAAGGGCACAATATTAATGTGAAGAATTTCCCGAATCCTGAAGATTTTGTGTGCCCTGGATGTGCTACCGGGAAATTAATTACTAGACCCTCCACTCTTAAAGTGAAGGATGAAGTACCTGCATTCCTGGAACGCATCCAGGGAGACATTTGCGGTCCCATTCAGCCCATCTCAGAGCCATTTAAGTATTTCATGGTGCTCATTGATGCTTCCTCGAAGTGGTCATATGTGGGTTTGTTGTCCACAAGAAATCACGCCTTTGCAAAATTGATCTCGCAGATCATTCGCATCAGAAATGTGTTCCCTGATCATCACATCAAGTCCATCAGAATGGACAACGCCGGAGAATTTACTTCAAAGGCATTTGATGATTATTGCATGGCGATGGGAATCGCAGTTGAGCACTCGGTACCACATGTCCATACCCAGAATGGTTTGGCAGAAACTTTAATCAAGAGAATTAAATTTATTGCCCACCCCCTTTTGCATAAATGTAATTTGCCAGCTACATATTGGGACACGCAGTCCTTCATGCAGCGAATCTCATCAACCTTAGACCTTCGGCCTACAACATCCATTCACCTATGAAACTAGCGCAAGGGTCACCACCGAAACTTTCTCATCTCAGGAGGTTTAGATGCAAGGTTTACGTACCTATACCACCTCCGCAGCGTACTGCAATGGGCCCACTCCGGAAGACTAGGATATACGTTGGTTATGAGACTGTATCCATAATCAGGTATTTGGAACCTATGTCGGGAGATTTGCATACTGCCTGTTTCGCTGATTGTATTTTTGATGAGAATAATTTCCCGTCATTAGGGGGAGGAAATCAACCCCTTGATGAAAAATGTCGAGAAATTACGTGGGAAGCCACGAGAATTCATGCACATGATCCGCGCACTAGTGAAACTGAGAAGGAGGTCCAGAAGATCATTGACTTGCAAGCATTAGCAAACCAACTGCCCGATTACTTTAGTGATTTGAAGAGCGTGATTAAATCGCATGTGCCTGCACGCAATGCACCGGAGAGGGTTGAAATACCAAAGAAAATTGAAGGTATCCCTAATCCCGTCCAAAGGACTCAGAATAAAAGGACGAGAACTCCGGCTCCTCGAGTTCAAAGTAACCGGAGACGTCTGGTGAAAAAGGATAAGAAGGACTTACCACAGCCGATCATTAAAGTCCCTCAGAATGAGAAGAGGAGCCAGTTGAAACTTGGCATAAGTATGACATCTTCAGAAAAGGGCATGCCGGATCTGAATATCCCCATCGGCATGGATGTGTGCGCACACATCGGAGTCAAAAAATTAAAGGGACTTGCCACCACAATTGGAAGAAGCGATGTGCAAGGAGAAGCTTCAGAAGAAACAACCATTCCAGAAGAAGCGACTCACGAAGAAATAGCTATAAACTATGTGCACAAGGGAGAGTCCATAAACAGGACAACAACCAATATCGATATATACTTCGCAAAGAAAATTGCCACAATCATCAATCTTGATCTCGAGCCTGCATCGCTTGCTGAATGTAAGAAAAGATCAGATTGGAAAGATTGGAAAAAAGCAATAGCAACTGAATTGCTATCTCTGAACAAAAGAGAGGATTTTGAGCCTGTATACCGCACACCTCCCCATGTGCACCCCGTAGGGCACAAGTGGATATTTGTTCAAAAAAGAAATGAAAGAAACGAAGTAGTGAGATACAAAGCAAGGCTAGTAGCACAAGGTTTCACTCAATGTCCTGGAGTTGATTATGAAGAAACCTACTCCCCAGTCATGAGTGGAATTAGCTTTAGATATTTGATCTCAATGGCAGTAAACTTGAACTTAGAAATAAAATTGATGTATGTTGTGACTGCATACCTTTACGGTAACATGGATTCGGAGATTTATATGAAAGTCCCTGAAGGAATACCTCTCCCGAACCAAGACAGAGCAAATAGAAATCTGTACAGTGTGAAGCTCAGAAAGTCACTGTATGGATTAAAGCAATCTGGAAGAATATGGTATAATCGCTTGAGCAACTTTCTCTGCAAGAAAGGCTACACAAACAATGAAGACTGTCCTTGTGTATTTATACGGCAATTCCAGAATGGATTCTGTATAATCTCTATGTATGTAGATGATCTGAATATCATTCGGACAACAGAAGATATAAAAGAAGCAAGCTCCTACTTGGAGTCAGAATTTGAAATGAAAGATTTGGGCAAGACCAAGTTTTGCTTAGGCTGCAGCTTGAACATGTCTCTGAAGGAATCTTGGTACATCAGTCGACCTACACCCAGAAGGTGCTTGAAAGGTTTGGTTTTGAGAAGGCATTCCCATCGAAGTACCGATGATCGGAGATCTTCTGAAGAAGAAAAGATCCTTTCCGACCTAGGGAAGAGGAGGAGGAAGTCCTGGGACCGGAATTCCCATACTTGAGTGCAGTGGGAGCACTCATGTACTTAGCAAACTGCACTAGACCAGATATTACATTTGCCGTGAACCTTTTAGCAAGGTATAGTGCAGAATCTACCAAAAGGCATTGGCAGGGTGTAAAGGATATCTTCCGATATCTCCAAGGAAGCAAGGACCTTGGATTGTTCTACAGAAAGAATCAATATCTGAACTTGGTTGGCTATGCAGATGCTGGGTACCTGTCTGACCCGCATACCGCAAAGTCATAAACATGCTATGTATTCTTGTGTGGTGGAACTGCAATTTTCTAGAAATCGTCTAGGCAAAGTTTTGTAACGACTTCGACGAACCACTCAGAAATTATAGCATTGTATGAAGCCGCACGAGAATGTGCTTGGCTCCACCGAATGGTTCACCACGTCCAGCAGTCATGTGGGATGAACATTGTGCAAACCCCCACAATTATCTATGAAGATAATGCAGCTTGCGTTGCACAAGTGCAAATGGGCTATGTGAAGAGTCATCTCACTAACCATATCAACCCCAAGTTCTTCTATGCGCATGAATTGCGAAAGATGGACGAGATTAAAGTACTGCATACTAAGTCTTGTGAAAATCTGGCAGATATGTTCACTAAGTCACTCCCCGCATCTACCTTTGAAAGGTGCGTGCGAGGGATTGTAATGATGAGACTTAGAGAAGTGCAGAATTCAGTGGGAGAATTTTCTCAAGCCCGATAGTAAATCTTGATCATGAAGATCAAATATCTAAAGGAATAAAGTCCTGAAGACTAAATGTATTAAGGTGAATTGTACTCTTTTTCCCTTGACGAGTTTTCCTGAAGTTTCTCGACCAAGGTTTTTAATGAGGCGATTCGTGCATCGCAGCATAACATGTATCATGTGCTCTTTCTCCAAATTTTTCCACCTGGATTTTTATGGAGTTTTAGCGAGGCATGAACGTGTTGGATGAGTGCCCAAGGGGTGTTAGGAAACCTGGGTCTTTGCCAACCGCCTAGGCTTATAGTGGGCACCTCATAGTTGTATATAAATAGGGACCAGTACCAGCAGTTTTGTACATGTAATTGGAAGCAATAAAAAGCAATAAAGCAATAAACATTGATTTCTATCTGACACAAAACATTACTTGTCATAGCGTCCGGAACAACACGTCGAGGTCACCGATTCCAGGCCTCCCCGCCTCCGTCTCCGGCCGGCGGCCGGTCATCGTGGATCCGCTCTTCCACCTCGTGCCTCGGCGGCTAAGGCCTGCGACGAGCCGCGCAGGTGACAAGAAGATCTCCTTCCGGTCCCAGAAGAGGCGCATCACGGCATCAGTTGAGGTGAGGCCAGCGAGAAATTTAGACGGCGCTGAAATTTTTATCCCCATTTCAGCAACTGAGCGACAGATTCATATGTGCTAGGCTGTCCCAAGATGCGTATTGAGATTGATTGTTAGGCAACGCCGCAGCTTAACTTTGTATCCATGTTGCGAGAATAAGCATAACAAGGGAAATAATGCCTTTGCTTCCATGCTCCAATAACCAAGTGAAATCTGTCACTGGATAGTCGCGTCCTCTGTAGATTGGTTCACTCTGCTACCACTTAGGTCCCTATTGCCATCATTAATTTGTGCACCAAGCCAACAATCAAGTTTTTGTCACTGTGTTTGTGTTTGGCTAATGCATTCTAGGGGCAACATCTGTGCCATACATTGCAGGCACAGCCTTTTGCTAAAAATTATAGCTGAACTAGTTATTATGTGCACTAAGTTATATCATCATCAAGGTTCTTTAACATTTTGTTCTAGTTGTTGTCTTAGATCAATTTTTTTGGCTATTTACGCAAAAAAAGTCGCATTACTCTTCACATTTCGTGCCAGATAGAAATCAATGTTTTGGCATTTTGTACTTACCAGTCGGACCAATTGTGGAATAGTAAAGTTGATTTCTTCTAACTACTCCATTTGTTAGGTTATAAACAGTTAAACTGCATTTCTCTCGAGTGCAACCTGATAGTTGCATTACTCCGCACATGTCGTGACCGATAGAAATCAATGTTGGGCATTTTGTACTTATCAGTCGGACTATTGTGGAATGGAAACTTGATTTCTTCTAACGACACCATTTGTTAGGTTATAAACAATTAAACTGCACTTTTCTCCAAAGCAACCTGAAGTACAAGCACAGATCATTTTCATTTCCTTTAGGCGCTATTTTGCATGCCAGCAGTATAGTTTGACAGAGCTTAATGGTTACTTCAGAATAAATGGGAGATAGAGAAAGACGAATGGTGTTTGTCACAGTAGGGACTACATGTTTCGATGCTCTTGTCAAGGCTGTAAATTCTGAAGAAATGAAAGAATCATTATTACAGAAGGGTTACACTGATCTTCTGATCCAAATGGGCCGAGGGACATACATCCCTTCGAAGGTAACATTTTCTTTCCATTTTATGGTCACATGTCAATTATCTTTATATGTTGTCCTTTTTGTGACTGCACTGTTCAGTCCATACAGTATTTTTATTATTAAAATTACAATCCATATTATACGTAATAGAAAAGAGGGAAAATGTTGTGATGTTTGGTACTCTTGTCAAGTTCTATGACTCCAAGGAATATTAGATTTGCAAATGATGTTTATCGATCCTGAAATGGACATGTTATCTAGCTAAAACCTATAGCAGCTGAGTTGAGATTAGAGAGCATGAATACTTTTTTACGATAAATTGTGGCACCAGAGATACTGCTAATGCTGCGTCTTTTATGTCTTTCGATGCATATACCACACTTCATCACATGAACAAAATCAATACTAACAAGGTTCATATTCATTACTAGACAGATAAAGAGGAAATGTGGTAGAGAAAAAGAACACATGCATGATTGGGATAAAACATTGGTATACAAAATTTTGATTGTCTGAACTTAGATTATGATACATCATTTTATCTGGATTTTGGTAACTATGATATTTAAGGCCTTATAGATGACAAAATCAAATTACAATCTGATACATAGATGTCTGGTATATAGGTGGACGTAAAACAATATAATTACCTGATTCTTTAGCCTGTTTTGCATTAGAAGGTGAAAAAAAAACTGGGACTGTGGGACAATGAAGGATTTGAAGGAAAGCTAGCTTACTCTTTTGGTAATTGATTGTTGTGGGTATAAAAGCTCTCTCAGATGGCATTGGTTCTCTGCGTTCAAAGAATTAGCTTATGGCTTGACTTTTCAAATCATAACTACATAAGTTTTTAATTTTTAAGAAATAAGCAGAAGGCCTACTTAACTGCTAGTTCTCAATCATTATCAAGTATCTTCTGCTACATGGAATATTTGCACCATGATCCTTGTTTAAATCATTGTAAGTCATATTATACGTACATACATACTTATTTTGGTTTTATTTCTTGATCATTTGAACAGCTTCAATAAGTTCCTTGGGCATCCCATGACAAACATTCACAAAATAAAATGTTCAAACTGAACACCTTGGTGCTAATTGCCAACGCTGTTGTAACTATTCAGTGGGAAAATTTGGTCAGACGATGCTTCTTTCCCTTAAATTTGAATTGGCAAATGTTTTTAACAAAATAGGCCTGTAAATTTGATTTCCTTTTTCATAAATGTTATGTTGCCACAACACGTATATTTAATTTTCAGTAACTCTTACCTTCATACTCTTGAGTGACTTGATTGTGCTATTATAACATTCTTATTCTGGTTGCCGTTTCTATGCTCATCTCATTTATATGTATGCAGTTTTTTCGAGAACTATATGTATGCAGTTTAAAAAGGAAGAAAGGATCATGTAGTTTTGGTTGGTTGATTAGGGCTGTTGATAAGTTGATCTTTTAGTACTAACGGCATGAAGAAAGCAATGAATTTTGTTTGTTCATCTGGAATACAGGTCTCGGGAAATTCAACTCTTCAAGTTGGTCATTTCACTTTTTCACCAAGCATTGCTGACTGCATAAGAGAAGCATCATTAGTCATCAGTCATGCAGGTGAAGTTCAAATCAGTATAATGGAAATATTTGAAGATATATTATCTTTGATGGTGAATGCTTAATCTATATATATTGGTTGTTCTAATAATATTTCAGAATGCAATGGTGTGCGCTAATTAACCTCTTTCACAGTAACATTGTGTTAACATGAAACCTGTTAGCAATCTATGCTATGTATTACAATTTTCTTGTCATGTCACATGGATTTATGTTCTTTCTAAATGTAGTCTCAACCTCAAACTGCTTTGTGGTGAGAAGCAAATTGCAAAGTACTACAGGCTCTAGCATTTAGAAATTTGTCCTATCATTACAATGAACTGTACAGTTGCTGTGAACATTATAGCAGTTGGAAAAGCACCTATGGGGAATTGGCATTAGTGATCATGGAATCAGGACTTAATAGTGTTGCACCTGTATGTAGTCCTTTGGATTCTTGTTGTTGGAAAATTTTTTATGTTTTACACTCCTAGTACAAGTCCAGCACGACAAACCTTGGGTGGTAGTTCTCTTGATTTCCTTGTGGATATTCTGCTACTTTGTGCTATCGACTATTCGAAGACTATCTGAGCAAAGTTATTCTTCCTTTGCTACTCTTGCCAAAGATAGCTAGCTAGTCTGGCCAAAGGTAACACATGCTTTATTCTGACAGGTTCTGGAAGCATATTTGAGACGCTGCGGCTTGGCAAACCTCTCATTGTTGTTGTGAATGAAGATCTGATGGACAATCACCAGATCGAGTTAGCAGAGGAACTGGCCGAGAGGAAGCACCTCTTATGTGCCCGTCCACAAACACTGCAAGAGACTGTCAAGGCAATGGATCTAAATACTCTCCTACCTTACATGCCTGGAGATGCCAACCCAGTCGTCACACTGATCAACAAATTTCTCGGCTTTCCGATCGATTGATCGTCTTCGTTCATGTTTCCTCCTTATGGAGCAGAACTGTGTAGCATAGCGAGATCAGAGATGCTTGTGATGCATGCATACGAGGAAATTGAGCGCGTTGCATATCTGTGTGGAGCTAATTGAGCGCGTGCTAAAATCTCAAATATCGTTGTTTATGAATCCGTGTCAGCACTAAGCCAAGAGCGTGCAACATCATACTGTTTTCAGGCGGCTAGTTGCCTGGATTGGATTTCCTTTGTTAAATGTAATATGACAATATTGAAATGAAGTGACCACCTAAGTAAAATGCTGCCTTGGAAACCTATGTAGTACAAGCTTTGGTTTGAGCAGTATAGAGGTATTGTCCTGTATACCTCTGAAGCTCATATTCGGCGGCAAGATGAGCGGAGAGTGTAGTTGCTAGGGTTAGAGACGGATCGGACACGATCGAATAGTTTTAAATACGAATATGAATTTATAGTTTTAAAATGAATACGAATATAAATTCGAATATTTTCGAATACGAATACGAATCGAATGTCGTAACTGATACAAATTCGAATTGATTATGTACTTAATTCGGTCGAAAACGAATATCCTCATACAACTTTTATAACAAATCTCGGTGGAATAAATTTCTAGTGATTTGACCGGTTCTGACCGGTTACCGGAACGGGTACCGGTTTCAAACCGTCCAAATTCAAATTTTGAATCACAAAACTCTGAATCGTATAGGAAACGGATCGAATACGAATCGAATCGTCTCGAATACAAATATGAATATTCTCGAATATGATTGTGAATACGAATATTCTCAATATGGATATGAGTATTCTCAAATACGAATATGAACATTTTTTAATACGGATTTTGCTTACCTCATTCGCATTTTCTCGGATACAAATATCAGATAAAACAGATTATCTGTTGCAGTTTCCCACCCCTAGTAGTTGCTTGTTAATATTGGTTTCTACCACTCATCTTCTTGAAGTGGTTTTCTTACTTCTCTCGCTCTAAGGATAAAGCAGGAGGTCACAGTGCATCATCCATCCTACTCATCTCGCTCCTATCTTGTACATGCATATCTTCCTAATGTTTTTCATCGCTCACCCTCTCCTAAGGGCATGTACAGTGGTACAGACAGTTATTGTCTATAATACCCTTCCATAACATCTGTAGACAACAATAAAGACACCTTCTATAATGAGTTGACTGTAAATTGTCTATAATGTGTTGTCTGAAAAATATAGACAACATTGATACAATGATACAAAAGTTGTCTATAACAGGCTATTTATAAACAACATTGATACAATGACACGAAAGCCGTTTATAGCATACTATTTTCTTGCATTTTGATCATCTATAAAATTGTAGTCGATCTTCTTCTCTCTCATATTTCTCTTTCATCCACTTCAGCAAAATTCTTATCTGGAGTCTCTTATAGATAACTTATATTATCCTATTACACATATTCTAAAATCTACTTCTTTGGATTATCAGCCGTAGCCAACATAGACAACCCCTAATTAGATGGCTGCCCTTGGCCTTGACTTCACGTGGTGCTACTTGTCCACCGTGGTGCTGGTCTATGAGTTTATGACAGGGGTGACTTAAGGCTTAACAAATTGTGACACGCTAAAACTGTGGCAAATAGCACAGAAAGTTTAGCTAAGTCGTAGTGCATCAAAATGCCGTAAGTCTACTAAACGTAGAGCTAAACATAGCGTTGAAGTTAGAAAATTACGAAAGCGGGGCAACAATTTAACATAAACTAGTACGATGCCTTGCGCGTTGCTGCGGGATTGCAGATTGCTAAGCTTTTAGAGATTGCATGGAGAATGTTATGGTACACTTGAAATAGCTGCTAGCTAACCTGTGCAAACAGATTAAAGAAAATCATAGATCCAAATATATGCGTTTGTCTCACCAAATTCATAAAGTAATTCAATTTCATACGTACATCAAAGCAGGCGTTTTTGGGCATACTAGCCTTGTTTCATGTTGTATTAGCAAGAATAGTATTCGACAGGCGAAATTTACGAAAATATCATCTGCACCACATAATCACCGCGCAGGATGAATCAATGAGCGACCCATGGCCTACACCACACGGCTGGTCTGTCAATTTGTGTTAAATTATTCCTAATTAGCGAAGTCATTTAGGTACTATATATAGGAATTTTTAAATATACCAAATGAGCTCAAAAACTTATAAAATTTTTTGTGCAGCCTCCCGACACAGTGTACTTGATTATGCAATTTTTTTCATAGTTTTATCTATTCTGAATTTTACTTGAAAACTTATTTAAGTATACTATTTGTAAGAGTTTTTTAATATAGAAAATGGGCTCAAAAAATTATGAATTTTCTTTTGAAAGGATCCTTACATAGTGGACTTGATTGTTTCTTTTTTTAAAATGTTATATTTTCTAAAGAATCCATCTGACTAGCTATGTTAATTAATGTTAATTTATTCATAATTAGCGACGTGCGTTGCTCATTTAATTCCTCTTTAATTCTCTCTGATTCTCAATCTCTCAAGGTGATGCCAAATCTGCACGACTACCGTGTGGTGGCCATCTTTCCCATTGCCCGACCTCCCTCCTCCACACATCTGTCGCCCCGTCGCTGCTTTCCCCCTTGCCCCCTCCCTACTCCGCACATATGTCGCCCTATTGCTACTGCCCCCCTTGCTCGTAGTGTTGCACCTCGATAACGCCTCCGAAATACCCGACACTAACGCAGCAGCTACCCCTTCGCTCGGCTCTAAATACCAAACTCTCGCAGTCGCTCATCTCAACTGTGTTTCACTTCTCATTCTCACGCTCGACACTGAGAACTTAGAGAATGTAGCATAATTAAACTTTTTTTGGAGGGTAAAGTTCAGAGCAGTCATCACGATCGTAGCAGTTTTGATTGCTTCCCCCGAAGGGTAGGTAATTATTTATCGGATGCCTTTGCGTTATTACCGTAGTCGTAGTTAATCAATGTTAGCCAGCTAGTCATAATTAATGTATCTTGTATTCTGAAGTAAGTAGCAGTTAGCTATAGTTTAAATATAGTCGTAGGTATGGTATCCGTAATTTATTAGTGTATGATACTTTGTGGGGATTAATCAGTCATAATAAATTAGACTTTGTTATTTTCGGTATGAACTAGTTAGTGGAAATGTACTACTCGTGATTAATTCATTGGTAATTAATCAATCATAATTAGTTTTGTAGCAATTAGTTAGGCTAAAGTAATTAGTTAGTGGTAAGTAATTAAATGGAAATGAAGCTGTGGTTTAATAGTGCTAAGGATGATGGTAATGAATTACTCGTAGTTAATTTTCGGAGCAGTAACAAAATTGTTGGTAATTAATAAATTATTTGTATTTAATTACATATATGTAATCAATCACTTGCATGCAATTTGTTGTTATTGTTTGTTTTAATGCGTATTGTGGACCGGGATGTTGTGGCTTTAGGTAATCTCGAACATGCAAGACTTGGTAATGTTTTATGGCGATGCACCATTCTCACCGCGGAGGTGGCCAACACGAATGACCAGCTTCTCCCGGTAGCATTTGCCATTGTGGAGAGCAAGAATACGTCTAGTTGGTTGTGGTCCCTGATGAACATGAAGTGGTCAGTGGTCAGAGACCAGTGCAACGTATACCTTATCACAGACCGCAATGCTGGGTTGTTGGCAGTGCTCAATACCATGCAGCATGGGACGGAACCCCCTCACTAGTGGAATGACGTGCAAACCCGGTGGTGCATGAGGCATCTTGCATCTAACTTGTTCATGTGGTTCCGTAGTCAGGAAGTTATGAAGACATTCAAGGCATTGTGTCTGCAGGACTAGATGTGGAAGTTTGAGTCCATCTAGAGACCTCAAAAACTAAACCATGAGGCATACAAGTGAGTCCACTCTGGAGGTACTAGAGGGAGAGCAACCCAGGAGTGCCATAAGTTTCTCAGAGTAGATTCATCATTACGCTCCTAAATTAGAGAAATGGTCACTTCTCTATGATCTGAGACAGTCACGAGGTATGGGATTATGATGGCCAATATGCCTGAGGTGTACAACAATGTCCTCAAAGGCTTGTAGTGCCTCCCTATCACCGCAATCATCAAGGAGACATTGACTCGCACTATTGATTATTTAGTTAATAGAGCCACCATAGCCAAGCGATAGATGGAGGAAGGCAAGTAGTGGTCCAAGAACATGTAGCGGCACATGGACCAGAAGATGGAGAATGCCTGAATACATGACATTTGGGTAATCGATGTCCTTAGGAAGAAGTACTAGATCAAGCTTTGGCAAAAATATGTCAATAGTCATGCTAGGGGGGAAGGAAACAAGCATGCACCCTAGGTGATCTGGCGATATGCACCTGCAACAAACCGAAGCTCTTGCACAAGACAGACTCGCATGTGTACAAGGCGTGTGTTCAAATGAGGCGATGTCACGCCGACATCTCCGAGTACTACAACATGCAACACCTTTTCGATACATGGAGTGCGAGTTTCACTCCTACGCTTTGAACAGACTACAAGGATCTTTGGTCGGACAGGTGCTATGGCCCCAAACAAGTCCTTGAAGACAACTGGGAAGGGACGTCGGCAAACGCGGTTCTTTCAAAATAACATGGATGACAACCAACGTACCAGTATTAGCTGCACAATGAAGTGTAGGATATCCAAGACCCCTGGGCACTCAATGAAAGATCGACCCAATAGACCGAGCTCGTCTGGTCATCATTCAGTGTGGTAATTTAATGTATTGTTACATTTGTTATTGTACGATCCACTTACATCGTAGAATCATTGCCAATGCGAACAACTAGTTACTTCCCATGGCCTTCACAATTGTTGAGAATGGAATCATGACGACAAACGAGGCAGGTTTGTGTGGCGGCGTGACCTAACGAGACGACTTTGCTCGATGACAAGACCAAACGAGATAGCATTGAGTAGTGACAAGACTAAACGAGAAAGCTTTATGTAGTAACATGACCAAATGAGATAGCTTTGTGCAGCAACGTAACACTACGTTGGTCCAAGATTCGTCCTATGTGCCGCTTCCTCGTAGATGCAAATATGCACCAACTGAATTGGACTTCTACCGCGTACGCTGCATTGGCTTATCCTACAAGTACTACCTCTTCCACAGCGGGTTTTCTTGCACCAAGACTACAACACTGCATCGCTAGCATGGAGAAGCAATGGAGGAAGATCATCCCACTGCAGAGGCTGCTGCGCCGGGACAAACAAAAGGAGTGTGCTAGGAGGCCACCTCACGCAATAAAACCCCCTCACCTCCAATTCATACATCAACATTCCCATCGAGCATTCGCCATAATACCCACTCATGGGGGAGACGTCACCCCCTACTGGTGTAGGGACACATACAAATTTTTTAAGTTCAAGCAGTGGTTGAGCTTGGGCATGTGTTACTGAGATTGCGCTAACTATGCCTTGGACTATCCCGAATAGTGTTGGGACACGAGGCACTACCGGCAGATGGTAAGGACAGGCCACAGTACATCCCCCTAGCATTTCTCTTCAATAGCACGCACTAACAAGCTCTCCCTCTACAAGTATTCTCTGGATCCACTATGTGCGTACCACAAATAGATCGACCAAGAGATCCATCCGCACAACCAATGGCGTCTAGATGCGAGGTGGGATCTTGAGATAGACCACAAAGGAGGGAGGAGTAGTGGCGCGAAGATCGAATCAAGCATATCCCGCGAGACACAAGCTCATCCGAGGCGTATAGATGTAGGGAGGCGAGGCTTGCGAGGAGCAGAAGCGGAGAAAGCGCAAAATGGCGTGCAAGGCTAGGATGGTCACGAGGACTACAACATCGACCTCGAAGAAAGAGAAAATGGCTACAATCTACACAATAGACCGGGCCTTTCCGTGGTACTCCGCCATCCTACCCGCCAAGCTTTTTCTTTGTCCTAAAGGCATGTATTCCTATATGGTCCGGGTGCTTCTGTCATTGTGGACCATAGTAGTAGTGATGTTGACGAAAGCCATTAGCCAAACCACCATGGCATGTAACCACGCGTAATGTGTGTCTGTTCCACGACTCTGAAATATTTCAGATTCTGTGCCACGCAACTAAGCTCGGACGCATTCATGAAGTCAATAATATCTGCTATACTATTGTATCATTTTGTTGGTCCTATTCCAATTGCGGATGCGGTTTCACGAAGTAGTAGCATTGCATGATGTGTCTATTCTGGCTTTCTCCTTGTTAAGACGGTAAAAAGGGCTCTTGGTTCCATTTGGTGCCATCGAGAGAGAGAAAGGGAGATTTAAAAGAGGAATTAAATGAGCACCGCATGTCGCTAATTATGAATAAATTAACATAACTAATCAGATGGATCCTTTAGAAAAATATAAGATTATGAAAAATTACACAATTAAGTCCACCATGTAAGGACCTTACAAAAGAAATTTCATAATTTCTGGAGCCCATTTTCTATATTAAAAATTCTTACAAAGAATATACTTAAATGAAGTTTTGAGTAAAATTCATAACAGATAAAATTATAGAAAATTTACACAATCAAGTACACTTGTTGGAAGGCTCCACAAAAATTTTCATAAGTTTTGAGCTCATTTGCTATGTTCAAAAATTCATATATGCAGTGCCAAAATGAATTCTCTAATTAGGAATAAATTAATAGAGATGAACAGTTCCCACGCACGGTGGCCATGCGGTACCAGCGCACCGCACGTTGGCTGTGTGGCGCAAGCCACATGTCACTCCTTGGTTCATCCTGCGGGTTGAGTGTACGGTGCATATGACATTTTCGCAAATTTCGCGCATCAGGTGCTATTCTTGCTAATACAACATGAAACAGCGCCAGCACGACCAAAAACTCTCAAAGCAGAGAGTTTAGGTCATGGTTGTTTCAAAAAAATACTTGATACTTAAGGCCTTCTTATATATTTTGTTGCAATTAAAAGAGCGAGGAAATGGGCAAATGGTCAATTGGCATGTGATGATTTGAAGCTAATAGGTTATGACCAAGCTTAATCAACAGTCAGAATAAGTTAAGAACATGTGGTACACTCTAAGATGATATATGGGGTTGTTCGATCCGGCTTTTGGCTTTGGCTTCGGGCCAGAGAAACCGAAAGCCAGATCGAACATCACGGTTGCGGTAGCGGCTTAAAAAAGTCGCTTGTGCCCATCGCCCCCGATCCCTAACTCCATATCGCGCACTCCCCCTCCTTTCCTGCATCCCGCTAGGGTTCCACAGTAGTCCACCCCTGCACACCGCCGCCGTCGCCCCACCCCTATCTCCGTTGAGCCTCCGGTTGGGCCGCCCCCTCCTTGCTCGGCCCCCGCCTCTGCCCCTCCCCCACACCGGCACACTGCCACCGTAGCCCTGTCCCAAGTTTTCAGGGCTCACCCCAAGTTTTAGGCCCGCACAAAGCCCGGAAAAAACTCAACAAAACAATAATAATTTGTTAGGGAAAGAATTAGTTCATACGTCCACAAATGTAGATTGTTTTTAATTTTTTATAGTCTCTAATGAAAGACTTTGACTATAATTTATTATCATAATATACTAGCAATAATAATAATAATAATAATAATAATAATGTATTATGAAAGTATTTTGTAAGACAAATTAAATGGTATTATTTTTGTGTAGTTAATATATATTTTTTTAACATATATTATTGGTCGAATTTTGAAAGATTGACCACACAGAACTCACGGCGATCTACATTTATGAATAAAGGGAGTAAATAATACTTGTTTATTAAGCTTCTTTTTGGGCTTCGAGACGTGAGCCATGCCGTGCTTTGAACAGGCCTACAAGGAAACATCCTAAATTTGTAACGGCCCCGATCTGACGGCATTTTCACCCTGTTATGGGCTGCTTGTACTCACTGGGTCCCACTGTCCAGAATAGGGCTTAGTTAAGAGCATGTACAATACAAGATGCTTATACATGAATATTTAAAAAGAGAGAATATAGTCACATCATCAAATATGTATGTAAAAATAATTTTCTCAACTACAAGCATCTATTCCATTGGTACTTAAATATTATATTATCTATTTAATGCATGATTGTCTTTTGATAGACCTGACATTGGAAACTGTATCCGAATTATTTGAGTGCTTATATTGTTCAGGGTATAACGTGAAGATTTAATGCATGATTGACCTGACATTGGAACTGTATCCGAATTGTTTTGAGTGCTCATATTGTTCAGGGTATGACTTGAAGATTATTATCGCCATTACATTATCACATGTTTATGTTAAGCAAGTTAAGATAGTAAGGCCAGTTACTAGTCACTCCGATCATAGACAGTATGGCCTATTCAGGCCGAATTTCAGCTGCAACCTTCTAGAATGTTTGACAACGGATTGCGGAAAGTTTAGGAAGCACAAAATTGTAAGAAAACAAAGAACTGAAAGAAAAAGACGAGTTAACCAACGAATCACTTGGAAACGCTCAGGAACCGGTCGGTTTGCTCCTCACAGTAGCTGAAATCACCTGATGGCTCCATCCTCTATAACTCCGTTACACAGATTGTCAAAATTCCTTTACACAGATGGTCAAAATCACCATTTCAAAGTCACATAGGCAAAGCAAGGCTATTCGTGAATTTTACAAATTTCATCTGTTCACCATCAATTGATGTAAGAAATGAAAAACTAAAAAAATGGGAATGAACGCTCCAAACAGCTTTAACTTTTAGCTTCCAGAAGTCATTTAGAACACACCAACTTTTTTAGCTTTTAGCCTTTTTTGTTTTTATTGTTTTTCTTTTTCTCCTTATTGCTTTGCATTATCTCAAAAGATATAGTAGTATTTTTCACCTTTTCTCACCTTTTCTCATTTTTTCTCATTTTTTAATTCCGAAAAAGATAACAGACGCTGTAGTGCAATTACAGCCAAAAGCTTATTACAGAAGCCAAAAGTTTATCCTGGGAAGCAATCTTCTTTGAAGATTTCATAACTACTATGATTATTTTAACGCAAGATACACGATATGTGATTCAATTTATTCAAACAGAAGTTCTTCGACCAAAATTACGATACACTAGCACCCTGCAAAGATTTGCAGAAAACCACGCCTGTGGAGGTACGCATCGGATGCCCGCCAAGAGCTGCTGAGCAGTTATCCGATGTCCTGAGGTGAGGCTGAATAGCTTCCCAAATCTTTTTCTTTTGGACCTGAAAAAATATAACGATCCATTAGCTGCAATGCTGCAAAAATAACTTTCGTAGTAACTAGTAACCCACAGTTTGTTAGTATTATACTACTATTTAGTTCTGCAGGGGGTGTTTTGCTTCAGTTTTACATTGTATAGATTCACAGAAATTAACAAAAAAAAGTGGCACTTATTGTTCGCCTAAGTATTATACACATTTAACAGCTCGGTGTAGTACAAATTGCTAGGGACTGGGGGTGTACTTACCAGGTTTAGATGAACGTCATATATTTTGACAAGAAATTAAATTTCATTCAGGTCTGAGTCACAGAATATATTAGTTTTATGACCAATATATCAAGTGGAACATGGAATGTAACTATGTTTTGCCAGTTGACCTCCCAAAATGGTACATGCATATATGTTTCATAATTTATAAACCATTCTTCTTGCTTGGGAAGTTAATGGCATTGGACCTCACAAATCACAATGGCTGGGAACTTGAAACATGTTGTCACTAAACAAGTGTGTCGTATAACAAATAATTTTGCTCAGCCATCAAACGTCAAAGCTGTGATAGATCTACTTTACTGAATAGAACTGTAGCAATACCCTATGCAAATGTCAAAGCTACTTAAATTCCAAAATTAATATAACACCACAAATTATTCAGTAAGGTAACACAAAGCTAGAGGGCACAAAATGTAGAGGTAGTACATATGCCATTTTAGTTTGGATGCTGAGGAAATGTCATCATGAATATTTGGATATTCTATAACAAGATACATGTGGCTGGGTTCTTTTTGGCTTATGGTTTATATTTTTTGGTTTATACTACAGTAACTAGTTTTCAAATAGTGTCTTTTTAAAATAGGGTCTACAGGTCAATTGTAATAGATACTGTGCCGAATTCATCTATATTGGCCAAAATCACACGCGAATGTCACTCTCTTACGAACAGCCAGAATTCAAAAATTTAAGCCAAAAACCAATCACACGCTACAGCCCAAAAGAACCCACCACGTACAATCTACTGGGGTGGGGTTTAAACTTTAAAAAACTAACTAATGAGCATGCATTAGGATTATGTAAAGTATAAACAGCATGGATCATCTACCAGCCAATAAAGTGGAGAAATAAAGCCTACTTGATGTACAAAAGCTACAAATTTTTATAAATGACAGCCAGTAAATCAGTAACCTCTGCCATGCCATGTACCTATCTCAGTCACTAGCTATGGCTACATTGAATTTTGCGATTGGGGTCACCATGGATAACACTTTAGCAAAAGAGTACACCACTACATTTTATGGCAAAATGTAGAGTAGAAAACCATTGCACAGTTTATTATACAAGCAAGGCTAAGGGACATTAATAATCTGCTTAGCTTGTACAAGCATTAGCACAATTGTCAACAAATCATGCAAAAGTTAAGACAGATGCATTTATCTAAACTCTAAGTGATACCTGATTTGGTGTTGCAGGTTCTGATTGACGATCCTTTTCATCTTCAGAACCAAACCATACCCTTTCACCAGGAACAGAACCTTCTGGAGGGGTGAGCAGCTCAACAGTCTCGTGAGAAGCATCAGAGGCAGCCATGAGCATGCCATTTGACTTAATGCCACGCATGTTCCTTGGTTTGAGGTTAGCAAGAACTATCACATTGCTGTCCTGCATGGATCACATGTCATAGTAGATGCCATCAGTTCTATGAAAAGAAACAATCAAAAATTATTTCAAGCCATGGATATACCCCAAAAAAAATCAATAAGCTCTACATCATCGGTTTGAACCCAGAACTCTCCAAACTTTGGTTTTATGTCCAGAATCGGTATGAATTGAGTCAATTGACCATAATTGAGTGCAACTCTAGAGTGAAGCATCAGGATCTTGGCTCAAGTTAGTCCCATCCAGGAACTACCTGGTAAATTCAGGAAGGTTACCACCACTAACTAGGTTGCACTTCTTACCCAAATAGAGGTGTTCCCCTTAATTGATACTAAAATCCCCTGTTACTCTTTATTCATACGTAGAATGTATACATACTGCTCTGTTAAAAATGCACAATTGTGTGATTTGTATCATGCTAAACATAAGTATAGTTGATTTTTTTTGTATGCTGAATAAAATGAGAAATCTTGGATGGACGAATTCTTATGCTGGGTGGGTTCTTGGGAATGGTAGCACCATTACCTGGAGTTCGTCGAGGCGGAGGTAGTTGACAAGACCGCTGCAGATTGTGCGCGGCTGCTCCTCGCCGACGTCGACCTCCTCCACGTACAGCGTGTCCGCCTCCGGGTGCCGCCAAGCCTTTACCACCCGCCCCACTCGGATGTCCAGCAAACCCACAAGCTCGCCCACCGACACCTCGCCCTTCTCCTCCTCCCCAGCCGCCGGCACCAGCTTCTTTTCCTCCTCCACCGCCTGCGGAGGCGGCGCGACGGGGGCGTCGGAGGAAGATGAGGAACACGAGCAGAAGAGCACGGAGTTCTTGGTGGATCTTGTGGTCAATGAAGGTGCCAAGAACGAGATGGGTTTGGCTCTCCCGCCGCAGCTGACTCGGGTCCTGGCGAAAGTGGGGGATGACGAGGAGGAGGGAAGGAGGTGGTGGAGGCGGCCGCAGGAGGCGAAGGCCATTCTCGCCGCGGCCACCATCGCGGTGCTCTCAGGGTTCAGCCGCCGTCGGTCCGTCTCCGCGGCAAAGCGCAGCGCCAAGATTTTATCGGATGGGAAAGGAAGGGCCAAGTGTTCCACGAAGTCAGCGCATATCTAACCCGATGTTTTTTCTCAAAAGTAGATCTGGTCACTTGTTTTCCTAAAAATGACTCCTTCCCGGCCGCGCCTCTGTACCGCGGTACGCACTTGAACCGTTTTCGTTTACACCGTTCGTCCCTGTCAATTTTACAAATAAGTATTTGTTATCCAAATAAACTGAAAATTTTATACCAGACTTTCGTTTAAATCACTAATGTACGATAGAAATTTGTTACTAGAATTCATCTTGTACTACGTGATGTACCGATGACCCTCCGACTTATCCTCAGATAGTAGTAATAGGACTAAATCCTGAATTTTATCCTGTAAAAGCCTTTTAATTTTAATTAACACTAAATAAATATAATTAGTACTAATTAATTTCAAGTACAATAAATTATCATACACACTTATAGCGCTAATTAAATACGATTAGGACTAAATAAAATACTATTAATGCTTCAAGTACCACTAATTAAAGCTCTAATTAATGGTGAACAATACTGTAGTGTAGGAGTGAAAACGGATCGGATACGGATGGATAATGTCTTTACCATATTTGTTTTCATATTTTTTTGGATACCGATACGAATACGGATAACTCGAATACGAAGACAAATACGAATAATATTGAATACAGACATGGATCGAATACGAATACGGTTACGAATATTTATCGGAACAAGAAAACCCCTTAATAATCAATCATGGCCATCAAGTTTTGCTTAATAGTTGCAACAATGCAACGATTAATAGTTTCATCAATCGCAGTGAAGATACTAAGATCAATCAATCCATGAGTAAATTTCATCAATCAATAGTAAGATCAACAACTAATCCACAAGAATCATCACTAACTTTACAGCAAAAAATTTGAAGGTAGGCGGCCAGCAGAGGTAGGAAACCCACTGAGGCAAAGCCACGAAGAAAGCGGCAAAGGAGGCGGAGGAAGGCGGCCGGCGTAGGCGGGCGAGATTCACGCCGCCACACTGCTGTCAGCCTTGACGCAGTGGAGAGTGGAGATCGGGGACAGCGCGACGCCGGCGCCTGAGGGCAAACTCTAAAGCCCTAAACCGGCGCCAGTGCCAACGTTTGGATCGCATGGGGTGGGTGAGAATGGATGGTCGGATCGCGTGGAGTTGGAATGGGCCGTCAGGCTTCTAGCATTATGGGTTTGGTGATTATGGGCTAAAATCTCGGATATCGGTTTCGTATTCTCCGGATTATCCGTATCCGTATTCGACGGATACTAGGCTTCTTGTATTCGTATCCATATCCGATAAAAATCCGTGTCCGTATCCGATCCGAGAACTATCCAAAAAAATCCGATCCGACAAAATCCGTATCTGTATCCGTGCGAATCCGACGGAAACTATCTTATCCATTTTCACCCCTACTAAAGTGGGCACTATCACCACAAGATGGCGTACTTACCGTGGAGGGGAGGCGTGGCATCTTCTTGGTGCTCGGGTCGCCCCCTGTGCGCCAGCTCACCCAGCCACACCTCATTCGATTTTGTAAGCTGTGACGGTCCGACAGGTCGTTTGTCACATTTTTCAAGTACAACAATAAATTAACAAAATTTATTTTTGAAAAAAAGCGATAGTAGCGGTCTAGATATGCGACGACCGTATTCCACGCAAAGAAGACACAGAGAGTTGGGTAGTGCTTTTTGGGCCGACCAAAGCACGGCCACCCGACACTGCCCAAGCCCGCTGGCCGACACGTGGCGGGCGTCTGCACCAACGAACGCTGGCCGTCTTCGGCTCGAAAAACTAGCCTGGGCGGCACGACCGACACGGTGAATCGTGTCGTGCTTGGGCCGGCGACGCGCACGGGAGCACGAGAGCACGGCGGCACGGCGGGCATGCCGGCGCCAGGCCGCCGCCTCGGCCTCTACCTCGCCTCCCAGCCTCCCTCCCGTCGACATCTCTCACCGTCATCCCAGATTCCCCACAAGGCCACAACCCATCACACATCACAGGCGAGAGAAGGAGTAGGGGAAGGAGGTGTACCGGTCACCGGAGCTCAGACGATCGGACGGGTGGACGATGGCCGCAGAGAGGAGGCGGTGTGGCATGATGTCTCCGGCCGAAGACGCCGATGACGAACTCATCGGCGGCGCCCGATCGTCGCCCGGCATCCGTCGCTAATGGACTCGTTGCCGGAGTAGTTGAGGTTGCCGTCGCCGTCGCTCGGAGGAGCGAGGCGACCGGGAGAGGGGGGGCGGGGAGGAGGGGCGGCCGGGAGGAGAGGATGGTGGAGAGGAGGGACGGCCGGGGAGAGGGCGTCGGGGAGGAGGGACGATCGGGAGGAGGAGGCGGTCGGAGGAGGAGGGAGGCGGGGGGCGGGGAGAGGGGGGCGAGAGGAGGAGAGGCGGCGGGGAGGGAGGAAAGGAGGCGGATTGGGAGGAGGGGTGGCGGGGCGGGGAGGAGGAGGAGGGGAGGAGGGGCAACCAGGCGAGGGCAGGTCACGGGCGAGATCCGAGGAGGAGGGGCGGCCGGCGGGAGGGGGCGGGGAGATTTGGGGAGGAAGGCGGGGGGAGGAGGGGCGGCCGGCGAGGAGGGTCACCGGGCGAGATCCGGGGAGGAGGGCGGGGAGGAGGGAAGGAGGGGCGGCAGAGATCCGCCATCGGGAGGAAATGAGGAATGAGTTGGGCGGCGTGAAAGGATTTTAGGGTTAGGGTATTGTTGCGATTTAGTCCTTTAGTTTTTGCTGAAATCTATGAATAGGTTTTTATCTATTTTGATTTCTTCTGTTCTAGCCCTCGTAAATTCTAATTTCATCACGAAAAGATCCTATACATCCGTTGTGACATGTACATCTGTACGGAGCAGTCCTTAGAATGCCAAATTTGAAGATTGAATGTGTGATATGTATATATATATGAGATGAGGAGAAAGTTACTGAGATATGCTGTGATTTAGGTCACCATTAGGTCACAAAAATAATGAGTATTTTCAATGTTGCTCCTCATTAGGTCACCACCACCGAACCCTAAGTCGCATCCTCACGACTTTCTTGCAACATAGCTCACCCCATTGTGATTTTATTTTATGTAAGCAAATTACTACTACATGCACTTCTAATTCTAACATAGCTCCATTCACCGACTGCCTTTTTAATTCGAGCATTTGATGAGATAACCACCCCACATATGTTACAATTAACCAATATGTAAACAGAGATAGACTGTTATTGGTGTGTGTATTCCAAGTAGTTACTAAATGTTCCAGAAACTATTTAAAATTGATTTCTTAACTATAGTAAGCTGCATTCATGACTCTCCTTGAGCTTTTCTATTTGACTAGTCGAGCAGCCCTATGCTAGATTGTCGGGCGATGAGCTAGATGTCCACGTCGCCATCGTCCAATTTGCACCAAGATATACATACCATTGGAATAGATGACCAACTTCAAGGTGGAATGACATGAGACAATAGTATCGAATTTTAGGTAAGTTTTTAATAAGACGGGTACAAGAGAAAGGAAGATGGCGGCCACCGCTACCATTGTCGTCGTCGTTTTAAATGTGTATAGTTACTTTGGTGGGCTTGGGTTGGCACAGCACTGACGCTAGCACGTGGGCTTTGGGCGTGCTTGGGCTGGCAGAAAGCAAGACATGACACACGACACGCACGACGAGATGACTAGGCCGAGCCAGACGCGCAAGCGACCAAGCACGGTGGACTGGGCGTACGGCCGGCGGCCCAATTCCACCTCTAGCACACAGGCCGGTGGCCCGGTGTGGGCGTGTACTACTACTAAATTCTTCTTCCTCTTTCTTCCTTTTCCGCTTTTTTATAGGTTCTTTTTTTCCATTTTTGTAAAACTTATCAGTTGCCCTGTGAAATGCTTTGCCTGGTTGAGTATACACATGGGCCACATTCTTTTAGACTGCGGCTGATAGGTTTGATGAATAATATCGGTTAATAGAAACCGAAACTAAAAACTATTGAAAAGTCAAAAAGAACAAGACCATGAGCTTGTCAACTTAAATTGGACTGTTTTTTACTATCTTACTGAGAGTTTTTTTTGAGAAATATCTTAGAAATTCTTTAAAAAAAGCATATAGCACTCAGTTCAGAATCCAAATTGATTAGTCCACATCCAAAAGATGTAATATAAGCAACAGGAAAACTCCCACTAAATTCAGTGCCCACCAATCATCTAACCGCCGCCGATTGTGAGATCAGCAATAGTCGGTGGGCGGCAACGACAACTCAAGTCTATCGAGTTACGTTCTGATGGCTGATTAGAAGCCCTCAATATTTGTTTTTGCCAATGAAAATTATTGTTTACCCCTACAGATGCTTACACGATGTATCATACAGATTAAGAGAATACTATTCTCTAATATAACAAATGACCTAAGATGTACAATAACTAAATTTCAAGACCTTCTAAAGTAAGTTTAAAGTTTGTAGATTGAGATCTACAAATTTAGCGATCTCTAATGCCACTTAAAATCGTACATAATGGTGTTTAATGCAAAATTAGGGGCCTCTAATGCATTTTCTTCCTTTGAGTCAGACATCTACCATTAGATTAAGCAAAAACTCAGGTGTTTAACTTATATTGCATATTAGCATTAGAGGATGTTCATATTGATTTACTTTAGAGAATACCCGACTTGTTGAGCGATTTCTCCACTCTTCTCGCTCCAAAAATAAGTCAGAAGTTCATAGACTATCACGCACCTTATTCCTCTTACTTCGTCTCGCGCACATATCTCTTGCTTACCTTTTGCACTACCCGTCTCCCCTTTCTAAAAACTATTTCTTTTAGTTGTTACTATTTATTTTTAGCCAAAATCTATTACCATAAGCTAATACGAACACCGCTTGTTAGCTTTCCCTTTCGTAAAAGGCAGAACGAAAATAGCAAGATAAATGTCATGGCATGCTTAATTATGAAGCTTCTTTTTTACAAGTATTTAATTTGATAAATGCTTTTGTTGACATCAATACCTCCTTTTCTTTGTTACAAGGAAGAGCTAGCAGTATGCCGAAAACCATGAGACGAGCACGTGGAGACTCTACGGTCCAGCAACTACCATGGCAATGCCTACCGCCGCGAGCACATGGAGACGTGTTCACCTATACTCCACGATCAAGCAACTACCATGGCAATGCCTACGGCCGGCACTGCCAATCAGTGATCTGCCAAAAGCCCAAGACACAGCGTGGTACGCATGAATGCCAATCTGAAACTGAGCGAGAGGAAGACGAAGACTAGCTAGTTGACTAGTATCATCAGGTGTGGTCTTCTTCTCTGCATTGCCCTCGGTTCCTTGCTGGCTTCTCATAAGCAAAGAACCGATTCTTCTTACAGTCTCCGTTGCCATTCAAGCTCCATGGGTCCTGCCAATGCCTTCTTCCCCAATATCGTCTTCTTCTTATTCTTCCTACTTGCAACTGCAGCACCGTTGCTCTCTGCGCAGCGCTTCGACGATCCCACAGCCACAGCCAACCTCTCGACACTGTGGATCAACAACGAAGCATCCCTCGCACACAGTGTCAGCTACACCGACGGTTGGGCCGTCCGTGTTATTGTCCTCTGTTCATCACAAGCCTCGTATGGCCCCTCCTTTGCTGCAGGGTTCTTCTGCGCCTCCCCCTGCGACGTGTTCCTCTTCGCCGTCTTCATTGTCTCCACCAACACTGATGCCACGATCAGCACGCCGCCGACCAGTGGGACTCCACAGGTGGTCTGGTCTGCCAACCGGTCGAGACCTGTCAGGGAGAATGCTACCCTTGAGCTTACCTCGGATGGAAACTTGGTCCTCCGTGATACTGATGGTAGCCTCGTCTGGTCGAGCAGCAGCTTGGGACAGTCTGTAGCTGGCATGGTGATCACCGAGATCGGCAACCTGGTGCTGTTTGATCAGAGGAATGCGACAGTGTGGCAGTCATTCGATCACCCGACTGACGCATTGGTCCCTGGGCAGTCACTTCTGGAAGGTATGAGGCTCATAGCAAATACATCTGCAACAAATTGGACTGAGAATCAGTTCTACATGACTGTTCGCTCCAATGGATTGTATGCTTATGTTGAATCCACACCACCACAACTCTACTTTTCAAGATGGGTCAATGAAGAAAACAGCAGTTACAGCCCAGCCATTGATAAAACAAATGTTACCTTCACGAATGGAAGCCTCAGCTTCTTTTTGCCAAGCAATCCACATGTGAATAGTATCTCATTGCCAGCAGCTAAATCCACCCAGTACATGAGATTAGAGTCTGATGGGCACCTGAGGCTGTATGAATGGTCTAATGCAAAATGGACAGTAGTGTCTGATGTAATCAAAATATACCTTGATGATTGTGCTTTCCCAACAGTCTGTGGGGAGTACGGCATATGCACAGGTGGGCAATGCGTTTGCCCCCTTCAAAATAATGACAGTTCGAGCTACTTCAAACCGGTGGACGAACGGAAGACAAATCTTGGTTGCACACCACTGACTCAATCTCTTGTCAAGAAATGCAACACCATCAGCTCTTGACCCTTACCGATGTTACATACTTTGACGCCAGCCACACCGTTGTGAATGCAACAAACAGAGATGACTGTAAGCAAGCCTGCCTGAAGAGTTGCTCCTGCAGGGCCGTCATGTTCAGGTATCGCGCGAATGATTCCCATGGCGATTGTCTGTGGGTGACGAAGGTTTTCTCCTTGCAATCGATACAACCTGAAACTGTTTATTACAACTCCTATGCTTACCTCAAGGTGCAGCTTAGCCCCTCTGCTTCTGCCTCTAGTGCAAACAAAAAGAAGGCGATGTTAGGTGCTACACTTGCAGCAATTATTATTCTTGTATTGGTTGTCATTGCTGTCATTCTTTTTGTACGGAAGAGAAAGAAGTATCAAGAAATAGATGAGGAATTGGATTTTGATCAATTTCCTGGAATGCCATTGAGGTTTTCGTTTGAAAAGTTGCGAGGATGCACTGAAGACTTCAGTAAAAAGCTTGGAGAAGGTGGATTTGGATCGGTTTTTGAAGGGCAATTAGGTGAAGAGAGAATCGCAGTGAAACGTTTGGAAAGTGCTAGACAAGGAAAGAAAGAATTCTTGGCAGAGGTCGAGACTATTGGCAGCATTGAGCACATCAATCTTGTCAGGCTGATCGGCTTTTGCGCAGAGAGATCACATAGGCTTCTAGTATATGAATGTATGTCGAGAGGGTCACTTGATAGGTGGATCTATTACAGCCATAACAATGACCCTCTTGATTGGTGCACCCGGTGTAGGATCATTCTGGATATTGCCAAGGGCCTGTGCTATCTTCATGAGGAGTGCAGGCGAAAAATTGCTCATTTGGACATCAAACCACAAAATATTCTCTTAGATAAGAACTTCAATGCCAAAGTGGCTGATTTTGGGCTATCTAAGCTAATAGATAGGGATGAAAGCAAGGTAGTGACTGTGATGAGAGGTACACCTGGGTATCTGGCACCTGAATGGTTAACGTCGCAGATCACTGAAAAAGTTGATGTTTACAGCTTTGGAGTTGTTCTCATGGAAGTAATAAGTGGACGAAAAAATATTGATAATTCTCAGCCTGAAGAGAGTGTTCACCTCATCAAATTGTTAGGAGAAAAGGCTAAAAACAATCAGTTGATTGATATGATTGACAAGCACAGTGATGACATGGTCTCATGCCAGGAGGAAGTGATTCAAATGATGAAGCTTGCAATGTGGTGTTTGCAAAATGATAGCAGTCGAAGGCCTTCCATGTCAACAGTGGTCAAGGTATTGGAAGGTGCAATGAGCGTTGAAACTTGCATAGATCACAGCTTTTCTGATGCAAATCCAGTAATGTCTGCTCAAGATAATCCATCCACACATTCAGCTCCACCTCCAGCATCAATCTTATCCAGCCCAAGGTGAAATGGGTGGCCAATGAGCAGAAGTAAAATCCATATGATGCACTTTGGCTGTTGTAACTACTTATGTTCCTTATCCTATTTCTACTTTGGAATCGTGTTTTAAATGGCATCAGAAATATAATTGCCTGCCAATTTATATGCTTGGTTTTTCAGTGACACTCTACCTTTACAGGTGAAAATCCAGTAGTGCAAATAGTACATATATTGTTGTTCTTCTGCAGAAGTAGTAAAAAGTGAGCATTAATCTGTTGAAATTTGATCAGAATGAAAGGCTAATTGTATGAAACACAACTAAACTACAGATAGAAAGGGCTCGTTCTTATTCTTCTGTAAGTTGTAATTTTTTTTGCTATGCAGTTATGATATATTTAGTTGTATAATTGATCTTTTGTGAAAGTAATAAAAGCTGACCTTGTATCATGTGAAACTTGATTGGAATGAAAGCTTATTCCTATTGAACCCAAGTGAAATAGTGAATTAAAGATACAAGGCTTTATTGATATTCTTCTATTAGTTGCAGTGTATTGATACGCGGTTATGGTATATCTAGTTGTTTAAATGTTTGACTGACACAGGCTTCAATACTCTCCCGAGAAGTGAAAATACACCATAATACTTTAAGATTTGTGCAATTTAGTTTATGGGAGAGCATAGAAGCACTACCAAGAAACTAAACAACATGTATTATTCTTTCACGTTACTCAGTAACAGGGCACATCATTTGGTGACCCCAAATCTATTTATGATCTGTGTGGTGCACACGGAGAAAATTACTTGCGATCTAACGGGAGGCATTCGTATTGACTTTTGTTGATGGCTTTTAGCTTTGGTTTATGGATTTTGGGGGAAATGGATATTAATGGCTGAAAGAAGTGACTTTGAGAAGGAAGGAGCGAGTGGTGGAAAAAAATGAGTGAGAGATACGTACGCGTGATGGGAGCGAGAGGAGTAGGGTGCGTGATGCACCTGTGACCCCTTGCCTTATCTCCGGAGCGAGAAAGTAACGAGAGAAGTAGGAAATCTGTTTCGAGAAACCGGGTGTTCGTATTGGTTTTGACTTTTCTAAACATAAGCCAATACGAACATACTATATCATTCAATGGGTGTACAAATTGAATTTTACAATTTTGCAGTTTAAACTTTAAAAATAAAAACTAAATTGGATTGACTTGTGATTTTCTAGAGTTTCCCATATTCATTAGTAAGGATAACTAAATGCCAGTAGAGGTCACACCTTGAACTGTAAACGGTTGATTTCTAGTGGGTCCAATAAAATCATAATGTCAGCTCGTATGTAAAACATAACAACAGCAGTCTTTGAAAAAAAGAACAGCAACAACACTATTTTTCTGGAAAAAAGGGTAAAAAAATGGAACAGGCCTATCCTCCTTTAACTAACAGGCCTATCCTCCTTTAACTGGATCGACCCAATGCACTGTAAAGTTTCCTACCGGCTACTGCCATCATGATCTGGTTCCACCAAAATCTATATAGTAGGAGCCAGCAACTGGATGAAAAGTGCACCTATAATCTGTATCTTACATAAATTCTTTTGGCTATATTTTGTGTACTAGACCTTCCTCAACATGCAAAAGATTCATGTAAAACTGAAAGCGCTTTCTGGTCCCAGAATCTCAGAAGATGCACATATATGAACTCATAAATTGATAGGGAAATGTGAACTTACAAGTCACATGCCAAGCGCCCGGTAGAAATATCTCATAAATTGATAGGGAAATTTGAACTTACAAGTCACATGCTAAGCGTCCGGTAGAAACATTCTTTCGCACATCTGCATTGCAGCTCTCATGTGACATGTCTAGAATGGTATTTCCACCGGCATCATGTACCATTATCCAAGAAATCCTCTATGAGTAAGTTGCCACTCCTCCAACTTGAGGTACAGATTTCGTATGCGTACAGACTTCAATACACACAGTCTTCCACATGACCATCAAGCAGACTCAGCCAGTGGCAATGCCAATCTAGCATGTCAATCATAATGACCACACTTGATTCCAATAGTTTCAATACGCAGCAGATCACGGTGGCCACCTTCTTCTCAAATGACTGCAACTTTGAAGTCAAGATTTCCATTGCAAACAACTCTTATGAATGACGATGACGCTTGAGCATTTCGTCGAACACTCCCACGCGGCCATGGGTGGCCCTCTCGGCGCAGCAACCAGAGGTGAAAGGGAAACAAACGCAGCCAGCCACGCCGGCACGCCACACGCCGGAACAGACAGGCCGTTGTGGGGGGACCAACGCCGTAGTAGCCACGAGGCGGTGAGGTCGCCATGGTGGCTCACCCACTCGGTGCGCCCTTTGGTGGCCTGGTAGGTTGAGGCACGATTTTTTTCTTCGGCTAGTTTTATCTATTTTTGCCTTTTGAAGTGTCTGTTCTCAACAAGAAGAAAAAAATATCTTCAAAACTTCGTCGATCGTGCTTTTTACAAATGTCTGAAATGCGAAAATTGAAAAACATAGGAAAAACTTCAAAACACACGAAAACTTCAAAAATGTAGTTTGGATTTCACACTAGAAAAGAGGACAAAGGAGGAGAAAATATGTATGACCTCATGTTTGTTTTCCTTCCAAATTCGTATGGAACATCCCAATCCATAGGAAATTCGAAGGAATTCTTAAGGACCATTCTTTGTTCCAAACGGCCTCGTAGTAATTTTTCCTATAGTATCGAAATCCTCTACAAATCCTTCACTTTTCCTTTGTTCCAAAAACGCGGCCTAAGTTCTAAAGAAACCAAAAAACAAGTTATCAGAAAATCAATTAGCTCTTATTTCTAGGAACCAATGAACCAAAGTTGGATAGAAATATAGTTTATGGCTCCAGGTTCTCCATGTTAAAAGTTGCATGTAAAACTTTTAGGAATAAATTTACTTTACCCCTTCTACTCTTTAGTTGGTCTCACTTTCAACCCTATCCCCTGTGCACCCAATCCACCCTAATTTTAAGCCACATTGAATGCCACGTCGCCCCACGGTCAGTGTTCCCTTCCGATTGGACACCCGATATGAAACGGCCGGCCCTAGGTACCCCTCCCCCCCACACTCTCCTCTCCAAAATGCCCACCCTCTCATGAACGCATGACGGCAATTGACAGCTCGGGGGTAATGAATCAAGGATTGAGAAGGCTATTGAGTTTACGCGGCATGCAGATTTGAGGAAGGAGGTAGAAGCGATGGTCCCAAGGTTAGTGCTCCCCTTGTTTCTAGGGTTAGGGTTTGAGTAGAAATGAGGTAGTTTGCATGAGATTCCGTCGAATCCGGTGAAAAAGAATGTATTTTAAGAAGGAAGTGCTTTGATTCCATTTCTTTAAGCCTAGGGATTGGATTTTGTTGTGGGGACAGTGAGGTCTTTAGTACACAAAAACCGTTGTGTTAGCATAGTTTATTTGCAAATGGAAGCTTGTTTAATTGCACTTAAATATAGCATAGTTTATTTCAGTATGGGTTGTTGACCCTAGTGCTTTTTGGATGCATGTAGGGTAGGTTTGTCATATTCCATGGATGTTCTGGACCAGCATGTGGTTAGATTTCATTTTGGTGGGGAGTTTTTTAACGATGGGAAGATGCAGCATTACTACGGTGGTTCTGAAGGAATGTCATACATAGAATGCAACAAGGTTTCTCTTCTTGAGGTAATTGGATACCTAAAGGACCATTGTACTATTGGGGAATGATGTTGCTACACTGATTGTTCCTAGGTAAAGACTTGTTAAATGGGCTAAGGGTGTTGACTAATGATAATGCATGCAAGTTAATGTCAGATTGCACTATAGAGGGAGGAGTTGTAGATATATTTGTCTAGGCACTACATGTGTAGGACCTCTCAGATAATGAAGAGGATGATGAATTTGAGTGCAGTGTTTTTGAAGATGAACTTTAAGCAATGGGACCTATTAAAGTTGCAAACGAGGATAAAATACAAATTGTTGCTACCAAGGATGTAGTACCCTCTATGTTATTTGAAAGACTTATTCTTGTGTTATTATTGTCTCTACCAAACTAATGGTTTCTTGTTACTTATGTGTGCAACACTATGTGTTGTCATGAGCCAAACTGGTGACCCTTATAGGAATTTTTATTTTCCTATGAATGTACAAAGTAAAATTGTTTCATAAAATATTTTTTGATAAGCGTGACACATTACACAATAACACAAATGATCATGAGTGTAACAATCATAACATACTACATTGCATCAAAGAAATAAATATGAGTACTATTCGCATCATTCCAAAGCGTACATAATGATTTGATTTCTAGAAGATTCAAGTCTTTAAGAACAAATATTACAAATTTTTAGTCTAAGAATCTAAAGTATATCAGTCTAAAAAATCTAATATATATCTAATGTTGTCTAATATTCATGGAATTCTTTGATTCTTGATCCATTCATGAGGTATTAAAGTAGCCAAAAGTAGGAATTCAACCATTAATCTTTTTAACTTGCACAAAAAACATTAATATTTAGGATTGTAATTGCAAAATACGATATATGTAGTTCATTGTAATTGAAGCAAGTAACAATTAACATGCACAATATGAATGTTAGGCATCTGGTCTATGTTTGACATGGACATCACTAATTGTTTTGCAGCGCTTGATTGGACTTAGTAACTCTTTTTCCACAAGAGGATGATTGATAAGTACTTATGTAAATTGATTACCTATCTTAACATCCTCAACTTTTTGGTTGGTCTTCTACTAAAAAAACATAGCATATAGAAATTAAGATATGCATTGCATATATGAAGCATCAATCGAAGCCTTCTGTACAAATTGAGTTAAGTCAAATAAAAAGTATCTAAGATGTACTTAGCTATAATTTTACAAAGCTCTTATAATGTAAAAGCTGAATCAACTAATGCCTGAATGATGAATCAACTAATCATAGTTTACTCCAAACAAACTAACTTATTTGTGAGGCACTATATGAGTAGCTGAGTTAAAACACATTATACTGACCAATCAATTACCAGCTTATCGTAAACAAATTCACTTCTAGGCTATGTATGACCAATAACATTAGTGACACTGTTCGCAGTCTAGAACATGATCGGTTTTACGATGACGTTGGTTTCGACCATGGTCGAGTTCCAGACTAAAGTGCGTTGCTTTCGATTTTGTTCAGTCTTTCGGCCACTTCGCACTATGTTGTCGCACGACCATGTTCAGATCTTTCATTTCTTTGCATTGTTCTATTGAATCTGAACTGAAGCAGTTGGTAGTCAGTGCAATCTTTGTCTGGAACGTCTATCAGCTTTATGACTACGTTGGTTTTGACCAAGGTCAAGTTCCAGACTGCATCGCACCTGTTTCGACCACGTTAATCATCTTGGTTGCGGATTGGTTTACAACCACGTTGGCTACGACCATGTTGTCGACTGGTTACGACAACATTGATTGTTTGACCACTTGTTGACATTCGATCATGTTATATACGACCACGATATTTGTGACTACAATCATCCCGATCACGTTGGTTCTGGTCTCGGTGGTTATCGACTATGAAAATTTTTGACCATGTTATCTGCTTTCGATCACGTTGTCGAGTTTATAACCACGTTGTCTGCTTTTGACCACGTTGTCGAGTTTATGACCACGTTGTCTGCTTTTGATCACATTGTCAGAGTTCGACTACATTGTCGTATTTTGACCACGTTGCTAGTCTCCGACTACGGTCAGTTCTTTGCTGTGTCCTCTCTATTGCTTTGGTTTTTTAAGTGTATTTCTAACTCTAGTCTTCATAGCTCAGTACCTATCGGAGAAAAGGGTTAAGTGAATTCTTGGGGGAGAATATGAAGACACAATTCAACCCTCCTCTGTTGCCTGTTCGGTCCTACAAAGTTGAAATCTCACACACGTGAGAAGTATCCAAAGTTGTTCACTTCATATATGCATGTGGTTTAATTTTCAGTTCAGTTCTGTTTCTCATTTAGAATCGTGGGGAGGATAATTCAGGGTCGAATTGTTAAGAGGGTAGAATATAATATCCCGAAAATAGCTCTTAAGGACTTACACACAATTTATGAAAAAGAAATACAGAAAAAAGAGATGCTGAAATTATTGGAGTGAGGTTGGTTTTCCTAGAGCAAATCATACGATGAGTTGGTGAATAGTTGAACTGGGCCGTGATAAAAGGATAGTGGTGGCAGAGAGGAATCAAAACCCTAACAACACTACTTTTTCTTTCCTTTGACGTCGTCACCTGTAATCCCCTATCACGTCAACTTTCTCCAACAGTCGCCTGCCTGGCCTGTCCGTGACTCCTCGGCGTGATGCACCATCAGCCATCTTAAGGCCTGTTCTTTACCTTATAAACCAATAATTTTTAATTTTTACTACAGTATCTAATTTTTAAACAGAGTATTTTTTTAAGATAGGGTCTACAAATTAAACGATCTACACGTTAAAAGCCCAACATTTGTACCAGCCAAAATCGCAAGTGAGTATCTATCTCTCCGTAATCTGTACCATAAATAACCAAAATTTAAAAATTTTAATCAAAAATTAAAAATCGTAGCCGAAAAGAACAGACCCTAACCTGTGCACTGCCCACGGGAATTTCTTTTGCTTCGGGTTGCCAGCCGGCGCGCGAGGCAGCGCAAGTCATGCGCTTCTATCACTTTCCCGCGCTCGCACCAGCTTACGCTAGCCCAGCTGCGTGTCACGCCTGAGTGCAGCTGCGTGCTAGGGCTATGTGGTCGGCAAGTGTTGGCAGTGCGCCGGCCAGGAGGAAATAGAGAGAGAGAGAGCAGCTGGGGAAGAGAAGGGTGTTGAAAACCGCCCTCGAGATAGAGTCTGGCAGATTCAAAGTCCGGATAGCCGAGAGTCACGACATATTGGGCACCCCACCACCTAGTATAAATAGAGAGCCAACCCCCATTGTAGTGACACGGTGAAAAGCAATAAAGAAAGATCAGGAGTTCTCTCTACCTCTGTGTATTCATCTATTATTCTGTGATTACGTGATTGATTCGTTCTTGTTCTAAGCGAGATCCCGATCGGATGGTCGCGGCGTCGGTTTCTCAACACGTTATCGCGACGACTACGCCCGGTGAGCGAGGCAATCATCGGGCACGTAATTGTTTTCTAGATCGCTTTTGAATCCGCATTTTCTTTTCGCGTTCTAGATTGAATTTCTCGATGCAAATCTCCCAAATCTACCGCGGATCTGAAATCGCCGGCACAATGTCGATCGGTGAGATTACGAAGCGGGTGGATGTCGATTGCATCGCAGATTGAAACGTTTTACATGCGCTCTGCATGATCGTTGTCGGAAAATTTTGGCATGGGTTTTGCTGTTTTCTCTCTCTCGCACAAGATTGCATCACGTAAAAGAAAAGAAAAAAAAACCCGAGCCGTCGCCGGTTCAACGCCGACCGCGGCCGGCACTGCCGTCGCCCGCCGCGCCGCATGCGCGCCGCCGCCTCGACTGCAGCCGCTCGCCTCCGCTTCGCCCGTATGGCGCGCCATCGGCATCGCCTGTCGCCTCCGCATGAGGCGCCGCCGCCGCCGCCAAGCTGCATGTCTTGCCCGCCAGCTTTGCTCGCCCACGGCAAGCCGCCTCCGCGACGAGGTGCGCGGCCCCGCCGCTCTCACCCGCGCCAAGCGCCAGGCCCGGCCTCCGCGCCGGCGCGCCCGCGCGCCAGCCGCGCCGCCCGCCGCCTCGCCGCCGCCGCACCCACCTTGACTTCGACTGCACCGCTCCGGCCCGCAGTCAAGGCCGGCCACTGATGGCGCCATGGCCAGACGCGCTGCCGGCCTGCCGCCGACACAGGCCAGACGCTGCCGGCCTCGCCACGCCGCGCCGCCGCCGCCTCGGCCTCGCCCGCCTGGCGCCAAGACGCCGCCGGCCGGGCCCACCACCTCCGGCCACCACGCGCCTCACCCGGGTCTCCGCCTCGCCGCCCGACCACCGCCGCCTTCAGGGCTCTCCTCCTTTTCGCGAACGGGCCGGGAGGAGATAAAGAAGAGGCGGTGCTGCTTTTGCAAAACCCATGAAATTATAGATTTTACGAAAAAGCCCTTAAAACTTGCAAAAAGGTCCCGAGGGTCAAGTTTTTCTCTTGAAACCCCCGTAAATTGCGCTTTTCTTTGAAAATTTATATTCTAGCATAAAAGGGCCTCGGGAAACCGAATTTTGAATTTATTTTAGCATTTGAAGCTTGTTTATTTATGCCATTATTATTTTCTGTATTTATTTACTGTTTTTGGTTAAATGTAATTGTTTAAATTACTTTTAATCACTGAAATTAGCAGTAAAATTATAGAAAATTCACAGAAAATTCTGAAAATTACGAGAACCTTTTGTACCATTTATTTACCCGCAGTAAATTATTCCATGCATGTTTACCTGTAGTAAACTTATTTTATTCCATTTGTATGCATGTAGATGACTGGCATCACGAACCGGGAGTTCGAGGAGCTGGCCCAGCATGGCCGAAACTATTGACGTGGGCATCCGATGTCGAGATAGTACTTGGAGCCAAGCGGCTCCGCGCAGCTATTGGGATAAGCGGACTGAATGACGCCCAACCCACGCCCGAGGAGAATGATCAGACACTTCATTTTCTTCGGCACCACCTTTGCCTTACTCTCAAGAATGAGTATATGGCGGAGAAAAGCGCGCTAGCACTATGGACCGCACTCCAGAAGCGGTTTGAGAGGCTAAAGTACACCATCCTTCCTCAGGCAGAGCAAGAATAGGTCAGACTGAGGTTTGCCGACTTTAAGACGGTCGGGGAGTACAATTCTGCCTTGCACAGGATTTGATGAGGACATCACTTCTTCGGATATACACAACACTCCTCCACTTGATATTCAAGGACCAATCACTAGAGCTCGCGCCGACAATTGAATTCTGGTGAACTGGTTCCTAAGTACTTCTTTTGTTCATTTGAGAATCGATTACTACCTAATGATTTAATTATGATTAGGAACCATGGAGAGGATCAGGAAGTACTTGGAGAAGGGGTACGAGGCACACAAGTCCAGCAAGGGTGGTCAAATCATGTTGGATGTCCAACTCAAGCCACTTCGAATCCAATTCGGGTCCAGGACCAGGTTGCACTAAAGCGGACGCCCAGATCGAATCCGGACTCCGTTTTGGACGTTCCACATATGTATGGAAAGCTGAGAAGATAACCTTTCCAATGGCTCTAGTCTCATGTCAAAATTCCTTCTGTGTCAACGGGAATCGTCGAAACAAGTGGACGTTCAGAATCTGTCAGGGTGGCCGACTTCGAATCCAACTCGGTCCAGGACCAGGCTGCACTAAAACGGACGCCCAGATCGCATCCGGACTCCGTTTTGGACGTTCCACATATGTATGGAAAGCTGAGAAGATAACCTTTCCAATGGATCTGGTCCCATGTCAAAATTCCTTCTGAGTCGACGGAATCGTCGAAACAAGTGGACGTTCAGAATCTATCAGGGTGCTGCGACACCGCTTTTAGGCCGTTCGGCTTTGTATCGTGTTGGAGTCCATTAAGGACGCGTCCAGGGGTTTTACACGCCCCTTACTCCTTTATATACAGCCGCCACCCCCACCATTAGGGTTGGGTTTTGCTTAGATTAAATCTGTCTTTGAACAGTTTCGCTGTTCATCGGTTTGTGAGACCCCAATTATCGAGTGCTACATCAATATATCTGCAATTCAGTTGTGATCTTTCTTGTTCTTGCTTGTGTTCTTCGATTCGCAGGCAAGGATTAGCCTTCTTGGCGAGGTCAACCGGCTGCGCACGGTTGATAACTGAGGCGTGGTGCTGCGATTGCGGGTTCGGGGCGTGTTGTTCGGAAGCCGGATCGATTTGTGTCGCGCCTCCACCAAATCGAACATATCCAGAACCTGTTGGAAGATCGGGACCCCGTTCCCATCAAGTGGTATCAGAGCTTCAGGTGTTCCTCCAGGTTCGAGTTTACCCATCTTGTTGTTTTCGATTTCATCCTAGAGTCCAAGAAAAAGCCCTAAAAAAATTGTAGTCATAGGTTGTTTCCTTTCCTAGATCGTGTTTAGCCTTTTGCACAATTTGATTCCATAGTCCGTAGTGTTGAGTTTGTGTCCTTAGTCGAGTTGTGTTGCTGGTTTAGATCGTGTTTTGTTTCGGGTTACTTTGCTTCGCTACCTTTCATACAAACCCTAGTCGGATCGTCTTGCTTCCGCTACCTTTCATACAAACCCTAGCCGTCAATTTTTATTTTCCCACCCATATCCCACCCTCTGTTTGAGTCATCCATCGTGTCTCGTGATCGCCCAGCACCATCCCCCACGTTTCCCCGAGCTTCCGGCCCCAATTTTCACAGATTGATCCTACCCGATCGTAGTTTCGGCCACCACAAAAACCATAACTCGGAGGCCCTACTTCAAACAGCCATAACTTTTGCATACGGACTCGAAATCAGGCGATTTTTTTTTTGAAGTTGGGTGAAATTAAATTTTACATCCGAATCTCCCCGACTTTGTCGGGTTCGACGAATTTATTTTGCCCAAATTCGGCCTGGAAGGTTGAGTACTCGAGCTCCGAAATTTCATCACCGAATTTTATGCACATTCATCATTTTCTGTAGACCACACCTTACATCAGATAGAGGTGAAACTTTGTGTGGTTCCTATTCCTGTGCTCTGCTTTGCGAAAAAAATACAAAAAAAAAAAAAAAAAAAATTTCGGCACCTACGATAGTGCTGCGAGTGCCATCCGTGGCCAAAAAAAAGAAAAAAAGAAAAAAATGTGACAGAGCACAGTTTTAGGTGACAGAGCCTCATTTGTGTTGTGTTTGTGCTGAATTAAGTTTCTCGGTGCACAGCCATCTTTGTTCTTGTCTTTGCTTCCTTATTACATTCTTGACTCCTTGTTCTTCATATCATACATTATAGGACACATTTAGACCAGCAACTAGGACCGAGCTTTGGACATTTATTCACATTACTATCTGTTATTAATTTGTGTTCCACTCACATAATTGGCACCAAGCTCCATATACCTACTTAGGATAGACAGTTCGACCCTTGCAATCGCGGATCACACTCTCCGGTATCCTTTACCTTGCTTTGGTAAGAACACTTGTAAGAGCTTGGTAAGTCACTTCCTTTGCGGGTTCCCACTGCCCTTCCTTTGTAGTTGATAGGGATAATCCTTTTGTTTTCCTGTATTTCCACCAACCATGTCGAGAAACGAAGAGGACGGGACACCGTCGATTTCAACGAGTGTGTTAGTCGCGCCGCCTACAAGCTGCGCCGACAAACAAAACGCTTCACTCATCGATCTCGGCGCGAGATTGGACACCATCATCGCCGCCATTACCCGCTTGAACACAACGGAAGGCATTGAGCGGGTGGAGCGGCGGATGGTCGACCTCACCGGTCGGATGGACACATTGAGGCACGCGCCACCGTCAATGACGGCAATCATCATGATGATGACACACCGCATGATCATGATGGCAACATTGATCGGTGGGCGACACAAGATGCACGACTACGTCGGCGTCTTCAAAAAACCGACATGGTATGGGAGGTAATAACCGAACCGCCATGGTAACGATGATCCTTTTGCTAAAGTCAAGTTTACCATTCCATCTTTTTCTCGTCTTTATGATGCTGAAATATATCTAGATTGGGAGATGACGGTGAGCGAAGTTTAACTCTCACTTAGTTCCCGAGCAACATAGAGTTAGACAAGCTACTAGTGAGTTTAAGGACTTTGCTATTATCCGGTGGAATGAACTAAGTACCATGCGCACAACCCGATACATGGGAGCGCTTAAAAGAAGCTATGCGTAATCGCTTTGTTCCTCCTCATATAAACTTGAATTGAGAAAAAATTGCAGCGCTTAGAACAAGGTGATAGTTCTGCTCAAGACTATTATGTTGAGCTTCAAAAGGGTATGGTGCGTTGTGGGGTTGTTGAGGACACGGAGGATAAGATTTGTCGTTTCTACGGGGGTTACGGCGTGAAATTCGTGACATTGTTGATTATAAAGAATTTACCATCACAACCGTTGTTCCACCTTGCTATGCTTGCGTAAAAGAATTGCGGACGCACGTAATCAACTAAGGCACGCACCGGACGACCCTTCTACACCCCGCCGAACGACTACATCAACCGGATGCCCAATTCTTCTTCGAAGCTCGTTCTCCTCCACCACCGTGAACAAGATGGCGCAGCGCCACCAAGCCACCTTCCACGACACGCCTTGCGATTCTTCAAAAATTCTTTGCGTGGTCCACCAAGAGTTCTTCTTCCGTGGCTTCAACGGGCGCTCCTCCCAGATTCGTGCCACCGCGCCATGGGCTTGGTCATGTGCGTAAGAATTGCCCTAGCCAACGGGCATACATCGCCACGTAAGATGGAGGCTACATCAAGACCGGATGTCGAGGAGGATGATGATGTTGCTGCGCGCCTCGAACGACAATGGTGGTGGTGATGACGACCTCATCCTTGGTGGGCGTCCACACGACGCTTCGGAGCATCATTGTGCAACGAGTCTTCAAGACGCAGTACAACAACCCGATAAACTTCAACGCCATAATTTGTTTCGACCTTCTTTGCGATCAAGAACCGGCGTGCACGTGTCATCATTGATGGAGGAAGTTGCAACAACTTGGTGAGTTCTGACTTGGTCAAGAAGCTTGGCTTGACCACGCGACCGCATCCACATCCATACCATATTCAATGGTTAAATGACTCTGGAAAAGCTAAGGTAACGCAAACATGCCGAGTACATTTTTCCATTGGTGCTTATGTTGATCATGTTGATTGTGATGTGGTTCCCATGCAAGCATGCTCTCTTTTATTGGGTCGACCTTGGGAATTTGATAATGATGCTTTGCACCATGGTAGTAGTAACACATACACTTTTATGCATACGGAAAGAAAGTTACTTTAACGCTTTTGACCCCAACCGAGATTATAGAGGCCGATAGGGCGAGAGCTATCGCTAATGATCCAAAGGAACGTGATAAATCTGAAAACAACAAGTAACCCATTTGAAAAATTCTGTTATGCTTGCCACAAAATCAGACCTTCTTGCAATTGATGATGTTAATGATACATGCTATGCTTTTGTGTGCAAAGATGCTTTATTTTCTCTTGATAGCATTTTTGTTGTTGTGGATCATTTTTCTAAGATGACTCACTTTATACCATGTCATAAAACCGATGATGCCGTTCATATTGCTGACCTCTTTTTTAAAGAGATAGTTCGTTTGCATGGTATGCCTTCTACTATTGTTTCGATCGTGATGTCAAGTTCTTGAGTCACTTTTGGCGTACTCTATGGAACAAGTTGGGTACAAAGTTGTTGTTCTCACCACATGTCACCCACAAACCGATGGCCAAACCGGGTGGTGAACCGCACATTGTCTACCATGTTGAGAGCTATTTTGAAGAACAATTTGAAGTGTGGGAAGAGTGTTTGCCGCATGTTGAGTTCGCATATAATCGAGCGGAACACTCCACCACCAAGGTAAGTCCTTTTCGTAGTGTATGGATTCAATCCCGTGGCCCTATTGATATTTTACCTTGCCTACTCGTGAGAGGGTTCATAATGATGCTAAGGAGCGTGCTGATTTTATTATCAAAATGCAAGAGACTACTAAGGCAAACATTGAAAAGATGAATGAAAATATAGGATTACTGGTAGTAAAGGTAGAAAGGAAGTTAAACTTGAACCGGATGATTTTGTTTGGTTGCACTTATGAAAGGATAGATTTCTGAGTTAAGAAAGTCAAAATTGATGCCTAGAGCTGCTGGTCCTTTTAAGATACTTGAGAAGCTAAATGATAATGCATATAAACTTGAGTTTCCTCCCGAGTTTGGGGTTAGTCCCACCTTTAACATTTCAGATTTGAAGCCATACTTGGGAGAAGAAAGTGAGGCTGAGTTGAGGACAACTCCGCTTCAAGAGGGGGAGGATGATGAGGACATCACTTCTTCGGATATACACAACACTCCTCCACTTGATATTCAAGGACCAATCACTAGAGCTCGCACCGACAATTGAATTTACAGTGAACTGCCCTAAGTACTTCTTTTGTTCATTTGAGAATCGATTACTACCTAATGATTTAATTATGATTAGGAACCATGGAGAGGATCAGAAGTACTTGGAGAAGGGGTACGAGGCACACAAGTCCAGCAAGGGTGGTCAAATCATGTTGGATGTCCAACTCAAGCCACTTCGAATCCAATTCGAGTCCAGGACCAGGTTGCACTAAAGCGGACGCCCAGATCGAATCCGACTCCGCTTTGGACGTTCCACATATGTATGGAAAGCTGAGAAGATAACCTTCCAATGGCTCTAGTCTCATGTCAAAATTCCTTCTGTGTCAACGGGAATCGTCGAAACAAGTGGACGTTCAGAATCTGTCAGGGTGGCCGACTTCGAATCCAACTCGAGTCCAGGACCAGGTTGCACTAAAACGGACGCCCAGATCGCATCCGACTCCGTTTTGGACGTTCCACATATGTATGGAAAGCTGAGAAGATAACCTTCCAATGGATCTGGTCCCATGTCAAAATTCCTTCTGAGTCGACGGGAATCGTCGAAACAAGTGGACGTTCAGAATCTATCAGGTGCTGCGACACCGCTTTTAGGCCGCTCGGCTTTGTATCGTGTTGGAGTCCATTAAGGACGCGTCCAGGGTTTTACACGCCCTTACTCCTTTATATACAGCCGCCACCCCACCATTAGGGTTGGGTTTTGCTTAGATTAAATCTGTCTTTGAACAGTTTCAGCGCTCATCGGTTTGTGAGACCCCAATTATCGAAAGTGCTACATCAATATATCTGCAATTCAGTTGTGATCTTTCTTGTTCTTGCTTGTGTTCTTCGATTCGCAGGCAAGGATTAGCCTTCTTGGCGAGGTCAACTGGCTGTGCACGGTTGATAACCCGAGGAGACGTGGTGCTGCGATTGCGGGTTCGGGGCGTGTTGTTCGAAGCCGGATCGACGGTGTCGCGCCCACCAAATCGAACATATCCGAACCTGTTGGAAGATCGGACCCGCTCCCATCGATTTGTACCAATCTTCAACTCGTGGCAAGCGCATCACGATGAGCAGAAGATCGAAAAGACCCTGTCCACTTTTCATCCCAACGTTGTTCAATCCGCCCGCAACTATCGTCAAGACGGCTACAAGGAGTACGCCGAATTGATTGACATGATGCAGTTGCGGAGCTCGTGACGAAATTCTCCGCAAGAATTACGCCACTCACCATTGGGAGCTCCGGCCGTGAGGCCAACGCCGGAGCTACAAGGTGCGCAAGCCCTTGATGAAAAGAAGGGAAAGAAGGGTAAGACGTATCGCCCGTAAAGGCAAATCGATGCTCCCAATGACAAAAGGTCAGAAGAACTATGGTCGTGAGAACTGTGGTTGCTACAAGTGTGGCAAGTGGGGCATTGGTCGCGAGTCTGCAAAGAAAAGCAGCATGTAATTGATGCCCACCAAGCCCGAAAGAAGAATGACAAAGGGCGGCTCAAGCTCACTTTGCATCGCTTGAGGAGAGTCTTCGACGATGCTGCACGAGTCGATGGAAGTTGAAACCATCTCGACAGCAGAACCCCCTTATGACCTAGAGGCAGCCACATGCATGATTTCTCTTGAAGAGAACATCACTCCTGAAAAGATAGCGTAAGAGTCGATGATTTCCTAATCGACTCGGCTCGATGCACGTAATGCATTAGACGTTAATTGTCATTTATTTTGCATTAAATTGGACAAGTTAGAACTTGCATGGTTGGTGCTTTAGGATTTTGTTATCTCGTGATAGTTGGATGATTTTGCAATAATTCATTCATTATTTCAGTTTAATGGCATGATATGTTTTAATATTGGCGTATTTTGTTTATGTGTTGTATGCCTTCTAATACATAAATACGTTATATTAGAACACGTGTGGAGCCCTATGGAGGAAGTGTGCCTTGCCGATAGCGGCACAACGAATACCATCTTAAGAGAGACTAAATATTTCCAGTCAATCCGTAAGTGCACTGGCAGCCTTACGACAATCGCCGGAAGCGATGCTTGTATAATTGGTTCCGGAAGAGCCACAATTACACTCCCAATGGGCACAACTTTGGTCATTGAAGAAGCCTTATTGTACCCAGAATCGACTAGAACTCTCCTAAATTTTAAAGATATTCGCGCCAATGGTTTCCATGTAGAGACTGAAGATGAGTACGGTAAGGAATACCTGCTCATTACAAAGCGCGAAATGAATGGCAAAAGGGTATTAGAAAAACTTCCTTCACTTGAAACTGGGCTCTATTATACCAACATTAAGGCACTTGCATTCTACACTCCCCAAGACAAGATTTGAAGCTCGAACTCTTACGTCTCGGCATGATGATTAGGCCACCTGTGTCTTAGGATGATGAGAAACATAATAAATAATTCACAAGGGCACAATATTAATGTAAAGAATTTCCCGAATCCTGAAGATTTTGTGTGCCCTGCATGCGCCACAGGGAAATTAATTACTAGACCCTCCACTCTGAAAGTGAAGGATGAAGTACCTGCATTCCTGGAACGCATCCAGGGAGACATTTGCGGTCCCATTCAGCCCATCTCGGGGCCATTTAAGTATTTTATGGTGCTCATTGATGCTTCCTCGAAGTGGTCATATGTGGGTTTGTTGTCCACAAGAAACCACGCCTTTGCAAAATTGATCTCGTAGATCATTCGCATCAGAAATGTGTTTCCTGATCATCACATCAAGTCCATCAGAATGGACAACGCCGGAGAGTTTACTTCAAAGGCATTTGATGACTATTGCATGGCGATGGGTATTGCGCTTGAGCACTGCATCCGCATGTCCATACCCGTAATGGTTTGGCAAAAGCTTTAATCAAGAGAATTAAATTTATTGCTCGCCTCTTTGCATAAAAGTAATTTCCACTACATGTTGGGGACATGCGGTCCTTCATGCAAAGAAATCATCAACCTTAGACCTTCGGCCTACAACATCCATTCACCTATGCAACTAGCGCAAGGGTCACCACCAAGCTTTCTCATCTTAGGAGGTTTGGATGCAAGGTTTACGCATACTATACCACCTCCACAACAGATCGCAATGGGCCCACTCCGAAGACCGGATATACGCTGGTTATGAGACCGCATCCATAATCGTGTATTTGGAACCCATGACGGAGATTTGCATACCGCCTGCTTTGTCGATTGTATTTTTGATGAGGATAATTTCCGTCATTAGGGGAGGAAATCAACCCTTGATGAAAAATGTCGGAAATAACGGGAAGCCACGGAATTAATGCACATGACCACGACTAGCGAAACCGAGAAAGAGGTCCAAGATCATTGATTTGCAAGTATTAGCAAACCAACTACCCGATCACTTTAGTGATTTGAAGAGCGTGACTAAGTCGCATGTGCCTGCACGCAATGCACCGGAGAGGGTTGAAATACCAAAGAAATTTGAAGGTATACCCAATCCCGCCCAAAGGCCTCGTAACAAAACGACGAGAACTCCTGCCTCGAGTCCAAAGTAACCGGGACGCCCGTGAAAAGGATAAGAAGGACTTACCACACCGATCATTAAAGTCCCCTGAATAAGAAGGGGAGCCGCTTGAGACCGGCACAAGTATGACACCTTCGTAAAAGGACATACCGATCTGAATATCCCCATCGGCATGGATGTGTGCGCACATCGAGTCGAAAAACTAAAGGGACTTGCCACCGCAATTGGAAGAAGCGATGTGCAAGGTAAAGCTCGATAGCAACCGCCCGTAAGAGCGACTCATGAAGAAATAGCTATAAACTATGTGCACACGGGAGAGTCCATGAACAGACAACAACCAATATCGATATATACTTCAAGAAGAAAATTGCCACAATCATTGATCTTGATCCCGAGCTCGCATCGTCAATGAATGTAAGAAGAGATCAGATTGGGAAGATTGGAAAAAGGCAATAGCAATCGAATTGTTATCTCGAACAAAAGAGAGGTTTTGGGCCCGTAAGTCAGACACCTCTCCATGTGCACCTCAGGGGCACAAGTGGGTATTTGTTCGAAAGAGAAATGAAAGAAACAGTAGTGAGATACAAAGCAAGGCTAGTAGCACAAGGTTTCACTCAACGTCCCGAGTTGATTATGAAGAAACCTACTCCCAGTCATGAGTGGAATTACCTTTAGATATTTGATCTCAATGGCGAGAAACTTGAATTTGGAAATGAAATTGATGGATGTTGTGACCGATACCTTTATGGTAACTTGGATTCGAGATTTATATGAAAGTCCTCAAGGAATACCTCTCTAACCAAGACAGAGCAAATAGAAATCAGACAAGTGTGAAACTCGAGAAAGTCACCGTATGGATTGAAGCAACTGAAGAATGTGGTATAATCGCTGAGCGACTTTCTCTGCAAGAAAGGCTACACAAACAATGAAGACTGCCTTGTGTATTTATACGGCGATCCTGCAATGGATTCTCAGATAATCTCGTGTATGTAGATGATCCGAACATCATCGGACAACAGATGATATAAAAGAAGCAAGCTCCTATTTGGAGTCAGAATTTGAAATGAAAGATTTGGGTAAGACTAAGTTTTGTTTAGGCCTGCAGCTTGAACATGTCCACAAGGAATCTTGGTGCATCACGACCCACACCCGTAAGGTGCTCGAAAGGTTTGGCTTTGAGAAGGCATTCCCATCGAAGTACCGATGGTTGGTAGGTCTTCTACAAGAAGAAAAGACCCTTTCCGACCTAGGGAAGAGGGGAGGAAGCATCGGGACCGAATTCCCATAATTGAGTGCGGTGGGAGCACTCATGTACTTAGCAAACTGCACTAGACCGGACATTGTATTTGCCGTGAACCTCTTAGCAAGGTACAGTGCAGAACCTACCAAAAGGCATTGGCAAGGTATAAAGGATATCTTCCGATATCTCCAAGGAAGCAAGGACCTTGGATTGTTCTACAGAAAAAGCCAAGATCTGAACTTGGTTGGCTATGCAGATGCCGGGTACCTGTCTGACCCGCATACCGCATAGTCACAAACAGGCTATGTCTTCACGTGGTGGAACCGCACTTTCGAAATCGTCTAAGCAAAGTCTTGTAACAACTTCGACGAACCACTCGTAAATTATAGCACTGTATGAAGTCTGCACGAGAATGTGCTTGGCTCACCGAATGGTTCACCACATCCAAAGGTCATGTGGGTTGAACATTGTGCAAACCCCACAATTATCTATGAAGATAATGCAGCTTGCGTCGCACAAGTGCAAATGGGCTATGTGAAGAGTCATCTCACTAAGCATATCAACCTCAAGTTCTTCTTTGCACATGAATTGCAAAGATGGACTAAATTAGAGTACGCATACTAAGTCTTGTGAAAATCATGAGATATGTTCACTAAGTCACCCCCGCATCTAGCTTTGAAAGGTGCGTGAGGGATTGGAATGATGAGACTTAGAGAAGTGCGAATCTGTGGGAGAATTCTCTCAAGCCCGTTAATAAATCTTGGTCATGAAGATCAAGTACCCAACGAAATAAAGTCCTAAGACTAAATATATTTGGGTGAATTGTACTCTTTTCCCTTGACGAGTTTTCCAAGTTTCTCGACCAAGGTTTTAATGAGGCAATTCGTGCATCGAAACACATGTATTATGTACTCTTTCTCCAAATTTTTCCCATCGAGTTTTTATGGAGTTTTGATGAGGCATGAGCATGTTGGGTGAGTGCCCAAGGGGAGTGTTAGGAAACCGCCTCATGATAGAGTCCTGGCAGATTCAAAGTCTGGATAGGCCGAGAGTCCTGACATATTAGGCACCCCACCACCTAGTATAAATAGAGAGCCAACCCCCCCATTGTAGTGACACGGTGAAAAGCAATAAAGAAAGATCAGGAGTTCTCTCTACCTCTCTGTGTTCATCTATTATTCTATGATTCTGTGATTGATTCGTTTGTTGTTCTAGCGAGAGATCCCGACGGACCGGTCGCCAGCGGTTTTTCTCAACAAAGGGAAAGGCGTGGAATGTATCGTGGTTCAAAGAGTTTGTTACGTGGTAACGATCTGATTTTTCCTATATTTTATTATTCTAATTAAAGATTAACATTCAAATTAGAGAGCGAGGTTGTACGTGTTCGTTAGAGGGATCGGATAATAGATTCGTTTAATTTGTTATATCATTGTACTGTGATTAAAGATAACATAGGGGCATAATTTGGGAATGTCACTAAAAATTTATAGAGAATTTTGATAACTTTTTGTATAATTTTTATTCATGACGATCGGATGAGTAACTTTTTGAGTTATGAATTTTGTTAGCCTGTAGTCTAATAAATTATTATCTGTTGGCAGCACGTGTTAATCTGTAGATTAAAAATAGAAGATAGAATAGTTTGGGGATATGATCTACATAAAAAATGTAGATAATTCTTAAAGATTCCAGAATATCTAAGAACATAATTTTTAGATGAGTAGAATAGAAATTATGAATTTTGGAAGCAGCACGTATTGATTTTTTTGTTTGTCATTTCACATAAAGGAAGGACGATATTAGACAAAGCATCAGGGAGCTACAATACTACAAGGAAAACATTTTCAAATCATGGAAATCTATGTAGTCCGCCTCCTCCACATGTAGCGTGTCCGCCTCTAGGTGCCGCCAAGCCTTCACCACCCGCCCTACTCAGATGTCCAGCAAACCCGCAAGCTCGCTCACCAACACCTTGCCCTTTTCCTCCTCCCCAGCCGCTGGCACCGGCTTCTTTTCCTCCTCCATCGTCTGCACAGGGGGCGTGATGGGGGGAGTCGAAGGAAGATGAGGAACAAGAGTAGAAGAGCACAGAGTTCTTGGTGGATCTTGCGACCGATGAAGGTGTCAAGAACAAGATGGGTTTCGCTATCCCACCGCAGCTGACTCGGGTCCTGGCAAGAATAGGGGGTGACGAGGAGGAGGGAAGGAGGAGGTGGAGGAGGCCGCAAGAGGCGAAAGCCATTCTCGCCGCGGCAACCATCGTGATGCTCTTAGGGTTCAGCCATGCACCGTCGGTCTATCTTCGCCACAAAGTGCAGCGCTAAGATTTTGTCGGCTGGGAAAGCAAGGATTTTTTAGCTGTAACGAGTAGGTCTATAAACAGTATTGGATAATAGAAGTTAACACTAAAAATTAACTAAAAAGCATAAAAGAAACATGCCATGAGCTTGTAAAGTTGAATTTGGCTTCGAGCGTGTCTTACTAATAGTTGTTTTTGAGAAATATCGTAGAAATTCTTAAAAGAAGCATATAGCACGCAGTGCAGTAAATCCAAGGGCCCGGTTCTTTTTAGCTTCTAAAAGCTGCTTTTCAGCTTTTCTACAGTAACTAGCTTTTAAACGGAGTATCTTTTCAAGATAGAGTCGACTAGTTAATTGTAGTACATATTGTACCGACTTCATTTATATCATCAAAAACCGCACGTGAGTTTCTGTTACTCTGTAATCTCTCACACAAACAGCTCAAAAGTCACAAGCCGCAGCCAAAAGTCATAAGCTCCAGCCAAAAAGAATAGGCCAAGATTAGTCCGCAATCGAAAGATGCCCCGCTCATTTCAGCTTTTCCACTTCTAGCTTTTAGTTTCTTAATTTTGTCTTTTTCTAGTTCCTGTATTCCTTTGTATTCTCCGTAATGGTCTTGTTGTAGGGGTGGCCCCCACCTAAGCCCAGCCGGCCTGTTAGAAGGTCATAAAGCCCAAAGTGGGACATGTGTAATGCCATATATGCCCTTGAGAAGGGTACTTGGGTGTAAGGATATAATTGTAAAATACTCCCCATATGAATATATAAAGCCACCCAGGCCATAGGGAAAGCCCCAAGCATTGCTCAGCTAACTCTCCACTATCATCTATACTGTTTGGTCTGTAACCACAACAGTTGGTGCCGTCTGTGGGGACGACAATAGCAAGATCCAAGACCTGAAGAAGGATGGCACAAACGAAGGCTTCATCATCGGCAGTGGTGAAGAAGAAGAGGAGCACGAAAGAAGCGCTCGGCGACGCTGCCCCGCCGCAGGTGCGGGCGACGCCGCGCCTACGGGCGCGAGCGAAGCGCCGACGCTATGCTCACCGACCACGACTCGTGGCACGCAGCAATCGGCATGGCCGAGGACTTCAAGTTCCCAGCGCCATCGAGACGCATAAGGGCGACATGCACTGGAGTTCGTCCACGATACGAGATCTGTCATTGAAGCCGCAGGCAGAGACGACACCACCAAAGCGAAGGGGCTCCCCCTCGCACTGCAAGGAGTGGCGCTCTCTTGGTTTTTCACCATAGAGCTAAGCTCCATCTATGCGTGGGAGCAGATCCGCGATCGTCTCTACAACAATTTCCAGGGGAACTACATCTAGCGCATCGATGCGGACCAACTCTTCGCCGTCAAGCAAAAACCCTCAGAGAAGCTCCGAGATTACTTCAAGCACTTCGCAAAGGTCTGCTGCCAGGTGAAGGACGTAAACGAGACAACCATTATCAACGCATCGATACAAGGCCTCCGCCCAGGGCCGATGGCTGAATACAACGCGCGTAAGCCAATTAAGATGGCCGCGAAGCTCTTCGATAAGATGGAAGAGTATGCGAGGGCGGAGGAGGACGCGCGGCGGCGCAAAGGAGACGACCCCGACACTAATCAAGCTGTGACCTCGGCGAAGAATGAAGATGCACCGGAGGGCTCCTCGAAGTGCAAGCGCAAGGAAGAGTCTTCGAAGGACGCTCCCGAGCGCAAAGACCCAAGCCTAAGGACCTGTCGGGTGACAAGTCCAAGCACAGTCAACACAAGTCCCAGAGAAACCGCTACATCCTTGACATTGAGGGTGGTTCCGAAGACAGTGCCCACGCTGGTCACGGTCGAAGTCGCCGGGGCCGCGGGCGAGGGCGAGGTCGGGGTCGCGATGACATACCCCGTGCGGAGCAAGAAGACCAACTCTACGGTCTCTAGTGCGTGGTGCATGGCCGGTGTGGCCACAATACGCAGACATGCACCACCATCGCGATACTCCGACAGAGCATCGCCAGGGACAGAACCCTGGAAGCGGAGCCGCCTATCGTGGCCCACGTGCAGTAGCCCCAGGAGGGCCCCTTGCGGATTCAAGCCCATGGGCAGCAGCCCCAGGAGGGCCCCCTGCGGATTCAAGACCACGTACAGCAACCCCAAGAAGGCCCCTGGCGAATCCATGCCCTGGAGGGAGGTCAGGGCCGTGTTATAAATGTTACCTCCTAGGGCTCTTCATTGGAGTTCCCCTCGGCACGGCAACAGAAGGCCTACGCGCGGAGGCTACACGATGTGGCAGCATACCCGGCGCAGGCACCGCCGGAGTGGGCCCGCACGAAATCACCTTCACGCCCGCTGACGCAGAGGGCGTCGAGTTCCCTTACCAGGATCCCTTGGTCATCCAGGTCGCCATCGCGGGGTGCGATGTCAAACGCGTCTTGGTCGACGGAGGAAGCTCTGCGAACATCTTGTTCGCATCGGTCTTCGACCAGATGGGGATCCCCCGAAGTCGCCTGGTCCCTGGAATCCCGCCGCAAGGCTTCGGGGTCACCAACAAGGCGCCGGCCGATATGCCTCCAAGTCTCTTTTGGCCAAGGCGACAATGCAAGGAGCGAGGACGTCACCTTCGACGTTGTCGACATCCCATACCTGTACAATGTCATACTAGGGCACCCAATCCTTAACTCCTTCGGGGCGGTCCCGAACCATGGCTTCTTATGCATGTAGCACTTGGGCCCGCAAGGTATCATCACCACCCTCGATGACCAGAACCTCGCTCGGCGCATAGAGCTTGGGGCTCAGGGGCCGCACCACAAGGCCCACAAAGAAACATCCTGAAAAAACCATGTGAGGGCTTCCAACGACCTCAAGAAGCACTGCAGGCCCTCTCGCTGGTTGCTCTAGCACCGCAGGCTCGACCAAGACCCAAAGTCGTTACAAGAATTGCGCCACCGCCGCCTTTGTCCTTGAGCGACCAATGGTTAGTACATTCTTTTGTAGTTGCTCGCCCGTGCAAACGGGACATTAATAAAGTCCATTCGTTTGCGAAACTTGTCTCATTTTTTGTTACCACGCGCGGACGATCGCCTCCGCGCGTACTCTTCATGAGTATAAAATAAGACACGCAGTCTTCGCGCGCACTCTTCGTGAGTATAAAAAAAGACACGTGGTTCCCGCGCGCACTCTTCACGAGTATAAAATAAGACACGCGGTCTCCGCATTCTTCGTGAGTATAAAATAAGACACGCGGTGTCCGCGCACTCGTGAGTATAAAATAAGACTCATGCGCTCTACTTAAGTATAAATAAGATGCAGCGAGGCACGCCTCAAGCACTCTATGGAGTATAAATAAGACGTAGTTGAGGCACGCCTCCACGCACACTCCACCGCCGCCACTTCGAAGGGTAGGGGATGGAGCGCTCGAGCGGTTACTTCGGCTATTCGCCAGCCTCACGCCGCCACTCAAGAGTAGGAGACCGAGCCGAGCGGCTTACTTCGGCTAGTCACCGCCTCATGCCGCCACCAAGGGTAGGGACGGAGCGCCGAGCGGTTACTTGGCTAGTCGCCGCCTCCGCCGCCACTCAAGGATAGGGACGGAGCGCTCGAGCGGCTACTTTGGCTAGTCGCGGCCCGCTAAGTCCCACGAGTTCCCACGGACAGCTACGGACAAGCGCGTCATGAAAAGCGAGAGGACACGATCTACCCAAGCCTTTGTTATATTTGTAAAGAATATTTACAGGAGCAGTCGGCAACCATATTTGCGAAGAGCTAATGCACGCAGGCGCACTCGAGAGTTTAGGGTGCCTACTCGCACGGCTCCACCTTAATATACTCCTGTGTTGAGGTCTCACCCGCTGAAGCCCAAGCTACCCAAAAGTTCAGCGAGTCCTCGGCCCACCCCTAATGCCGAAGATGCCGTCTGGTCATGACGTCCGAGACCGCAACCGTCCCTATCAAGCAACGCCGGGCAAAACAAAGACAAAGCGATCGACATGGAGGCAATTTTCACTTTATTCAGAAAAGGCGGCGACCGTCGACCGCCAGCTTACAAAAAAGAAGAAAAGAAAAAGCGTGCACAATGCAAACGCCTACACACTACGACCCTAGATTCACACCTGTGGGTTTGCGCTGGCATCGCCGCCCCTTATCGCGCCGTGGAACCTCGTCGATCCATCGGCCCAAGTTCCCTTCGCCATGTAGGGACTGTTGTATCTCTACCTTCGCTACAGCTTCCCCGATGTAGTCCCAGATCCACTCATGAAAGGCCCAGGTAGTGTGGCGAGCGACGCGCATGGCGCCCGACATCACCCCTACATACCAGCATCTCCACCGGGGTCATCCACTCGTCGATGTCGACGACCTAAGTGTTGAAGTAGCCCAAAGGCTATACGTGAGGTCATGAAGGAGCAATGGTTACCGAAGGACTTGGTGGCGCTGAGAGCGAGGTTGGAGGCCTCTCCGATTCGACGAAGCATCCGCAGTAGGTCTTCGGGTCCAGAGGCGCGAGGCGGCACATCGACGGAGAGGTCTTTGAGGGCGCCTTCTAGAGCCAGCATGGCATCCCACACCGCCCCCGAGGCATCGCCCAGCGCCCTGTCCTTCTCCCTAAGTGACGCGGTGAGGCGGCCTTTCTGCTCCTCCAACGCGGTGATCTGCCAGAGCAAGCCATCACGCTCCTCGGTAGCTGTGCGCTGTGACTCCACCGCGAGTGCCCGGGCGTCTAAAATTGCCTTCGCACCCTCCGTCTCTAGGAGCCGGATATGATCGTCCTTGACGGAGTGGGCCTCTTCGGCAGCACGCAGGGCCTCTTCGGCAGCTCACAGCCGGTGCTCTAGCGCCCCTCTCTCGTGGGCGTGGGTCGCTTGTAGCGCTCAAGCAAGCACGAGGGTCTACACAATGCAATCGTTAGCAAACTCTCAAACGACGGCGCACATCATCAAAATCAAGCACTCACCCTTATTTCCGAGGCTACTAGCGCACCTTCCAGGAGCTTCGCCCCGCACGTCAGAAGTGCTCGCAGCTCCTCCAGCCGGGGGATGAAGTCCCCCAAGCTTGGCCGTGTGGCCTCCGCGGTGACAATCTCGAGGTGTCGACTGTCGACGCCACTCGCGAGACGTCTCCGCCCCTCGAGGATTGTTCACGACTTGGGGACCACGATTCTGCTAATAGAAGGTACTGGTCACAAAGCTCTAGAAAGGCCCCGCGAGATGGTAATGGAAGCTGCCTCACCTTCTGTCACCGATAGGGGCCTGTGGCACGAGCCGCGAGCGCATCGGCGGTCGCCTCGAGGAGGTCGGCCCCCGGCCTGGGGCCCTCGGTGTCACAGACTAATCCCTCTCTCGGATGTGGAGGCGATCAGGTCCGCGGCCGCTTCGCTTTCATAGACCAGGGCGAGGATTCCTCTACCTCGGCAACCGGCACATGTGATGATGATTCGCCCTCCTGGTTGTCCACGCCTGGAGCCACCTCCTCCGCACTTGCCTCAAGCTCCTAATCGGCATACCTCGCTGAGGCGGTGGCCGCCGCCCCCTTAGATCCGGGTGGGATACGTCCGTGGGGGACCGGGCCCTCCACCGGGAGGGCAACCTCTTCCCTTGTCATCATCATCGCGGCGGCGAGCCTGGCCAGGATTGGGAATGGCGCGCTCTGGCATGAGAATGCCCAGGGCTTCGCACACCCTGTTTATCTGCCCTAGCTTCGCCTCCTCGGTTGCGGTCACATGCAGGTTATGTTCCTTGGCCGCATACGGTCCGAAGAACATGACCATGCATGCTCCACGTCTTCCAGGACAAGCCCTTGGCGAGGTCACGCATGTTGAACCAAAGAGTGATCCCCACGAGTCTTCGGGACCTCCGCTTGTCCTCGTCCTCGATCGTCATGCCCGGCGAGGTGTTGAACGATATTGGCCGTCCCGTGCACTCGAGGCCGGCCTCGCCACGTGGAGGTAGAACCACCGCTTCATCTAGTTCGCCTCCCACTTCGTCCGGGTAGAATTGGCCGGGAAGATCTGCGAGCACTAGGGCCGCAGAACGAAGTTGACGCAACCGAAGTTGGAGAACACCCCTCCTTCTAGCCTTTTTGGCTGGCATCGTGCGTCATCGAGGAACGCGATCAGCGAGGAGCTAGGCCAACATGCCTCCGTCCGCAGTGCCTAGCTGTAAACAGCCAAGCGAGCTATTGCGTTCGGAGTCAATTGCGCCAGCTCCAACCCAAAGGTCCGCAGGATGTCGCTGACGATCAGGGCCGCTGGAATCCGAAGGCCTGCATCAAGGTACGCAACAAAGATCTTCTCTGACTCCTCCGGGTGTGGCTCCGTCTCATCGCTGGCAGGTAGGCGCACCTCACGGCGGTCTGACAGCTTCCCCTCGTGCAACGGAGTTCGGATCGTCTCCTCCGTCGCAAGAGTCGGGCCCAAGATGCGGGAGCAAGGACCCTCTGTTGTAGGGGTGGCCCCCACCTAAGCCCAGCCGACCTGTTAGAAGGTCATAAAGCCCAAAGTGGGACATGTGTAATGCCATATATGCTCTTGAGAAGTATATTTGGGTGTAAGGACATAATTGTAAAATACTCCCATATGGATATATAAAGCCACCCAGACTATGCGGAAAGCCCAGGCATTACTCACCTAACTCTCCACTACAATCTATACTGTTTAGTCTGTAACCACAACAGTTGGCGCCGTCCGTGGGGAATGACAAGAGCAAGCTTCAAGATCTGAAGAAGGATGGCACCGAAGAAAGACTCGTCATCGGCGGCGGAAAAGAAGAGGAGCACGGTGGAGATGCGCGTCGACACCAGGGGCTCGGCGTAGGCTGTCGTGGGTGCGGACGTCACCGCCAGCACTATAGCTGCTAAAGTCGACACGCGTGGCGTGACGACTGGCCCCACCGCTGGCGCGATGGTCGACACCGGCAACACCGATTGAGTTGTCGGGAGCGGTGACACTGGCGCCCGCGCCGGCACGGCCACCGTCCCCACATCCGAAGTGGAAGCGCCAAGTGGCTCTGGCGGCAACGTCGGCCTTGCCTCTGACTCTGGAGTCCACCGTGCTGGCGCCCTGAGCAACTTTGCAGCGCAAGCCGTGGTCGCGGCTAGCCCGACAGCGCAACCCATTTGCACCGACCGCTGCGACCACGGTGACGCCAGAGAGTGCTCTACTGACAGCCATCGGCATGTTCCAGCGGGAGTTGCAAGACCTCCGCGAAGTCGTGCGGGATATACAAGAGGCTCGAAGCCAACAAGTCCCCCCGGTGGTCGCGCCGGAGTCCACGCTAGGGCGAGCGGATTGCCGCGATGCCCCTACCTCTAGTCACGTTCCCCTTCGGCGCATGGATCCGGAGTCACCCCTCTCCGCGGGACTGCAGCAATCGACATGGCCAAAGGACCTCAAGTTTCCCAACGCTATTGAGCCGTACAAGGGCGACACAGACCTCGGGTGTTCGTGTGCGTGTACGAGACTACCATCGAAGCTGCAGGTGGGGACGAAAGGGCTCCCCCTCGCGTTGCAGGGAGTGGCGCTCTCTTGGTTTTTCACCATAGAGCCAAATTCCATCTACGCGTGGGAACAGATCTGCGATTGCCTCTACAATAACTTTCGTGAGGACTACGCCGAAAAGGCCGATGCGGATCAGTCATTGTCAAGCAAAAATCCACGGAGAAGCTTTGGGAGTACTTCAAGCGCTTTGCCAAGATCCGCTGCCAGGTCAAGAATGTCAACGAGACGACTATCATCAACGCAGCAATACAAGGCCTCCGCTCGGGGCCGTTGGCTGAGTACAACGCGTGCAAGCCAATCAAGACGGTCGCAAAGCTCTTCGACAAGATGGAGGAGTACGCGAGGGTGGAGGAGGACACTCACTGGCGCAAAGGCGATGACCCCAACACCAGTCAAGCGAAGGACCTGTTGAAGCACGAAGGCTCATCGAAGAGGGAGGACTCCCCCAGGGGCAAACGCAAGCAAGAGTCTTCAACGGACGCTAAGAGCAGGTAGGACTCAAGTAACAAGCCCAAGCCCAAGCGTAATCAGTGTAGATCTCAAAGGGCCCGATACGTCCTCGACATCGAAGGCGACTCCGAGGACATCGCCCCCCGTCATAGCTCATGTGCAGCAACCCTAGGAGGGCCCCTATGAATTCAAGCCCCGGAGGCAGCCCAGCTTAAAACCATAAACGTCATCTCCAGGGGCTCTTTGCTGGAGTTCTCCTCGGCGCAAGCACCGCTCGGGTGGGTGCAACGCGAGATCACCTTCACGCCTGCAGACGCCGAGGGTGTGGAGTTTCCTCATAAAGATCCCCTAGTCATCTAGGCCGCCATCGCGGGGTGCGACGTCCGACACGTCCTGGTCGACAGAGGCAGCTCCGTGAACATCTTGTTCGCGGCGGCTTTCGACCAGATGGGGATCACCTGGACTCTCTTGGGGCCTTCGGGAGCCCCATTGTAGGGCTTTGGCGGACAGCGGCTAAGTGCCTTGGGCCAGGTAAGCCTGCATGTCTCTTTTGGCCAGTGCGGCAACGCGAGGAGCGACAACATCACCTTCGACATCGTTGACATCCCGTATCCGTATAACGCCATATTGGGGCGCCCAACCCTCAATTCCCTTAGGGCGGTTCCGCACCCTGGCCTCTTATGTATGAAGCTCCCGGGCCTGCAAGGCATTATCACCATCCTCGGTGACCAGGACCTCGCTCCGTGCAAATAGCTCAATGCTCGACGCCCGCACCGCAAGGTGCACGCCCTCACCACCAATCCGAAGGCGGATGCGCCCTTCGCCCTGGGTTGGATGCCCAAGCCTTGACCGGAGGGCGAGGTCAAGAATGTGCCCCTGTATGCTGACGGGCACTATGTCTCCATCGGTGAAGGCCTCCCTCCCGAAGTCGAACAAGACCTACTTTGGGTACTTTGGGACAACGCGGACGTCTTCGCATGGTCCCCGGAAGACATCAAGGGCGTGGACCGCGCCCTCATTGAACACAAGTTGGCAGTCCGCCCCAACACTAAGCCGGTCAAGCAGAGGCTTCGGTGCATGTCAACTGACCGGCAGAGTGTGGCAAAGGTGGAGGTAGCAAAGCTTCTCCAGGCGGGGGTCATCCATGAGGTCCAGCACCTGGACTGGCTCGCCAATCCAGTGCTCGTGAAGAAAACTAGCGGCGCCTAGCGCATGTGCATTGACTTAACCGCCCTTAACAAGGCCTATCCGAAGGATGACTACCCTTTGCCGTGCATAGACCAACTGGTGGACACCACTGCAGGGTGTGAGATCATGAGCTTCCTAGACACATACTCCGGCTACCACCAGATCTGTATGGCCAAGGACGACGAGGACAAAACCAGCTTCATCACGTCGGTAGGGACGCATCGCCACAAGATGCGCTCGCTTGAAGAATGCGGGGGCGATGTTCACTCGTCTCGTCGCGTTGGCATTGGCCTCCCAGCTTAGGAGGAACGTGGAGGCCTACGTCGACGATGTGGTCATCAAGACCAGGCAGCTCACCTCCCATGGTAAGGATCTTCAAAAGACCTTCGATAACCTCAGGAGGGTGGGCATCAAGCTCAACCCAGACAAGTGCGTCTTCGACGTACAAGCGGGGAAGCTCCTAGGGTTCCTTGTGTCTAGGCGCGGCATCCAGGCAAACCCTGACAAAGTCAACGTGATCATCGCCATGGAGCCGCCAAAGACGACGAGGGAAGTCTAGAGGCTTACTGGCCGCACTAAGTACGCGATCATCGCCATGGAGACGCCAAAGACGACGAGAGAAGTCTAGAGGTTTACTGGCCGCATGGCCGCACTAAGTCGCTTCTTGTTCATGGTACTTAGGTTGTAGTGGTGGCCCCCACCTAAGCCCAGCCGACCTATTAGAAGGTCATAAAGGCCAAAGTGAGACATATGTAATGCCATATATATCCTTGAGAATGGTACTTAGGTGTAAGGATATAATTGTAAAATACACATCATATAAATATATAAAGCTACTCAGGCCATAGGGAAAGCCCCAAGCATTGCTTACCTAACTCTCCACTATCATCTATATTGTTTGATCTGTAACCACAACATGTCTAATCTGTTTTGTTATTTTAATTTTTTTAAGTTTAATTACACAAAAAAAAGTCACCTATAATTACTGTGTAAAATAAATCAGATATAATACTAGACAATAAAAAAACCATAAGATATGAGAAATCCAAATCAGCAGCCGTAAGCAATAGAGACAACTCCCATTAAATTCAGTGCCCACCAACCATCTAGCTATTTATGTGTATTTTTCACTATGCTTTTCCGACATTTCTGACCTCTTTTGGAACTAGTCAGACCAATCCATCTAAGGATCTGTTCTTTTTGGCTGCGGCTTATGATTTTTGGCTGTGGCTTGTGACTTTTAGACTGTTTGTACGAGATATTACAGAGTAACAGAAACTCACATATGATTTTTGTCAATATAAATAAAGTCAGTAAACTATGTACTACAATTAACTAGTAGACCCTATCTTAAAAAAAATACTCCGTTTACAAGCTAATTACTGTAGAAAAGCCGAAAAACAGCTTTTAGAAGCTGAAAAGAACAGGGCCTAATTAATGTTGTCTCGGCTAATTAATCTCCCTTGATCAACTTGCGTGCGGCAGAACAGAATGCGTATGGTCAAACATCCGTGCTTTGATTTCGGAACTGAATTCCAACTTTTTCTTCCTCGCGACTGGTCATGATGCCCCAGCTTCAGCTTCTAGCTTCTAGTTTATTTTTTACTATTTATACATTTTATTTTTTTTCCTGAATTTTTAACTTTTTTCAACTTTTTTATCGGTTCTTTTTTTTGTATTCGTTTGCGTTTCCGTGATGAGGTAGCATATTTTTTCTATTTTAAAATTTTTAAATTTAATTACACCAAATAAGCTACTTCAGCTATAGTAAAATTTCAACCGTTACAATGTAATTTCAAATTATAAGTTACGACTTTTCAAATTTCAACCGAAAGGTGGTCTGCCGTGCTCATTTGGGCTTAAAAGCATGAGCTTCTAGCTTATTTGGCACTATAGAGTTTTTTTGCACTGTAATTGTTGGTAATTTTTCAGGATAATTAATTTTAAAAATATAAAAAGGAAAAATGTTATATTATCACGAACAATGCAAAGGAATAAGAGGAAAAAAGAAAAGACAACAAACCCAAAAAATCTAAAAAATCAAAAAAGGAAATTGCTAGATGACACTTAAAGTGTTTTTTTGCTTATGAGTACTCAATTTTGTATCCATTAGATGTTGCTTTGTTTGTGCTTTATAGTTTTAACTTTGTGATTTTTCTATGTCAACAATGTGACAAAGAAGTAATCAATTTGTTTAGTATCGTCGGGAGGCACAACATATACGAACAAGTAGGATTTTTGTATAGTTTTTTTGTTGTGGTCCTTATAGTTTGTTTTGTTCCTCTTTTTTACAAAATGTTACCTCACTTTTTACATAATTTAATTTATATAAAACTAGTATATAATTCATGTAAGAAGGCCATAAATAAAAAATAATATGTATTAGAGTATTTTTCAATGTATCACATCATATACTAATAACTAATGAGCAAACTAGTGGATAGCGGTAGATATGCATCTAACATCTAAAAAATTAAGTTCTCTTTAATAAAATAATACTCAAATGGGAGAGAAGGCAAAGTAATTTCACCTATTAGATCTAGTCCTAAAGCTCAAAATTTAAGTGTTATTTAACAAGAAAACATCCACATTCTCTCTAGACATCACAAAAAAACAAAATTAAAAACTACAAACTAAAAAATGAAAACTGAAACTCTAACAGCACAGCCTCAGTCTTCGATGAGGGAGCCTTGCGTGCGTCTTCGTCCTGGGTTCAGAGGAATTTTGTATCCATGACGCGGCTGGAGAAATTGCTCGCTGTGCTGCTCGGTATCAGAGGCGCGCGGAAAGAAGACGGCTCGCACAGCCGGCGCACGGATCGAGGAGATTAACTTCGCGATCGAGGAAAGCAATCGGCGCTGGTTTTTGTTTTTATTCGGCACCTGAAAAGGTACCATTTTAACTGTCTTTTAATTATATCAAATAAATAAAATTTTATGTAGAAGAGAGATAATGTGAGGAGAGATAATGTGTTATCTCTGATATAAGTGATAATTTGAGTTGGTAAACTAATGTAAACAGTGAAAGAGTGTACGATAAAAGCTATAATAAAAATAATTAAAATAATAATTTATTACTAAAGAAATTATCTCTATTACTATCTTTAAATAGGATGATAATGTTACAGACAACCATCACGGCCTCAGTTCGCGAGGCGTGTGCGTGTCGAATTTTTATTCGATGGTCGGTCTTGCGCGTCGGTCCGTCGTCCTCAGACAGCGTCTCTTTCTCTCCTGGTATCAGCCTATCATCTCTCTCCGTGAAGCAGCAGCAGCCAAATTAAGAATAACCAAGAAACATGGCTGTGATACCAATGTTACTGGCTTTGATACCAATATTGGGTTTTTTTAAAACCCTAGATTGATTTTGTAGAGTTTTTTTGGTCTACCCGATCTATTCCTCTGTGTTTTTCGTGGTGTCGTTCACAATTGCATCATAAAGCTAATGGATAAAGACCTATTTATAGACTCCACTTGCAGGTGTTACAAAGTGATTCACCTGTTTTTCGGTACACCGTGAGACTTCTGAACCATGTCACCAGCTAAGATCAGATAGGCCAGTTTAATGAGTTCAAAATATATTAGTCCCTAGCACACTTATATGAGTCATGCATCATGATTAGATTGTTTATGAGATCAATTTCAATCTAATCATATGGGTCAACAGCCTGCAGAGTTGATCCTACTAAACAAATCTAGCTATTTCGCCCTGTATTGTACCCAAGTTAAATATATGCATGAATATTAAATTCTAGTAGACTTTATCTCAATAAATATATATATACCAAATTCCAGCACAATCATTCTCGGCACCTCGAGTATTAATTTCTCGAACCACATCAAACAATTCCCTATCATTTGTATCAATAATATGAATAATTTCATATTGAGCTAAACAGATAGTAACTAGAACAAATATTAAAAGCTACATAAAAATTCCAACTGATAATAGAAGTCCAGGCTAAAAACTAATTAAGAAAAGGAGAAAAGAACGGGCATGAGCTTGTAAAGTTAAATTTGACTTAGAGCGAGTCTTACTAAGAGTTGTTGTGAGAGACGTCCTAGAAACTCTTTAAAAAAGAAAGCATGTAGCACGCAGTTCAGTGAATCCAACAAGATTAGTCCACAATCAAAAGATGTATTATAAGCAACAGAAACAACTCCACTAAATTTAGTGCCCACCAACCATTGAGACGAGCACACGGGTACGGGTGGACGTAGTCAATAGTGACCTTTCGAACTCCGTGTGGTCTTCTTCTCTGCATGCCCATCGATCTCTGCAGTACCCTCAGGTTCTTGCTGGCTTGTCATAAGCAAAGAACCGATTCTTCTTACAGTCTCCGTTGCCATTCAAGTACCATGGGTCCTGCCAATCCCTTCTTCCCCAATGTCTTCTTCTTCCTCCTCCTTGCAACTGCAGCACCGTTGCTCTCTGCGCAGCGCTTCGACTATCCCACAGCCACAGCCAACCTCTCGACACTGTGGATCAACAACAACGCCTCCTCCCACACAGTGTCAGCTACCTCGACGGTTCGACCGTCCGTGCGATTGTCCTCTATTCACCACAAGCCCTCTATGGTCCCTCCTTTGCAGCAGGGTTCTTCTGCGCCTCCCCTTGCGACGCGTTCTTCTTCGCCGTCTTCATTGCCAAGATCACCATGCCGATCAGTGCGACTCCACGGATGGTCTGGTCTGCCAACCGGTCTAGACCTGTCAGGGAGAATGCTACCCTTGAGCTTACCTGGGATGGAAACTTGGTCCTCCGTGATACTGATGGTAGCTTCGTCTGGTCGAGCAGCAGCTTGGGGCGGTCTGTAGCTGGCATGGTGATCACCGAGATCGGCAATCTGGTGCTGTTTGATCAGAGGAATGCGACAGTGTGGCAGTCATTCGATCACCCGACTAACGCATTGGTCCCTGGGCAGTCACTTCTGGATGGTATGAGGCTCATAGCAAATACATCTCCAACAAATCGGTCTGAGAATCAGTTGTACATGACTGTTCTCCGCGATGGATTGTATGCTTACGTTGAATCCACACCACCACAACTCTACTTTTCAAGACGGGCGAATAAAAACAACACAAGCAATGATCCAACAAATGTTACCTTCACGAATGGAAGCCTCAGCATCTTTTTGCAGTCTAGGAAGCCAAGCAATCCAGATGTGAATAGTATCTCATTGCCAGCAGCTAAATCCACCCAGTACATGAGATTTGAGTTTGATGGGCACCTGAGGCTGTATGAATGGTCTAATACAGGCTGGATCGTAGTGTCTGATGTAACCAAGATATTCCTTGATGATTGTGCTTTCCCAACAGTCTGTGGGGAGTACGGCATATGCACACGTGGGCAATGTGTTTGTCCCATTCAAAATAATGATAGTTCGAGCTACTTCAAGCCGGTACACGAACGGAACACAAATCTTGGTTGCTTACCACTGACTCCAATCTCTTGTCAAGAAATGCAACACCATCAGCTCTTGACCCTTACCGATGTTACATACTTTGACGCCAGCCACACCGTTGTGAATGCAACAAACAGAGATGACTGTAAGCAAGCCTGCCTGAAGAGTTGCTCCTGCAGGGCCGTCATGTTCAGGTATCGCGCGAATGATTCCCATAGCGATTGTCTGTGGGTGACGAAGGTTTTCTCCTTGCAATCGATACAACCTGAAACTACTGATTACAACTCCTCTGCTTACCTCAAAGTGCAGCTTAGCCCCTCTGCTTCTGCCTCCAGTGCAAACAAAAAGAAGGTGATGTTAGGTGCTACACTTGCAGCAATTACTACTCTTGTATTGGTTGTCATTGTAGTCACTCTTTTTGTACGGAGGAGAAAGAAGTATCACGAAACAGATGAGGAATTAGATTTTGATCAATTTCCTGGAATGCCATTGAGGTTTTCGTTTGAAGAGCTGAGAGGATGCACTGAAGACTTCAGAAAAAAGCTTGGAGAAGGTGGATTTGGATCGGTTTTTGAAGGGAAATTAGGTGAAGAGAGAATTGCAGTGAAACGCTTGGAAAGTGCTAGACAAGGAAAGAAAGAATTCTTGGCAGAGGTCGAGACTATTGGCAGCATTGAACACATCAATCTTGTCAGGCTGATCGGCTTTTGCGCAGAGAAATCACATAGGCTTCTAGTATATGAATATATGTCGAGAGGGTCACTTGATAGGTGGATCTATTACCGCCATAACAATGACCCTCTCGATTGGTGCACCCGCTGTAGGATCATTCTGGATATTGCCAAGGGCCTATGCTATCTTCATGAGGACTGCAGGCGAAAAATTGCTCATCTGGACATCAAACCACAAAATATTCTCTTAGATGAGAACTTCAATGCCAAAGTGGCTGATTTTGGACTATCTAAGCTAATAGATAGGGACCAAAGCAAGGTAATGACTGTGATGAGAGGTACACCTGGGTATCTGGCACCTGAATGGTTAACGTCGCAGATCACTGAAAAAGTTGATGTCTACAGCTTTGGAGTTGTTCTCATGGAAGTAATAAGTGGACGAAAAAATATTGATAATTCTCAGCCTGAGGAGAGTGTTCATCTCATCAAATTGTTACAAGAAAAGGCTAAAAACAACCAGTTGATTGATATGATTGACAGGCACAGTGATGACATGGTCTCACACCAGGAGGAAGTGATTCAAATGATGAAGCTTGCAATGTGGTGCTTGCAAAATGAGAGCAGTCGAAGGCCTTCCATGTCAACAGTGGTCAAGGTATTGGAAGGTGCAATGAGCGTAGAAACTTGCATAGATTACAGCTTTTTCAATGCAAATCCAGTAATGTCTGCCCAAGATAATCCATCCACACATTCAGCTCCACCTTCAGCATCAATCTTATCCGGCCCAAGGTGAATTGGGTGGCCAATGAGCAGAAGTACATGTATTGTTGTTCTTCTGCAGAAGTAGTAAAAGTGTGCATTAATCTGTTGAAATTTGATCAGAATAAAAGGCTAATTGTATGGAATACAACTGAACTATAGATAGAAAGGGCTCGTTCTTATTCTTCTGTAGTTTTTTTTTGCTATGTAGTTATGATATATTGTATGAAAAAAATGTCCCGTGGCTTCTAAGTCCCGTTTAAAATGCGGGAGTTAAAAATACAGAAATCGGAAAACTACAGGAAGCATGTCCTTTCGATTCCTACAGAAATTGAAAACACAAAAAAAACTTCAAAACTGTAGTTTGGATTTCACGCTAGAAAAGAAAAAAAGGTAGGAGAAAATATGTAAGACCTCATGTTTGTTTTCCTACAAAATTCCAATGGAATATCCTGACCCATTGGAAATTCAAAGAAATTCTTAAATGTTATTTCTTTGTTCCAAACGGCCTTGTAGTAATTTTTCCTATAGGGTTCGAACCTTTCTTTTTTTTTCTCCAGAAACCATACCTTTCATTGCATTTGATGATTTACCTTATGATGTCTTATTGATATGTGGATCCAAAGCCCACATATCAATGAGACAAATAGGATAAATTATCAAATTCCATGTTTATGTATGGGGCAAATGCTCCAATCTCCCTTCATTCAATTAAGAGGGAGCAAGGAACAAAGTTTACAGAGAAGGCTGACCTAGAAACGGCAGCGGAACACAGGGGAGGAAAGAAAACAGGGACGAAGGGGAAGAGAGACAGAAAACAGAAACAAAGAAACACAGAAAGGCACAAAACCAGACTAAAGAGGGATCAAGGCGACTGAGGAGCGAGTCTAAGTGATAGGCGCCTGCTTTAGCCCACCAACAACTCTCTTGCTGGATGCACAAGGTTAGATCATCAACCCTGAGCTGCTTGCCTCTGAACCAAGCATTGTTTTTCCTTCCAAATTATCCAAGGGATTAGCAAGAAGAGACTATCCATCCCTTTTCTATCACACTTAGGAACCGACTTTCAGGATGAAGTCCAGTGGTCACTGAAAGTGATGGTGATGGAAAAAACGAAGACAAAGGGATAATCGGTGTTGGAAAAAACGAAGACAAAGGGATAATAGAGCCATTGGAAAACTTTGAACCAGACAGTCTTGGCCACACTGCAATGCAAAAGCAAATGGTCAATTGTTTCAGGTTCTTGATCACAAAGAAGGCATGTGTCCGGAGCCTGAATGTTGTGGTTGCGTAGACGGGAGAAGGTCCAACATCTTCGATGCAAAGCTAGCCACATGAAGAATTTAACTTTCCAAGGTCAATCAATTAGCTCTTATTTCTTGGAACCAATGAAGCAAAGTTGGAGAGAAATTTGGTTTATGGCTTCAGGTTCTCCATTTAAAATGTTGCATATAAACCTTTACCATGGTATGGAAACAAGAAATGTAGTATTTTGTAAACCCATGTGTGAGCTCCAAAACAAATGCTACGAGTAATCAGCTCTTACATTGGAAGAAATCCCAAACTGAATTAAGTTCGAACTGAAACTACAATAACAGGTTTTCTGTTGATTGTTGGCGACATGACTTCCCAGAGTTGCACGTGCGAGGCACTTTGGTGCGGCAGAGGGAAAGGAGTGGCGTGGCAAGGGTCACTTAGCGCTGAAATTTCACTTGGCTGGATAGGAATCAACGAAAAATAATAAAAAGTAAAATGCATGGGTCATTTAACTTGTGTAGGTGTGTCATTTAGAAAAAAAAAACCTTGAAAATGTATATCTAGATCACTAATATGACATAAGTGAGTAACTAGTCTATCCTAACTGTCCACGCTTGCAGAGTTCGTACACATGGCATGACGCGTAGGACTCAAAGCAGTTAAGTCTTAGGAGATTTCTCCCCGACGCCCGCAAATCACGTAGTCTTCGCATACCAATTTCATAAACACATTTTTGGAATGTGGAAGTTGGTAATGACTTAGTGAATAGGTCTCATGAGATTATCACAAGACTTAGTTTGCGAATATTTATTTCCCACTCTCTTGCAATTCATGTGGGTAAAATAATTTAGGTGCAATATGTTTAGTGATATTGCTCTTGATGTAACCCGTTTGCATTTGAACAACGCAAGCAGCATTATCTTCGTAGATAATGGTAGGAGATGCAATATCACCTATATCACATGACTGTTGTATGTGATTAATCATTCTGCGAAGCCATACACATTCACGTGATGTTTCGTATAATGCAATTATTTCGAATGATTAGTGGATGTAGCCACTAGTGTCTGCTTCAAGACTTCCAAGAGATGGTCGCTCCACCGTAAAAACACAAAGCCTGCTTGCGATCCGGCATTATGGGGATCGATAAATAGCCAAGATCTCGCATATCCTACTAAATCCATATTTTTATTCTTTTGAAAAATAGACCGAGATCTTTAGTGCCTTGAAGATATCTAAAGATATTCTTCACTCCTACCCAATGTCTTTTGGTTGGAGTAGCGCCAGATCTAGTAAGTAGATTTACCGCAAATGCAATATCCGCGGGTGCAATTTGCAAGGTACATAAGCGCTCGATGGCACCGAGATATGGAACATCGGGTCCCAATAGCTCTTCATTGTCATCTCGGGTCTAAATGGATCTTTTTCCTGTCTAGAGATCGAACAACCATGGGGTTTTCGATGGATATGCTTTGTCCATATTGAATTTCTCCAATATTTTACGGACATAGGTCGATTGATGCACTAGAATGCCTGCATGAAGGTACTCAAGTTGTATACCTAAGCAAAATTTGGTTTTACCCAAATCCTTCATTTCAATTCGCCTTAAGATGATTACGTGCTTCATCTATATCTTGTGTGTTACCAATGATATTAAGATCATCAACGCATACGTATATAATGCAAAATCTGTTGAGGATCTTTTGATGAAGACGATAGGCAATCATCATTGTTGGAGTATCCCTTTTTGGTTAGGAACTCACTTAGTCGGTTGTACCACATTCTACCCGATTGCTTCAAGCCGTATAAAGACTTGTTTAATTTTACACAATACATATTGCGATTTATGCGTCAGATTCGAATTGAAATTCCATCCGGAACTTTCATGTATATGTCCGAATCAAGTGACCCATAAAGGTATGGTGTCACTACATCCATCAACTGAAAAGATAGATGATTTTGTATTGCCAATGATATTAAATATCGGAATGTTATTCCACTCATTACTGGAGAATAGGTTTCATTGAAATCAATGCCGGTCTCTGTGAACCCTTGTGCTACAAGCCTTGCTTTGTATCTCACCACCTCATTATTTTCATTCCGCTTATGGACGAAAACCCATTTGAAACCGACAGGAATACTTTGGGAGGTGTATGTATCACATTGGTGAATACATTTCTTTTGTGAGCGAGGCTAACTCCTCTTGAATTGCATCCTTCCATTGGTTCCAAATCCGAGTGTCTTGTTTGCACTTTGCCATGGTCTTAGGATCTGGATCATTTTGAAGGTTGTTTGCAATTGTTGTGGAGAAATTAATGTCGACAATTGTAGTCTTACGATCGTATGATTCTCCGTAATCAAGATAATTAGTGGAAATTTCTTGACCCTAGCGACTCAACGTTATTTCCCAAAACATTTGAGTCGGGGTATTCCGATGTCCCAAGATCAGTATTTGAGTGCACTGTTGATCTGGGTTCAAGGATCCTTTGGTGTCTATCAACTTGAGGTTGATTTGCATTTACATTCTTTTGTATCCTTTGTCGCTTGTTAGAAGTTGTATCCGCCATTTGTGCCGCATTTCTCCCCTCTTATTTTGAACTGGGAGTTGAGTGGTATTTTATGGTACCTCCACTCTTCGAGCACATTTGGCGGGATTATAGGATTTTGTGACACCATTATAATCAAGAATGCATCTGCGCTTTATTTGCAATGTTTTGCAATGAATGAGTTTCTGAACTTGAAGTTCGGTCTCTTTAGTACGTGGGTCTGAGGCAGGAATGCATTGTATATTCCAATTAATTTTCTGGCATTTAGTTTGGTACTTGTTGTCTCCCCCTAATGCCGGGAAATGTTCCTCATTGAATATGCAATCGTCAGACGTCAGGAACAGTCCCCTGTTAGGGTTCGAGGTATTTTATAATCGACGGAGATTTATACCCAACATAGATCCCAAGTTTCTGTGCGGTCCCATTGAGGTATCTCGGTGGTGAGATCGAGACGTATGTAGCGCAACCGAACTTTCGCAGATGGGAAATATCCGTGGATTTCACGTACTAATTGTAGCGGGGAGGTGCTATGATATACAGTTGGACGCAATTGTATTAAGTTAGCAGCGTGTAAGACTGCATGACCCCAACATGATGTTGGTAAGTTGCAATTCTGTAGTAATGGTCTTGCAATGAGCTAGATTCTCTTGATAAGAGATTCGCTAAACCATTTTGTGTATGAACATATGGAATGAGTGTTGAACTTGTATCCCAAGAGCCATGCAATCGCTATTGAAGGCATAGGATGAAAAATTCAGTGGCATTATCCATTCGAATTGATTGAATCCGATATTCAGGATAATGTGCTCGTAATTGGATAATTTGACCAATTAACTTAGCAAATGCATGGTTTCGTGTGGATAAAAGACACACATATGACCATCTAGTAGATGCGTCAATGAGAACCATGAAATATCTGAACGGTCCACACAATGGTTATATAGGACCACATATATCTCCTTGAATGCGTTCAAGGAATTTAAGTGGTTCAGCTCCGATTTTAAGATAAGAGGGTCTTAAAATCAATTTTCCGGTGGCACATGAAGTGCACACGAAATCTGAGGATTCCAGAAATTTTGTTTTGATGTATGTATGACCAATTGAATTGCTAATAATTTTCCTCATCATTCCAATGCCTGGGTGGCCAAGGCGATCATGCCATGTTTGGAATGTGTTAGTGTCTTGGAAAATTACTTTGTATGCAATATGTTGAACATGTTTGATGTATGTATAGTACAATCCGGAGTTTAAAGATGAAATTTTCTCTAGTACTTGTGTGCCATATCCGTTGTTTTTTGGTTAAGAGGAGATATTCCTCTTTGTTGTCATTTTGGGTTTCAATATGGAAACCATTCTGACGGATATCTCTATAACTAAGTAGGGGGCGTGTTGAATCGGGATACAGGAGTGCATCCTCAATTTCCAATTGTGTACCCATAGGGAAAGTGATAGAGGCGCGACTAGAGCCTACTATCGTTGCATCGCGTCCAGCGATTGTTAAAACATTTCCTTTCCTCCTAGTAAGAGTTAGGAAATATGTTGTGTCCCTAAATATAGAGTGTGGCACCACTATCCACAAGGCATAATTCCTCCTCCATTGGATTGACTCCAAAAATCTATATACACAAAAGAAGAATTTAATGAAATTCTTATAGTGTATATAGAATACATACAAACTTTATTTGCAATACCGAATGTGTTCGATATATGATTGTAGCATATATGCTTACAATATAGATGACAACATTATTTATATTACAACACTATAATACTTAGTAGCTATTGGACTAGGAGTCTAATTGAGATCTCCAAACATGTCTTGAGAATGAAATTCTTCAAGTATGTCCTCAGTGCACATGAAATCATCTTTCTTTGTAGAAGTACATGTGTCTTTGAGTTCTTGAAGGAACTTTTGAGAACATCCGGCTTCATATTTGTTGGATGTGAGATGGAAGTGTGCTTCAAATCTTTTCTCTTGAGAATTCTTGCCATGAACCAAAAACTTGAGGTAGAGGTTCACAAGATGCTTCGGGGTACGGCATTTCTTGGTAGGATGGTTGTAGCAACCACACTTTTGACAATTTTCATGTTGTCAACTCTCTTACCAGAATTGCCTTTACCTTTCTTGAATCCACTTGGTTTTTTTTATTGCGGTTGTGTTTACCGTTAAAGTTCTTTGAATGGTCTTTTGAACCATCGAACTTGTTGTTATTTTGATTAGCATGAACTTCAGGAAGTGGAGCAGCCCCAATGGGGCGTTGCTGATTGTTCTTTAAAAGAAGTTCAGCATGCTTTTCTGCCTGAAGTATAGTATGCATGAGATCAAAAATAAGTTTGGTAATTTGCAGCACGCCATTGCTGCTGTAGAACCCTGTCAGATGGGAGCATTGTAGAGAGAGTCTTCTCTATTTTGTCCACATCCGTTGGTTCGTTGTCGCAAAACCGTAATTTGAAGCAAATAGTATGAAGGACATGATTATAGTCTCCAACATATTTAAAATCTTGGAGTCTAAGATGTGCCCATTCATAATTAGCCTCAGGTAAGATAACAGCTTTCTGCTGTTCATATCTATTTTTGAGGGCTAACCATAATATGAGTGGATCTTCCTTATACAAATATTCAGCCTTCAAATCTGGATGTATGTGATTCCGTATTATGCTCAAAACGGAATATTTCACAATATCCGGAGGAATTTGATCTGCTTGTGGATCAAATATTACCCTTTGCAACCCACGTGTGGTGAGGTTGATCTTTAAGTCCATAGCCCATGTAGGGTAGTTGGCACCATCGATAGCGAGAGGCTCAAAATCTTTGGTAGCCATTTGAAAACTACATGAAAGTACACCATAAATGATTAATTTACATGATGTAAATTAATGTGTATGGTAATGTTGTAATAAAATGCAAAATATGTGGAAAACAATATGAGTATTGTAATCCGAATGAATATATACCCAAATTAAATATAACATGTGGTTATATTTATAATACCGTGTAATCACAATATTGATGGTGAACACCAATTTATTGTATGGCATAGCGTACAAATAAATGTAGCAAAGTGCCATAAATTATGATTTTATGGTATTTATGTGAGGTATAATATTTTGCAAAAAATTCTAAATTATTAAGTACAATGGTACTCACTAAATGGAATTTTAAATTTTAAATTTATGAAATATATCAAATTTAAATATGGTCGCTATTTGTATTGTAAGTAAATTGCAATAAAATAATAATCCTACATATGTAAAAATTATATAAATGTGAATGCACATTTATTTAAATATTTACATAATTTTCGTGTCCTAGGGATCGAAATGTTAATTTATAACAAGACTAATTGATTTAGTACAATTATAAATAAACATAAGGACTATAACGCAAATACTACTATACAAATTTATTTAAAAGAAAATTCTGCATTTTACATGAAATCTAGGGTGAAAATGCAAAATTTAGAGAACTTAATGAGGCCCATTCGGCCTTTAGGCCCAATAGGGAGTGGGGTGATTTGGGCCAAAAGCCCATTTTGGGAGGGCATATAAAAGGAGGTGGTGGGGCATTTAGGGTTTCCCAAACCCACATCCAAGCCGCCGGCCGCCTTATATGCCGCCACCGGGCCCGCCTTAGGCCGCATGCCACGCCACGGCCGGTGCCGCCGCCCGCCGCCGCCGGCCGGTCGTGGCCGCCGCTGCCGCCGCGCTTTACTCGCGGCGCGTCGCCGCCGTCTTAGTCGCTCGAGCGCGCCGCCGCCGCCGCGCCGTGCCGCCGACCGCCACGCCGCTGCTACCGCCACGCCGCCGACGCCGGCCACCGGGATTGTGGCGCTGCTGCCGCCAAGCTAGCTGCCGCCGCCCGCCGCCATGCCGCCTCCTCCTCGGGCGCCTCTGCCGCCGCTGGCCGACAATGCGCTGGTTGCGCGCCGCGCTATCAAGCCCCGCGCCGGCTGAGCGGCCGGCCAGCGCATCTGAGCCGCTTTGCCGAGTCGCCGGCCGGTCGTGGCCGCCGCCGCCGCCGCCGCCGCCGCCGGGCGTCGCTTCCGCTGCGGCGTCGCTGAGGCGCCGCCGCCGCCGCCCCACACCGCCACGCCACCGTGTGGCCGCCAGCGTGTGTGCCGCGCCAGCCGCATCGGGCCGGTCGCACCGAGCCGCAGCAGAGCCACCGCGCCGCCATGCGAGCCACGGGACGCCTTGTGCTCCATGCCGGCCGCCGCCGCGCCAGCATCAAGGCCGGGTCTCGCCGAGGGCCGCGCCGTGCATCCGTGCCTGTGCGCCAGACGTTGGGGCTGTACCGCGCCGCTAGGACGCCGCCAACTGCCAGTCTGTGCGCCTCTTCTGTTTTTCTCTGTTTGTCACATTGTGTGAGAACATTGCGTGCTGATAACGTGTTGCAAGAGAATGTGTGACAAGTGATTGAGAGAATGAAAAATGTGTATTTTATTCATGGATGTCTTTACAATTTATAGAGAATGAGGGGGTGACAGGGAAAAGTAAAAGGTGGCAGTTATGACTGCAGTTATGCAGTTATAAACATTGGGCACATGTGTTATTTGTGTTACAACAACATTTGCAGAAAACTCATGTGCAATTTTTTTGTTTAACCCTACCCACATGTCTTTACCGGAATCAGATCATATTCCATACCTTCTCAGTACTTTTTGTTCAACTCCTAGGTGACCTGTACAAGGTCATGGTTCATGCATTATAACTTCATTAGCTAGAATGTGACGAGTCCTACAAGGACGAACCCATACTCCGCCACCAGCACCACACTCCTCCAATGTTGCCTCAAGGGTTTCATCGCTTAAGGATGTAGATGGAAGAAGAGTATAAGGTCTCGAGTGAATGGTTCGACCAGATTAGAATAGAGGCAAAGGATAGGGTAAAATAAAAAAAATATAATATTCAAGTGGTTTTATATAAATTTTAAAGCATTGGATCTTAGGATGAACTAATGCCCACTTGTATCATATCATATCTAAATGTGCATTTTCGAATAAGTTCATCTCAATAATAAAAAGCAAAACACATTTTCTTTCTATCCTCTTCTTTCATCCCTTTCCTCTCTCCTTAGAGCCCTCCTCTCACTTGTTAGAAATAGGCCCATATGAGTGAGACCCATTTCCTATATAGAAAAATAAAGTGAGCAGATTATTGAAATCCATGTATGGCCTAAAGCAAGCACCTAAATAATGACATGAGAAGTTTAACAAAACTTTGACATCCACTAGCTTTGTCTTGAATGAAATTGACAAATATGTATATTACCATTATGGTGGGGGTTAAGGAGTGATATTGTATCTGTATGTAGATGACATACTTATATTTGGAACAAACACCACCGTAATTGATGAGGTCAAATCTTTCTTATCTCGATGCTTTGATATGAAAGACTTGAGAGAGACAGATGTCATTCTAAACATTAAATTGATCAAGAATGAGGATGGGATCACTTTTAACCAATCCCATTATACTGAGAAAATATTGAGCCGGTTCAGCTTTGAAAATTTGAAAGTTTCTTAAGCGCCCTATGATGTGAGTATTAAGCTTCAAAAGAATCAGGGGCTAGGAAAAGATCAATTGAGATATTTGTAAATTATTGGGTCACTCATGTATTTAGCTGGTGCTATAAGACCTGACATTTTATTTACTGTGAGCAAATTAGGTCAGTTTACTTCTAACCCAGAGGATGCTTATTAGAAGGCACTTGAAAGAGTATTGCACTACTTGAGAGGTACAACATCTTTTGGAATTAATTATAGTGGATATCCTACTTATTAGCAGGATATACTGACTCCAATTGGATCTCTGATGTAGATGAGATCAAAGTTACAAGTGGCTATATGTTTACTCTAGCTGGTGCTGCAATTTCATATAGGTCTTGCAAATAGATTGTACTAACGAGGTCAACCATAGAATCAAAACTTGTAGCATTTGACACAGCCACTGTTGAGGCTGAATGGCTTAGAGAGCTTCTGTTGGACTTGCCATTAGTTGAGAAACCAATATTGGTAATTTTGATGTACTTTGATAATCAAACATTCTTGGCTAAAGTCACTAGTACTAAGGATAATATGAAGTCCTCCAGACATGTGAAGCGTAAGCTTAAATTTGTCATAAAATTGAGAAACTCCGGAGTAATTGCTGTGAATTATATTCACACAGAGAAGAATCTAGCAGACACTTTTACAAAGGGGTTAGCACGGAAAGCGATTTCTGTTGCATCTATGGACATGGGAATGAGGCCCATTTAAGTTACATCACAATGGTAACCCATACCTTCTTGGTCAAAAATCTCGTGACTTAGGCAGTAGAAAAAACAAAACAAGTTGATGTTGTAATAAGAGAGTACATATTCATTGTACCCATATACTAATAAATAAAGTACTCTCAACTATATGGAAGGTTAACATAAAGCTTTAATGTATAATGTTGTCCAAACGAGGAAAATGTATTAGCTTGTAGGATATCTAGAAAGAATGCACCTATTTGAGCTTAACGTGTGGTTGCGGTTCACGAGAAGTGGAATTCTTTAGAAAGCTCATGAGCGATAAGGGAGCATGATTATATAACACTCCGTTTATCCATGTTTCATTGGCAGCCTAGTATCAATTGAGATTTCAAGTGAAGTCTGATAGTGAAAAGCTAAGAATTCAAGGCGTAGTCCATTCATTAGATGTGAGAAGATGAATCTTGCTAATCTAGGTGTAAGTTCAACCCGTTTAGAGTTCCATTATAAGACGATATATTAACAACACTTCGGTATAATATGTTTGATATCCTTTTACTTCTTGCTTTGGAATTGGTGAGAGATTGTTAGAAATAGGCCCATACGAGTTAGACCCATTTTCTATAATTCCAAAGTATGCATGGTTTAGTACCATAGCTAAGGTAAAGTAGAGGAGACTAATTTATAAAGTGAAATTCTTGTCACTCCTTGAATTGATGGGGATGACATGAGGAGGGTTTTGGCTAAACACACACGCGCACATGTGCATACGCTTATTCGCGTGAAAAATTGTGTGACTTGTGACGCACGCTAGTTGGCAGATCAAGTCCATCTTTATTTTTGCTGAACCCTGCATCATTCTCTCTATTTGAATGAGATTCAAACGTTTGAATTTGAGACTTTATTGTGGTTTTGATGATAGGCGCTACGGTGGATAAATGGCTGATTAAATGTGTCAGTTACTAGTGAGTAAATGATTGTTTAAATCTGTCGTTCACGATGCATCTATATATATACCTGGAGACGTCCAAAGTGTATAGCTGAGAATCTCACTGCCTCCATTTCCTTCTTCTCTGCGATCTTGTGCTTTTGTATTGCGCCGTTTGAACTTCGCCAATCTTTCTTTCCGGCGTGCACCTGGTAGGAGGGAGAGCGGCTATCTCTGAACCATTACCGCAGAGAGTACCTCACGGGGCGGTAATAAGGTTTCTGGGCAGTGCATTTGCGCGACCATTCCTTCACTGCATCATCTTAGTTCTGCACTATATCAAGCCTGCACTGCTTCGTATTATTTATTAAGCCCAATTGTAAGTCATTCGCGTGTTCATTCGACTATACTTTTTTGTGTATATTCTAAAGTATGATGAGTAGCCTGCTGTTAGTCGCGAGTTTTGCATCACTAGTTTATTGTATTTGTGGAATTAAAATGTTGCCCACATTTTTAACAGATGGATCCTCTCATACTTCAGCCAACATGGACAACATTAACAAATTTGGAGATGTGACCTAATCTTGGTACAGATCTAGACATTCACATTCTGGGTGGAAATATGTTGGTGATGGCAAATATTTGTTCTTGTCATGCGCTACTACATGAAGTGCTGTGGCTGCTAGGGTCAAATTAACTTGTTTGAATAAACCCACTGATCTTTTGTGCCTCAAACTAGCCTCTTTCGTTGCATGAACTAGCCTTTTAATTTCCCACATGTGTTGGACGCTTGGATGTATGTAGCCAAGTCATGGCATACTTTGGCAAGACTTGTTGAATGTAGACTTGATCATTTGGTATGGGAAGTTTGGGAGTATGCACGGAATTAGACAATAACTTGTGTGCATGAATTTGTGTTGATAGTGATGTCTGTTCAATCTGGTTCTCTGTGTTATCTCATATGTTCTATATGAATTTGTGTATGTGCTTGTCTATAAATAGCTAAAAGTGCTATGATATGACGCAAATATAATGGTTGATGGCATTTTAAGCTTTCCTCATGGTTAATAATGACATGTCTGATGGAATAACCAGGTCATGGGATCCAAGACATTCCTAATAGTCTTGGCAATATCGGTGACAGACAATAACCGTTAGGAATTTCCACATTACTCCTGACGGGTTGACCCGTGTTAAGCAGACTGTAACACTCCTGCCAAACAATATTTATGCACAAGAAATACTCATGAACACCATAACTTGCAATCAACCATGAATAGCACTAATACACCATTACCACATCCATGAACACAAATACTCACAATATAGATCAAACATTGACATTCCACAATATCAATTTAAACCATCAATATACTTGTTTTAACCATGAAAACGAGGGACGTGCAGAAGGTGCTGCCCACAGGATCCGTCCACCACCTGAATAATAATTATAACATATGCTAAGATAACAGTGGTAGACCTTAGACCAAATAAAAACAATCACGAACTAGCAATTACGTCTAACTTGGTTCCAAATCCCAAATCCTACAGGTCATCCTGCCCCCCTCTGTGGACAATCAACTTCAAAATTCATATATATTGGTACAAGGGTCCAATAAGGTGTTCTTAGACTTTACGAAAGATAATTAAATTATCTAGCTAAACCTAGTTGGAGAGACTCCCTGAATCGGCCATCTTCTACCTGCACCATCCCATTTTCTAAGACATCAATTTCACGTCGGGTTCTCTGGACAGAGTACTAAAATGCCATCGGAGCATGGCGCCCCCCGGTGGCTCGTGTGTCTTGTGATCCGTGGAACGACCACGCTTTAGGTTGCTCACTATTTTTGGCATGTTTTAGGATGAACTTCATAGTCTTCTACAGGGCCAGTGGTGTCTTTGGGCTACTGATGGCAGCCTCCGATGCGCTTGCGATGCGCCGCGCCCACTCCAACCAAGTGACATACGAAATAGGTTCAAGAATGAGCGATGATCTTCTTGAATGAAACGATAAAATATTTGAACTATCTTACTCTGTCATGCCACTGTGAAGCGTTGTGGGGATCGATGGAGCATTCCAGACATTCCTCATGCGTGACCTGCTCAGGATGATCTAGTGGAGGAATGGTGAGTATGCTTTGCGTGACCGTGGCATGTACCACTCGTGCACTCATCATACATCGGGGCGTCATACGGACACTGCTCCATGATGACATCGAGGTGTAGGGGTGCAAATGGGTTGGGTTAATCCTGACCGATCCAGTACCAAATCCGGTCGATACCGGATTCGGGAAGGGAATTTGGTATCCGGTCGGATTCAGATTCGGATAATTCATGTCGGATTCGGATTCGGATTCGGGAGAGTTGTTATCCGACCGAATAGTATCGGTATTCGGATACCGGATAATTATCCGGTCGGATATCTGGTTGGATATCCGGTCGGATATTCGGTTGGATATCTGGTAAGAGCTAAGAATTCAACTTTTATTTTGCTAGTATCTGTTTTTTGTCATGTTGGTTGGTTGAGGTGTGCCTTTGATAGAAAGTTTTCCTCGATCGTGCAAGCTTAAGTTCTCTAATAGGAATATGACATTCGGTTGTGGCAACTATAAATATACAAATACTAAAATAGTGTTTTATTTCTAATTCTGCTGCTTGTGCAATTGGAATCCTAAATTTGCTCATTAAGATCACTCTTCCTAGGTAATGGAATGAAAAGCATGTAATCATAGTATTATTAAACGATGAACTTTGGCATGCTTCAGTGAATGAACAGGTAAATTTGTCAAAAGTCTATTATCCCCAATTTTTTACTGTCTCTACCTTAATTTCGTAAAATTTCTTTATCCTAGAAAAAGAAAATGTTGTCCATCAAGAATCAAGATTCATCTTGAAACGCCACACCTCAATGGGCAATTTTGGGGAAACGCGACACCATCTTCTACCGATGAATTATAATCGCTATTATGTACTTATGTCTAACAGTTTAAGGCTTGAAGTGATGGTGGTATGGTTTAGCATATGATCCTTTCCGTATGCATCGCACTATCCGTCTACATTATCCGCTTTCATTCGAAACCGTCAAGTATCCGTTCTAAGCGGCACCAGATTCGAAATTCCAAATACTCGAATTCGTATTTGTATCTGGTTTTAACGTATCCGACCCCGAATCTGAGAAAAAAAATATGGGTTAGGATACGGTATGAGCCGACCCCGAATACGACCCGATTGCACCCCTATCGAGGTGTACCCTTTCCGTCCATGCCATCGTCCACTGCTGCTGCATTAGCCGCCAGTCCGTACCATGCCGACCGACCCTCGATTGCATGCATTTCTAGAATCATCGACGTTACATAGCGTGACATACAAAGTGTACATAATAGTCCGGTGAAGTTTGACTCACTAGTGTACGACTTGCGGTAGGAACACGCCATCCAAAGGGGCACACATGGGTGCAAACCCAACTATCACATCACGCGGTGTGGCGCGTAAGCCTCCACTACGTGCGAGAATACCGGATGGTGTGTTATCGCCCATAGCTCCCCGTCCTCCAAGCAATGTAGGGACAGCCAGTGCGGCGATACACGATGCACAAAATCAACCTTCCATGGACTCTATATGATGTTGCTTTGCTGTAACGACTCGAACTCGTTGTGCCACAACAAGTAACACCTCGATGGTTTGCCCTTCGCCCACCGCAGACGGGCAAGCGGTCCACTAGAGGCCCAAGTGGTCCATCATCGTTGGTGAACTCACGAACGGGTGCATTGGCATCATGATGGTCGGACGTCCGATAGGGAAGTGCTTCTAGCTCCACAGCTATAGGAGCACATAGCAAATAGCCAGATTGGGAGTACCAGCAGTAACACGCTAGCAAGCGTCACATAACCCTCGATACGTTGTGCACAAAATTGTTGATCTCCAACCGTACCAAGGCATCACCCCGTACTCTGTGTCCACCAAAGACTCGGCGAGGCCAATGAATTCGGCGTTGCAAATATCGCCGTGTGGTCGGAAACATGCTCCACCAAAGAGTCGGATAAGGAACGCGACTAGGTGCGCCCTAACGACCTTCGGGTGCAACTGCGGCACACACCGAAATTGTTTAGCCAAGTGTGGGGACACCACGAGCACTCTCGGGATAGACCGTGAGCGGTCCGCCCACCTCTCCTTCCAATCGGCTGGTGCAGGGGCTGGAACAAGTGTGTCACCCCCGAGAGGGAGAGCGGTCAAGAACACGACGTCCTTCAAAGTGACTGTTATATCACCCCACCGAAAATGGAATGTGTGCATCTCGAGCCTCCACCTGTCCACGAGTGCCATGAGTAGGCTACCGTCGATGGTGAACTCATGCCTGGTGGAGACCAGCCTCGCAAAGGGCAATAAGCTCATGGCCCGCAGGTTGGGACGAGCGGTCGTCCATCGCCCACGGATCCCTCCCCGCAGATTGAACAAATAAGGGCCAACCACGTCACTCGTCATCCATGAGTGGCAACAATGTTTCTCATTGTACGAGTGTTCCAGAAGCTCCGGTAAAGCTATGCCTACCAATATATAGGACATACCAAATATTAGTGCGAAGATTAATAATGGTAATAAAACTTACTTTATAATATAAACTACATTAATTATGACTAAGTAAATAACATTAATTATAACTACGACTATGAGAATAACGTCGAAAGCATACTATAAAAAATTACCTGTCTTTCGAGAGAAGTAATCAGCACTGCCGCGTCCTCAATGACTTATGCACTGCCTTCTCCAAATAATTAGCTACGCACTATTAATTTTGAGAGTACCTTGCAACAAATGGGACAGAAGAAATATTAGTGTGAAGATTGATAATTACAACAATATACTACAAGTCAGTGATTACATATGTGTAACTACATATGAATACTTCACTACTTATCGATAATTTGTTTACTCATCCGAAAAAGTGACGAACCATTCATTACCGTCATCCTTAGCACTAACTCATTACTCACTCTGAACTAACAAATTATGGGTACCGTACATACACAAAAATAGTAGAAACTATGTCTAAATTACTACAACATACTTCGTAATATAAACTGCATTAATCATGACTAACTAAATAATCGACTACAATTATGGGAGTAACGTCGAAAGCATATGATCAAAATTTCCACTTTCGGAGAAGAAATCAAGATCGCCAATTTTGAGCTACGACTGGCTTCACAAACTAATGAGCTACGACTCCCAATTTTCGGACGACCATCACCTTCTGCGATGAGTGACTGGGATGAGTAACGATGAACTGTCAGAGGTTCGTATTTATGGCCGAGCGAAAGGTGAACCCGGTGCACTCACTCCGTATATTGAAAACCCATTATCACGAGCAACGCTTTGGGTGAGGGGGGCATCGTAACACTGACAAATGTGCTAACGAGTGAGTGGACAAGGGGGACGACACGGAAATAATGACATTAGTGCGAACGAGAGAGCACGCGAGGGGGCACATACACAGCGAGTGACAATTGTGCAAACCAAATAGCAACAAATAATATATAGCACGATTGGCCGACACATGCCACTTTAAAAGATGCGTGACGATCGTTAAATTCATGATTAAGTTAACCCGAATAAATGTCATAAATTCGGATCACATAAAATTCTAAAAAAACTACACAATAACTATGACTATACCAGGAGGCTTCACATAAAATTTTGTAATTTTTGGAGCTCGTTTGCTCTATGTAAAAACTTATAAAATATGTAAATTTTATTAATTTTTGAGCAACATTCGCAATGGATCAAATTACCCAAAATTGCACTTTGAGGTACATTATGTCGGGATCTTGTACATAAATTTTCATAATTTGTTGCTTATTTGATATATTTAAAATTTAAAGAAATACTAAACAAAAATTAGGGAGGTAATTGCTTCGCTTAATCACTGCCGCCCTCTTACCAGACGGCAGTCGCTCGCCAACTTACCGACAGGCTGCCTTCCATCCGGTGAGGGGCGGCAGCGCCGTCACCGGGCGGCCGCGCCACGTGTCGTCTCGCGGCACCGCCGTCGCCCATCGGACGGCATAAGTGACACTTTGTCAATACGTTACGCATACGGCTATTTTATAAATACAATACAAAATAGTGCCAAATCTGGCTTTAACTCGGGGTTGAAACGTTAAACCAACTAATGAGTTTGCATTAGCATTATATAAAGTATAAACAGCATGGATCATCTACCAGCCAATAAAGTGGAGAAATATATATAGCCTATTTGATATACAAAAGCTACAAATTTTTATAACTGACAGCCAGTAAAGCAGTAACTTCTGCCATGCCATGTACCTATCTCAGTCATTGGCTATGGCTACATTGAATTTTGCGATTGGGGCACCATGAATAACATTTTAGCAAAGAGTACAGTTTATGGCAACATGTAGAGTAGAAAACCGTTGCACAGTTTATTATACAAGCAAGGCTAAGGGACATTATCTGTAATAATCTGCTTAACTTGTACAAGTATTAGCACAATTGTCAACAAATCATGCAAAAGTTAGCCAGATGCGTTAATCTAAGTCTAAACTCTGTGATACCTGATTTGGTGTCGCAGGTTTTAATTGACAATGCTTTTCATCTTCAGAACGAAACCATACCCTTTCACCAGGAACAGAACCTTCTGGAGGGGTGAGCAGCTCAACAGTCTCGTGAGAAGCATCAGAGGAAGCCATGAGCATGCCATTTGACTTGATGCCACGCATGTTCCTTGGTTTGAGGTTAGCAAGAACTATCACATTGCTGTCCTGCATGGATCACATGTCATAGTAGGTGTCATCATGTGAGACCATGTGGAGGTCACCCCATGGTTGTGATGAGTAATTGACTCTTGATCTAGAAAGATTGAGTTTGATTTTGAGGTTTGAGCTATCTTTGCAAAGTCGCAAGCTTTGAGAAATGGTCGTGAGACCACTTTAAATGTATAGGACCACTTTGGGCGTGGTCGAAGGGCACCGAGAAGAGTACGACTGTTTTGGCCATGGTCTGAAGTCAACCGAAGCTATACGACCACTTTGGAGTCGGTCAGAAGCCGAAAAACATGCGTACGACCAGTTTGTCAGTGATCGGAAGTCTCTCGGGTCATTTACGACCACGTTGTGGCGTCTTCGACCACTTTGGCCGTGGTCGAGAGCCAGCCGGACGGCGTACGACCATGTTGTCGCAAATCGGGACTCGGTAGGGCGTCGACCACATTGGCGTGGTCGAGAGCCGGTAGAGGAGCGTCGACCACGTTGGTGGGAATCGGAAGCCGGAGCGGCGTTCGAGTACTGACCGTGGTCGGAGGCTATCGACCACGTTGAGCGGTCGAGTACCGGTAGAGTAGTTTATGACCACGTTGTGGAGTCTCGACTCGTTGGCCATGGTCGGAGGCTTCGGTGGTCATTTACGACCACGTTGTGAAGTTTCGACCGCGTTGGTCGTGATCGGAAGTCGGCGCCAGGGTTTACGACCATGTTGAGCTCTTGGGAGCGTCGACCAAGTTGGGCACTCGGGGCCACGACCATGTTGGGAAGTCGGAGGACTTGACCACGATGAAACTTGGTGTGCGTGGTGCGAGCGAGGTTCGACCACGATTGGCGTTCGGTGACTCGACCACGTTGTGGCGCTCGAGCATCGACCACGTTAGCGGCGAAAGACCGTGGTCGGTTGGAGTCATTGGAACGGTCGTATGACCTCATTTTGTGGTCGATTTCACCGGATTTGGTCGTATGGGTTTGTCTGCGATCGTGGACCTTGTGGACTTGTTGGTTCATCATTTTGACAGTCTTGTTGCGATCTATTCTCGAGTTAAAGGTGTGAGCTCTGTTGAGTTTGTGCGAGTCTGTTTGTTGGTTTGGCGGTGCTATGTGATGGTTTGCTTATGCGTGGGCTGCGGGACTTGAGCTATTTCATGGTGAGGCGTGGGAGGATCGGGACTAGGCACGGGAGGTGTTGAGGTCCGACGGTCGGAGACGCCAAGATGATCGAGGTGGTGAGGTGGTTGCGGCCGGAGGCGAGGAACCGCTGAACTACGGAGAGCTGAGCACGACGGGCAACAACGAGGAGGACCAAGACTAGGCTCGGGGAGGAGCCGAGGTCCGGCAGTCGGGGAGGTTGGGTGCGGTCGTGTGCGGTGGAATAGACCGAGACTAGACTCGGAGGAGTCGGAGGTCCGATCGGTCGGTTGCATGATCTTGGAGACAAGTCTTAGTGAGGCTTGGAGTGGTCGGGACTAGACATGGGAGATGTTGAGGTCCGAGCAGTGGGTGAAGCCAAAGAAGACTTGGAGCTCAAGGTGGTCGATGAGGAACCGGAGTCAGTGCGGCCGGTCGGAGATAGGTGCAGCGAGGCTAGGATGGTCGGGACGAGACAATGTGGTGTCGGGGTCCGAGCGACCGGGAAGCCAAGGAGACCTAGTCTTGCGAGGTGGTTGCAAGCATGGATGAGGGATGCGGTGTGAGGGCATTTTGGAGAAATGCCAAAGCGCAAGGAAGTTGTCCCTCCGGTAAAGCACCGAGTTGTGAAGAAGTGGATTCGATTGGCGCTAACGGGCAAAGTGCGGGTCTGTTGGGATAGCAGACAAAGCATTTGAGTTAGCGGGCAAAGTGAGTGATAAAACCGGTGTTAGGTGGGGTTTACGGGTTATCCCCAGTGTGGACTAATGGATGGATCCATTAGGGTTAGTCTCGGATGTGAGGCTATAAAAGGGAGAGGGGAGGCAAGAGTTAGGGTTGAGTTGGTCGGCTAGGCCTTGGAGGCACCGCCTCCCTCCCTTGGGAGTGTATCTCAGTGTGTGTTTGCTCTAGGGCTAGAGCTTGTCCTCCTGGGGGAGTGGTTGCGAAACCTTCCGTGTTATGATCCGAGAGGACTCATCTCTCTGTACTTGTTAGAGTTTATCTATGAGATGGGTGCGTGTTTGTGATCCGGTTGAGAGGCATTCTTGAGATGTTTCCATTGATTTATTTGCCATCTCTTCATTCTTAGTTCCTTCTGTATTTCCTTTGAGAGTTGGCTTATATTTGATTTGCTCAGAACTGGGAATCTGTCTCAAGGTTAGTTGGCCAGTTCATTCCCGAGAGCAAAAGTTGATTTGGAAAAATCCCTATGTCTTTCGGTCTGCCGCTAGTGAGTCTCTGTTCTATTTTTCGACTGCATCAATCTCTTTGGCCGGAACAAAGACTTTTGGTTTTCTTGGTATATTCACTTCTAGAGATCATGTTCTTGCTAAGTTTGAAGTTTCATGTGCTCTGGATCTCTATATCGAAAGTTCTTCGAAAAATCTTTCTGGCGGTTGTCCGCCTCGAAGATGCTCTGTTTTCAGTTTTGCCGTATTTAGACTTTGCGTCTTCTTTAGCCTCGACCGTCTTGAGGAGACCGGTCGAAAGGAAGTCTGACTTGAGAATACAAGTTTCAGTTTGTTTATCTCAAGTTTCTCAACTGGTCTGAACACTTCCTTAGTGGTCGAAATCAGTTTCATTCATTGCTCCATGGTCGTCGCTCCGACAAAAGTAGTACTTACAGTTTGCTCGTCATTTTTCCGATCGAGTATCGACCACGTTCTATTTGCATCCGAGCACCGTCGCCGATGGTCCAATCACGACGTTCGACTTATTTGTCGTTGTCGGTTGGTTCGACCAGCCAAGACACAGATCATCTGCTTTCTTTTGCGCTGGTTTCCGAGTGCTTGATGGTCGTAGATCTCGTAGTCGTGTGCCCCCACGGTCTCATGAGGTGTCTGCGACCGCAGTCGGCTATATGTGCGAGTCAGTCTTTGACCACGTTGATCGTACGACTATGCCATTGGCTTACGACCACGACGATTCCGACCGGACTCATCTTTCGATCGCTGCCGCTTCACTGTTGGTCATACTTTGTCGGTCGCCGCTGTCATCCTTTGTCGGACGGGTCGACAAGCGCGATCTCGGTATTCTTGTTGGTATTTTTTGGTTCTCGGGTGATTCTGCTTTTCGGATGAGTTGTTCGACCATTGCAAATATCATTCGGATATAGATCACAGCGGTTGTTCATTTATGTCCTGAATTTCGACCACAGTCTTTTGACCCTTCTCCTCTCGGTCTTAAACTAAAGATTTCTCTGTTCTCTCTGAGTTTTCCAGTGAACAACCAATCTTCTTCATAGCTCTTTAGCTACTGGAGAAAGATAGGGTTGAATTTTATTTGGGAGAATTTTTAAGGCACCATTCACCCCCCCTCTGTTGCCATTCCGATCCTACAATTGGTATCAGAGCAAGGTTGGCTCTGTATTTGATCTTAACCGATCTGGAGCTATGCAACTAGTAGGGAATATTGTGATCGTTTCTTTGCATCTTGTTGGGGTGTTTTTGCCAATGGTGTCTCATGCGACAAGAGGCTTGATTTTGACTCTTCTTGAGAAAGAATGGCAATCGCAAGTGCAACCACTAGAGCGAGCTATGTGATCATCGAGTTTTGATCACCGTCATCATTTGAGGATGGCGATCAAGAGTCGCAGATGCTGGGACGTGGTCGTAAAGAATTATGACCACGGTCTCAGAGGCCCCATCTACGACTACATGAACACATGGCTGATAACGATAAGATGGACGAGCGTCGACTCATCATGAGCAAGGTAAAACCTCTTTGTGACCTTGGCATTGCCCAAGATGAATATACTTGCTCTTCAGGATAGTGTGAGATGCCTAGATTATAAATTGCTAGATTGTTCTTGCTAGGTTGAAATCTCATTTCTCATGTGTAGGTTGTGAGTCTTTCTCTGTAGACGGTGAAAATTTAATTTCTCTACTTGCATGTTAAAATCCAAAAAAAATGAGAAATTAAAACTTTGACTCACTGCACATGTGTAGAGGAGTGTGAGCTTGCTAGAGTGTAGTAAAGCTGAGTTCCTCTGCTGTGTCGTCGTTGTAGTCGTAATGCCTTACGACCACAACTTTGGCTTCTCGACATAGTCGTAGCTGCATACGACCATGTCTGCTGGCGGACACTTCCGCTTGTTACCGTGGTCGAAAGTTCCTACGATCACGATCGCCGGTTTCGAGCGCCGCTGCGCCGATTGCCGTGGTCATAATCGACTTACGACCACACCGCAATTCCGACCGTGGTTGTAATGACCAACGATCACATCTCTCGGTATAGTCGTTCAAGACTACGCCTTTGGTACTACGACCACGCTCATTTCTTCTCGACCGTAGTCGTGATGCGTAACGACCACTCTTTTCTCGCCGAGTGGTCGTGTGTCGGTCTTGGGGTCTCAAGCATTTGCTTACTAACCCCTTGGGATCCAAGACTTGGGCATTTTGTTCTTGTCTTTTGTAGGTGTCCAGACATTGGATGGAGAACATGGGATCGAATGGGTTTTAGTCTTCTGCTTCATCACGTGACTAGAACATTTGTTGGTTCTCCACTTCATGGCCTCCAAAAGGCATGTACCTTCATGTTTGGCGTCTCCACCTACTCTGTGAGCTACTCTATACCCTCATGCCCTTATACTCATGTTTGACCATATTGGCATGTTGTGCTTGTTCATGTGCTCACTTGTACTATACTGGCATGTTTTTCTCTCAATGCTTTCATGTCATGCCTTTATGTGTATGTCTTAAGTATCCATGTACCTAGTTGTATTTGTTAGATGCTTAAGCTTTGACTTGACTTCATGAGCTAAGTAGAAAGTGTGTATTAGAAGTCAAGTATCATCATGACTCTGTGCTCTGTAGTATCTATCATGGTTCACATCTTGCTCCTTATGTTCATTCATCATTATTTATACATGTTAGCATACTTTTCATGATGTTGATTTACCATGTTGTATGTCTACATGATGTATGCATATGTATGGACAGTATGAGCTTGAGTATATCTTGGATAGTTTCTCTGTGTCATGATGGTGCGTTTATTCATGCCTTTGTATCTTTTCTAGTATACATGCTTTTATCCATGCGAGCATATGCTACGTGACTGCTCTGTCATCCGCTATGTATGGTTGTGATTCATTGTGATGCTTGTATACTTTGATCTTATTCATTTAAGTTATGGCATGAAATAAATTGTATGACATCTTGGTAGCATTAGTCCGTGCTTATGCTTAGATATCATGAGATTTGTGGTTAAGTCACAAGCTTCTTCTAGTATTGGGTGGCTCTAGGCTTCTTTGCTCTAGATGCTTTTGATGAGGGCTAGATTGAGCTTGTGGCGGTGCGTGTTCTCATACATTTGTAATGCTACCGATGCTGTGGTCATTTGTCTCAATCTCGGTCCATGCCTGTGTATTATTTACCCCAGTACTAGGACACCACTGTTCCCTATGTTTAATCCGCAGTTATGAATGAGGGAGAGTGGTACAATTGTTCTGACCGCTCCGTGGTCTTTATGACCACGTCGTAGTGTCTGCGACCATAGTATGGACTCTCCACCGAACCCAACACGACCATGAGCCGGATTCGACCACGACTGATCCGGACTCAACTTCGCCACGACTCGGACTCAACTACGACCGATCCTCAGACGCGAGTTCGATCACACCGAACACGACTCCGACCATTCACAGACTCGTCTACGACCACGGTCTAGACCCGGGATCAATCGCGACCCCGGAATCATCTCGACTATGGTCTGACTCAATTTGGATTCATCTGCGACCATGGTGAACTCGGACTCGACCACCTCCAAGACATGACTTGATCGCTGATGAGATCCGAACACATGATGACCATGTCCAGGACTCATCTACGACCTCGTCCTGGACACATATTCGACCTCGACTACTACAACAACCTCCCGAGCAACTGTAACTGAGGTTTGCTCCTTGTGATCTTTAGTGCTTTGCTTCCCTCCACTTGGCTATGCTTTGTTTATCTGTTCTAGTGGGAGGAAGAGTCCGATTGGTTAGACAGGAACCGACTCTAGGTGATATTGTCTAGATCACACTTCTCATCCAAGTGATTCTCTAGGATTATTTACTACCTAGTTTGGGCTTTTGGTTCTCTAGGATTCTCTTCTCCTAGATTGGACTTTTTCTTGGCCACTAGAGTCTTTTGCATTGACTTAGTGTGCTTCTGCTCTGTGGTATGAGGTTATAGACTAGAGACCATGAGGATAGAGTATGTTTGGGAATCACCTCCTTGAGCTAGAACCTCCTCTTTCTGGTTTTTGCGCCAAATTTCTTGGTTCTTCTCAGTTTGCTTTCTCTAGGGGGAGTTGGACCCTTTCTATCTGTTCGGGTTATTTTTCAGGGGGAGTTCATCTCGTGTGCATTCTTTTGTCCCATAGTGCGTAACATTCACATGAATGCCTGTACAGTCTTTGGAGCCCTGAATATTATCTTTATGTGACATGATATCATGATTTATATCTTGCCATGTCTTGTGATAGCTTGATTTATCATGCCCTTCTATGTGTTGCTTAGCTCTTGCCATACTAGCTTAATTAAATGTGAACAACTTGAATCAAATCATGTCTTGTTCAATCTTGTGAATAGTCTGGCTTTAGTGATCCTCTCTTGATTCAGGCCATGTCAAATAGGCTAAGTTGAGTCTTCAATCTATTTTTGAGGTTTAGATTGAGCTAAGTTAGTTCATTAGTGATGCATGAGTTAAGTTTTAACTCTTTGTTCATGAACTAACTAAAGTAAATGCAAAAAGATCTCTTTTGTGCGAAAAAACTGATCTCACCAATTCTTTCTCATGAGATGGCTTGCCATTGCACTAGGAATGAACTTAGGGGGAGTTTTGGATGACCAAGATCACCTCTTTAAGCTTATTGCTTGGAGTGATCGCATAAGGCTTGAGATCTAGCACATGGTTAAGAAAACAAATCTTTGTGAAAAATGGTTGGAGCCAACCATTAATTTATAAAAAGTACCAAATGTGCTAATTTTGCTCAGCTACAAGTATTCTACAAGTGATATCCAAAGTACTACAAGTAGTGAATTACTTGTGATATCTAGTGCTTGAACAAAATGTCTCATTTTTGAACTTATAGCACTCTAAAATTGACTCAACGATAGCTTCCTGGTTCCACTTAGAATATTGACATGGCTTAACTCACGATTGGATACCTTCTTCTAGACTATAATCTTGAGTGACTCGACATGCTAATCAAACCATTTAATTTAAAGATCATGACTTATTTGGCTTGAGCTTGGCAATACATAGTTTGTTTTGATCTAGATAGCATTGTCACCGTTTATGGCTTGGTATAATTTTCTGTGAAGTCACTTTAGATAATCTTCATGGCTCCTTTTGCTTAAAATGAATTAATTTTGATCACCCCATTTCTTTCATGCTCTATTTTTCTTCTTTGCATCTTGATGACTTTATTGCCAAAAGGGGGAGAAGGGTAGAGAAAAAGGCATTAAGGGGTGCAAAAGGCATTAAAATGGGAGAATGCATTAAGGTATGGGAGAAGGATAAAAGGCATTAGGGGGAGAATGCTTGGTCATCTTGCTATGACAATGGTCATGTGAGCATCTGCTTTTTGGACCATGAGTAAGATTGGACTTTTTGTGTGATTTGGAGCTTCTGTAGAAAATTTGATCTTTCTCTGTCTGCTCCATTTCATTCTGTGTCAACATGGTCATGAGTTCCTTCTTCATTCTTTTAGACTATGTGTGACTTTTGCATCTCCTTCCTTTTTCTTCTTTTCAAAAACAAACTCATCTTCATGCCTTTTTCAGTGTTTGTCAATATACTCATCAAGGGGGAGATTGTGAGACCATGTGGAGGTCACCCCATGGTTGTGATGAGTAATTGACTCTTGATCTAGAAAGATTGAGTTTGATTTTTGAGGTTTGAGCTATCTTTGCAAAGTCGCAAGCTTTGAGAAATGGTCGGCAGACCACTTTAAGCGTATAGGACCACTTTGGGCGTGGTCGAAGGGCACCAGAAGGGAGTACGACTGTTTTGGCTATGGTCTGAAGTCAACCGAAGCTATACGACCACTTTGGAGTCGGTCAGAAGCCGAAAAACATGCGTACGACCAGTTTGGCAGTGATTGGAAGTCTCTCGGGTCGTTTACGACCACGTTGTGGCGTCTTCGACCACTTTGGCCGTGGTCGGGAGCCAGCCGGACGGCGTACGACCATGTTGTCGCAAATCAGGACTCGGTAGGGCGGCGTACGACCACATTGGCTGTGGTCGAGAGCCAGCCAAGGAGCGTACAACCACGTTGGTGGGAATCGGAAGCCAGCCGAGCGGCGTTCGAGTACTTTGACCGTGGTCGGAAGGCTATACGACCACGTTGAGCGAATTCGAGTACCAGCCGAGTAGTTTATGACCACGTTGTGGAGTCTACGGATACGTTGGCCATGGTCGGAGGCTTCGTGGTCATTTACGACCACGTTGAAGTTTCGACCGCGTTGGTCGTGATCGGAAGTCGGCGCCGGGGTTTACGACCACGTTGGCGCTTGGGGCGTCGACCACGTTGGGCACTCGGGGCCACGACCATGTTGGGAAGTCGGAGGACTTGACCACGATGAAACTTGGTGTGCGTGGTCTGAGCGAGGTTCGACCACGATTGAGCGTTCGGTGACTCGACCACGTTGTGGCGCTCGAGCATCAACCACATTAGCGGCAGAAAGACCGTGGTCGGTTGGAGTCATTGGAACCGGTCGTATGACCTCATTTTGTGGTCGATTTCACTGGGATTTGGTCGTATGGGTTTGTGCTGCAGTCGTGGACCTTGTGGACTTGTTGGTTCATCATTTTGACATGTCTTGTTGCAGTCTATTCTCTGAGGAAAAGGTGTGAGCTCTGTTGAGCTGTGCAGAGTCTGTTTTGTTGGTTTGAGCGGTGCTATGTGATGGTTTGCTTGTGCGTGTGGCTGCAGGACTTGAGCTATTTCATGGTGAGGCGTGGGAGGATCGGGACTAGGCACGGGAGGTGTTGAGGTCCAGACGGTCGGAGACGCCAAGATGATCGACGCGGTGAGGTGGTTGCGGCCGGAGGCGAGGAACCGGGCTGGAACTGCCAGAGCTGAGCACGACGGGCAACAACGAGGAGGACCAAGACTAGGCTCAGGGAGGAGCTGAGGTCTAGACGGTCAGGAGGTTGGGTGCAGTCGTGTGCGGCGGAATAGACCGAGACTAGATTCTGGAGGAGTCGGAGGTCTGATCGGTCGGTTGTATGATCTTGGAGACAAGTCTTAGTGAGGCTTGGAGTGGTCGGGACTAGACATGGGAGATGTTGAGGTCCGAGCATCGGGTGAAGCCAAAGAAGACTTGGAGCTCAAGGTGGTGATGAGGAACCGAGGCTGGTGCGGCCGGTCGGAGATAGGTCCAGCGAGGCTAGGATGGTCGGGGCGAGACAATGTGGTGTCGGGGTCCGAACGACCGGGAAGCCAAGGAGACCTAGTCTTGCGAGGTGGTTGCAAGCATGGACGGAATGCGCAGTGAGGGTATTTTGGAGAAATGCCAAAGCGCAAAGGAAGTTGTCCCTCGGTAAAGCACACGAGAAAAGAAGTGGATTCGGTTGGCGCTAACGGGCAAAGTGCGGTCTCATAGGATAGCGAGCAAAGCATTTGAGTTAGCGGGCAAAGTGAGTGATAAAACCCGTGTTAGGTGGGGTTTACGGGTTATCCCCAGTGTGGACTAATGGATGGATCCATTAGGGTTAGTCTCGGATGTGAGGCTATAAAAGGGAGAGGGGAGGCAAGAGTTAGGGTTGAGTTGGTCGGCTAGGCCTTGGAGGCAGCCTCCTCCCTCCCTTGGGAGTGTATCTGTGTGTGTTTGCTCTAGGGCTAGAGCTTGTCCTCCCGTGGGGTGGTTGCGAAACCTTCCATGTTATGATTTGAGAGGACTCATCTCTCGTACTTGTTAGAGTTTATCTATGAGATGGGTGCGTGTTTGTGATCCGGGTTGAGAGGCTGTTCTTGAGATGTTTCCATTGATTTATTTGCCATCTCTTCATTCTTAGTTCCTTCTGTATTTCCTTTGAGAGTTGGCTTATATTTGATTTGCTCAGAACTGGGAATCTGTCTCAAGGTTAGTTGGCCAGTTCATTCCCGAGAGCAAAAGTTGATTTGGAAAAATCCCTGTGTCTTTCGGTCTGCCGCCAGTGAGTCTCTGTTCCATTTTTCGACTGCATCAATCTCTTTGGCCGGAACAAAGACTTTTGGTTTTCTTGGTATATTCACTTCTAGAGATCATGTTCTTGCTAAGTTTGAAGTTTCATGTGCTCGGATCTCTATATCGAAAGTTCTTGAAAAATCTTTACGGCGATCGTCCGCCTCAAGATGCTCTGCTTTCGGTTTGCCGTATTTAGACTTTATGTCTTCTTTAGCCTCGACCGCCTTGAGGAGACCGATCGAAGGAAGTCGACTTGAGAATACAAGTTTCAGTTTGTTTATCTCAAGTTTCTCAACCGGTCTCAACACTTCCTTAGTGGTCGAAATCGGTTTATTGTTCATTGCTCCATGGTCGTCGCTCGACAAAAGTAGTACTTACTTGTTTGCTCATCATTTTCGATCGAGTATCGACCACGTTCTATTTGCATCCGAGCACCGCTCGCCGACCGTCCAATCACGACGTTCGACTTATTGTCATTGTCGGTTGGTTCGACCGGTCAAGACACAAATCATCGCTTTCTTTTGCACCGGTTTCCGAGTGCTTGATGGTCGTAGATCTCGTGAGTCGTGTGCCCCACGGTCTCATGAGGTGTCTGCGACCGCGATCGGCTATAGGTGCGAGTCGGTCTTCGACCACGCTGATCGTCGACTATGCCATTGGCTTACGACCACGATGATTCCGACCGGACTCATCTTTCGATCGCCGCCGCTTCACCGTTGGTCATACTTTGTCGGTTCGCCGTCATCCTTTGTCGGACGGGTCGACAAGCGCGATCTCCGTATTCTTGTTGGTCGCTTTTGGTTCTCGGGTGATTCTATTTTCGGATGAGTTGTTCGACCATTGCAAATATCATTCGGATATAGATCACAGCGTTGTTCGTTTCATCACGAATTTCGACCACGCCTTTTGACCCTTCTCCTCTCGGTCTTAAACTAAAGATTTCTCTGTTCTCTCTGAGTTTTCCAGTGAACAACCAATCTTCTTCATAGCTCTTTATCTACTGGAGAAATATAGGGTTGAATTTTATTTGGGAGAATTTTTAAGGCACCATTCACCCCCCCCTCTGTTGCCATTCCGATCCTACACATCAGTACTATGACAAGAAATAATCATCAGTACTATGAAAAGAAACAATCAAAAATTATTTCAAACCATGGATATACCCAAAAAAACAATAAGCTCTACATCATCAGTTTGAATCCAGAACTCTGCAAGCTTTGGTTATATGTCCAGAATCGGTATGAATTGAGTCAATTGACCATAATTGAGTGCAACTCTAGAGTGAAGCATCAGGATCATGGCTCAAGTTAGGCCCATCCAGGCACTACCTGGTAAATTCAGGAAGGTTACCAGCCGGTTTTCTTACAAAATACAAAATTATGTCAGTTATTTTGAAGTTATTCTAATCTCGTACACACAAAAATTTGCAATTATTCATCTACTACTGGAATTTGGATTTATTTTATCGATGCAAATTGGATTTGGATAGAAGGTACATTCTTTTATTTTAGATAGAAGAAATGTTTCTTCTGTCTAAAATAAAAGAATTTTGCTGATTTATTTATTGCTATATCTAATTTATAGAATTGATACACCATTTAATTGATATCGTTTAGCAAAATGAAACATAGCATATACATCCATCTTTCGGCTCAAGAATTTCACGGGATAGAGATATGGTATAAGAAATACGCTATTAAGTAACTCTAAATGAATTGTGGATACATTTGTATCCTTAACATACTGAAACGACTACCATTATTCGTATCAAACCAATAGTGATTCATACAAGCTAAATCTTCTAATCAATGGTGGACCAATAATGAATTTTTTTGCATATGTATTAAGACGCTTGGCCTGAATTCGAAATTGTCCAGAGTTTTTTATGTTATTTTCATTGCAAAATGATGGATCTCCTTCCATAACTTTCCAATTACAAGTACGAGAATTGAAAGACATGAAAATTCTCAATTCTCTCTGAGATAGGAGATAGATAGAATATTTTCGTGAATAAGAAAATTAGAAGAATCTTTCTCTCTATTCACTACCATTCCACGTCTTCGACTTCTATTAGTCTCTTTTCTTCTTTAATGCAATAGCTATAGTTTTATATAGAACCCATTTCTCAAAGTAATGGAAACTATTCTCTTATAGGAAATGCTTTGAAAATCGCTATTCCATCTTTTAGGTATCGTGAAAAGTGATACCTACGAAGATCGTGCATTTCAATCACATTCAGATCCATTTTTTGAGTCCATGATATAACCAAATTGGAGGGATTTGAACCCCCGACACTATGGTTCGTAGCCACGTGCTCTAATCCTTTGAGCTATAAGCCCACCCTGTCTCCAATGGATCTCTTCCCGGGGTTACCCCAAAAGGAACCTTCCTTACCTTAGCCATTTCATTTCGGGTTAAGAAGATGGCAAAGAACCTTTGTCTCTATAAGAACAGTGCATTCCGAGGTGTGAAGTGGGAGAGAGGGATGTGATGATTGATGTTTTGAATAAGATGACCTTTGTATTTTGGATTTGGATCTTTTTTTGTATTTCAAAATAGTGAAAAAGTCAAATAAGAGGTGTTAAGCTTTTTATCATTCTGGCATCAAGCTATTTTGCCACAGGACCTCCCCTACAATATCGTCACTGTAGTAGAGTTTAACCACCAAATTCAGGATGGATTGGTGTGGTTCCTCTGCGCCTAGGACACCAGAATATCGAACCATGAACGAGGAAAGACATGAGAGAAATATTGGCTAGTAATTGTGAAGCCCCAATTCTTGACTGGAAGGGACATCAAAAGGCCTCTGCCCTTCCTCTCTATCTATCCAAGAGATGGAAGGATAGAGCCTTTTTTTGGTTTTTTTATCTTTTCATCAAAGAGTTGAACAATGAAGATAGATGGCAAGTGCTTGATCAATTTGATCAGGTCGTGTAGGAAGAAGGTTCAAATCATTCGTTCGTTAGGATGCCTCAGTCGCATACATCACTGCACTTCCACTTGACACCTATTTAAATGGCCCATCTCGCCGCTACCTTATCCTATTTCCATGCTTCTATTGCTCCATCCCCGTATGGGTGTAGAACCTGTCGTTGTCCTAGCTATGCTACCGGAGGCTCTAAGGAAGTTGGAGGAGAGAGCACTCATCTTGGGGTGGGCTTACTACTTATATGCTTTCAGCAGTTATCCTCTCCGCACTTGGCTACCTAGCGTTTACCGTAGGCACGATAATTAGTACACCAGAGGTACGTCCTTCCCGGTCCTCTTGTACTAGGGAAAGGTTCTATCAATGCTCTAACGCCCACACCGGATATGGACCGAACTGTCTCACAATGTTCTTAACCCAGCTCACGCACCGCATTAATGGACGAACAACCCAACCATTGGAACCACCTATAGCTCCAGGTGGCGAAGAGCCGACATCGAGGTGCCAAACCTTCCCATCGATGTGGACTCTGGGGGAAGATCATCTTGTTATCCCTAGAGTAACTTTTATTCATTGAACGATGGCCTTCCACTGCATCGTTAGATCACTAAGGCCGACTTTTGTCTCTGCTCGACGGGTGAGTCTTGTCCCTTGGCCTGCGGGTTTTGATCAGCTTGTTATCCTCAATAGTCTGGACCTCATATCTCCATATCCTAGTCCTAGTCCTTCTCGTCACCGACCGTGATCATCTCCACACTCACCAGCACATGCAAAGAACAAAGAAACATTTTTCCAGCATAAGTTCTTCCCAACTTGACTGTCATTAGCACACACACTCAAAACACACCTTTAACCATCCATAATCATCAACCAGGTCAACCAAGACCAATCACCTCATCGATATCCAGAAAACACTCAGATCATCGATTATGACAGCTAACATCATTGCTTTCCAAAACTCAGGCTCAGAAAACTCATTACGATCACTATCTCAATGAGTACTCAAAAACCACAAGTACATGGGAAACTCCATCGCTCCACTTAAAACACTCAGGAAAAACACCCATCACTACCGAGAACAAAACCATCGAGTACCAAGTCCTTCCGACTACCGAGTACCGAGCACATACCACAAGTCTCTAATAGCCGATCGTAACACCCACAACAACTGATCACCAACCATCGAGTATCGAGCCCTTTCGACTGTCAAGTACCGAGTCCTTCGAGTACTGTTCCTCTGATCACTATTCACCAATCACCGAGCACCAGCCAATCACCCCGTTGGCCTGACACGAGTACTTGAAGTACTTGAAGATCATAAGAAGCAAAGCACTCATACCGACAATGAAGTCTCTGAGTATTGACTGTGAAGCCTACGGTAACCGATCACGAAGCCTTCAACTACCGACAGCGTGGTCTGCGACAACCAACCAGAAAATTGAAGACCACGAAACTATACCACAATGTCTACAAATACAACCGTAGTCTCAAAGTCTCACTTAGTATGACAATCTCGACCATCGACTACGACTATCACTTACAAAGTCTACGACCATCGACCGCAAAGTCTATGACCATCGATCTCAAAGATTACAAGTACCGCTCACAAATCCAAGACCACCAATCAGAAAGATTTGCGACTTCTAATCAATATGAGTTCTGACTACCATCAATAAAAGTTACGACTATGGATCAATAAAAGTTACGACTACCGACCAATAAGATTTATGACAACCGACCAGTAAGATTTACGACCATGAAAAACAACTATAGATACGACCATGAGAAAGTTTTGTAGCTATGACCTTGAACATTTACCTGTAGCAGATGATCTCACAACCTTCGACTGGTTGCCTATAGTTTATGATCGCCTCGTGTTCTTTGACCGGTTTACTGTAGCTTACAACCGGTTCCTCAGTAGCTACGATCATTAACCAAGTAAGGTCATTTTGTGGTGGTCGACTTCATCGTGGTCAAATTGCCATAGTCGGGTTGTACGTAGTCAAAGCTAGATGTGGTCAAGTCGAACATGGTTGTAGTTGAATGTGGTCGAAGTTGGTCATGGTTTTAGTCGAACATAGTCGAGTTGAATGTCTGGAAGTCGGTCATGGTCGGAATGCCATAGTAGACTTGCCGTGATCGAAGCTTGATGTGGTCGAAATCGAACGTGGTCATAGTTGAACGTGGTCGAAGTTGGTCATGGTCGCCGTCGAACGTGGTCGAGTTGAACATGCTCAAGTCGATCGTTGTCGAATGTCGTAGCGCACTTGCCATGATTGAAGCTTGACGTGGTCGAAATATATCGTGGTTGGAATGTCATAGTTGTTGTCGTGGTCGGCCGCACGCGTGTTGAAGTCGGTCGTGGTCAAGTCTCGCGTGGTCAAACTCATACGTGGTCGAGAATTGTCATGGTCAAGTCCGTCATGGTTGTAGTCCGTGTGGTCATAAAGCCGTTCAGTTGTGGTCGTAGTGTTGTGGTCGAAGCATGCCGTAATCATACAGCCGTGTGATCTTCTGAAGCCACTCGAGTGCCGTTCAATGCTCCAATGGCAATCAAAAGCCATCCGATACTCCACTTTTTACTCAAAAGATGTGCGATGCCACTTGGATCCGATCGGACTAGTCAGACACAACTCGGAGGCTGATCCAAGCCACTCGGACTGATCCGATGAGAGACCATGTGGAGGTCATCCCATTGTGAATGATGAGTAATTGACATCTGTTTCCAAAAGTCGAGTTTGAGTCGGTTGGTTCGGACCTAGACGTTGCGTGGCGTAACGGGCTCGGTCAGACTGTGGTCAAGCTTAGTCGTCTGGGTTAGGATGTATTTTCTGATATTGCGATATGTTTGATCTTGTTTATGCTATTTGCGCGTTCATGTATCGAGCGATGCTATGTGACGTGTTTTCTTGTCTGTGTCTACTGGACGTCGAGGCGAGTCGTGGCGAGACACGGTGGACCGGACTAGGCGCAGGTGGCGCTGAGGTCAGAACGGTCGTGATGTGTCGAAAACGACGTGGACTCGACGTGTTGCGGGCGTGCGAGGCAAGGAGCGCGAAGCTTCCCGAAGGTGCGAAGGGGCGAAACGGGAATTTCGCAAGGCTTGCACAAGCGGAGACGGCTCCGTTAGGGTTTAGCCGTGAACGGGTTGGAGACCCGTTAGCCAAGGGCTATAAAAGGGTTGAGGGGCTGCATACCCCTTAGGACACTTGTGAGCTTATTCATATCTTTGTGTGTGTTGTGTTCCTCCCAAGAAGCATGTGAGGCTCTTGGTGTTCTTGAGGATTGAGAGGGAGAGGATGGATTGAGATTCTTGTAATCACTATCTCTTTGTATCATTTTCAAGAAAATCTCGTGTTTAGCACTGTTTGATTTCTTGCAATTTCTCTCTTTGCTTATGCCTTAGATTCTCATTCGCATCTCAACGCTCTTTGTGTCAATCTTGTCGGTTTGAGTTCTTGTTTGAGAAGCTCTTGAAGCTTGGTCTCATCTTATTTGATTTTATCTTTCTCGTGCCAGTTCTTCGATTGTGTGTTCGTCCATGCATCCAAATATTACTTGCCGCAGCTATGTATTTTGTTTTCTCGCTTCCTTGTGTTGTTTGGCCGCATGTTGTTTGATCACTACTAGCAACTCTTGTTAAATCAATTCCTATCATTGCAATCCGGTTCTTTTGCCTTTGCCAATTGATTTCACTTGTAATATCTTAGCTCTCTTGTCGAACATCACATGGATCGATTTCCTCTTTTGTTCTCGCTTTTAGTCCGTCTTGCGGTCTTCTGCACCTCGCTTCTTGTTTTTCTTTCTTTTCAGTTTTGCTTTCCTCTTTTGATTGCTTTCTCTGTACTAAAATCGCTACCCGCTCGTAGTTTTGTTGGCAATCTTTGTCCACCGCCCATCTCCTTTTCGGTCTATTTTGGTGGACTGCAGACTACTTTCACCTTTCTCTTTTCGATTGTTTGTTGTGTTCGGCGGACCAGCTCCGTGAAGCTTTGCAATTAATCAACTTATTTAGCTTCGGTAAAGCTCGAGCGGCACTGTTATCTTCTATTTCCTTGGTAGGATCGGTCTTGGTCTCAGCTTTCTCTTGGCAAAACCAAATGTGATTAGTCGCTTTTAATTCTCTCCTTGCCGATCGCATGCGCCTAGCGCCTACTCGTTTCTGCATCTTCTTTTAGTCTCTCGTCTCCCATGCTCTTGGCGAGAAAGGTGCTTTTCTTTATTTCTTTTCTTGATCTTTGGTGATTTTGCATGCGAGATCAAACGACAATATTTTCATTTGAAATTTTCTTGTCTACTCTCGATTTATGCTGAATTTTTCGATTATCGCATGCGTTCAGCTTTTCAGCAGAATTAATTTTCCGAATTCTTGGGGGCGATTTTAAAAGAGAACGACATTCACCCCTCCGTCGCCATTTCGGTCCTACAATTGGTATCAGAGCCGGTTAGCTCTTCTTGATAGATCTTTAACCGGTCTCAAGAGCCATGGCGACGGACAAGTACTCGACCAAGCCCCCGATCTTTGATGGGATGGATTTTCCATTCTGGAAGAGCCGGATGGAGACCTACATCCACGCTCAGGGCTACGCCATTTGGCGAAAGGTCAAGGTCCATTCGTTGTTCCGTACCGATGAGAACATCAATGCCGGAATATGGTCGATGTTGAGGCTAACGCAAGAGTGAGGAACATCATTGTTCGGGGTTTGAGTAGAAGCGAGTTTGATCGCATCTCTCACCGACGTCGGCTTCGATATTTGGGTGACCTCAATGCTTACCATGAGGGCACCACCCAAATAAAGACGGTGCGACAAGACCGGTTCAAGCGACTACAACAAATTTGAGATGCTTGTCGGTGAGTCCCTAGACGAGTGCTTTTCTCGCTTTCATAAGATTCTCGAGCAACCTCCGAGCCGTCGGTCTCACATACTCCGACTCGGATAACGCCGATGCATTCTTTCCGCACTCGATCTTAGGGTTTGGGAAATGAAGGTGACCACCATCAAGGACACCACGGACCTCTCGACCACGACTCTTGATGCGCTTTACTCGCCTCAAGACTCACGAGATTGACATAGTCTCTCGCTCGGTCAAGTCTCGATCGATGGCTTTAGTCACTGATCCCACTGCTGCTTCTGGTTCTTCTGCTGATTCTCTTTGCGGGTTCTCCCTATCTGCTCTCTGTGATGTAACTGATGATCGCTAGAGCAGCTAGAGGATGAACACTAGCCCTCCTAGCTCGGAAGTTCTCCCATGCTTACAAGAGGAGGAGGGATGGAAAGAGAAGAGGACCATTGATTTGCTTTGAGTGTGGTGGCCCCAACCACATTCGAGCAAACTGTCCCAAGTTGGGGAAAGGCAAAGTCGACTACGGCGGTTCCGGCAAGAACGACTACTCCGACAAGAACCGCAACAAGAAGGCCCCAACTCCGACGCAAGGCAAGAAGCCGTTCCGCGACTTTGGGAAGGCCAAGAAGCTCTTCCACCGCGTCCTCGCCGCCTTCGACGACCTCGACCTCGACGAGGTGGAGGGATGGAGCGACGACGATGGGACGGGTGATCAAGAACCCAAGAGCGGCGACGACTTCTCCGGCATGTGCTTCATGGCCCTCGAGGGCGAGATCAGCGACAGCGATCTCTATTCCGACTCGACGAGGTATGTCCTCTTATGACCAACTCGAATGCAGCTTTTCTTAAGCTAGGAGGTTTTCATGCTAGATCTAGAGCTAGATGTAGCGAGTTGGAGAAGGAAGTAGATCGTTTGTCACGGGAGCTTTCTTTACTTATATCCGCTCCCTCCGTGACGATTGTGATACATGCACCGCTTTCTTTGGGAGATATGGAGAAGTTAAGGACTTCTCATGATAGTGTGACCTCCGAGCTTGATTTGCTTAAGGTGGAGAATATTAGTCTTCTTCTTGAGATTGAGATGAGTAGGGTGGTTCCTGTTTCCTCTACTACTATTGAGACTATTTCTTGCACCTCATGTGAGGATAAGGATAATGCTTTTAGAGGTCTTTACACTATGCTTCTCGATCCGCCCGAGACTTGTGAAAGTTGTAATAACTTAAAGATGAATCTAAAACAGTGGATCATAAAATTGCCGAGTTACAAGCCTTTTACTTGAGCCTATTGCTTCATGTGTGAATTGTCCTAAATCGATCACGAGCTTGAATCATTACAAACAGCTTTCAAGAAATGATTGATCATGATAAGAAGTTGGCTCAGTTTGCTTCTAAGGACCCTGTTAGCTCACCATGCATTAGTTGTAACAAACTAAAATCTAACTTGATTGCATTGGATGAGAAATGTGTGAAGCTAACTAAGGACCTACTAGAGAAGCCACCTTGTGCTTGTAATGTGGTTGTGGAGAAGGGGGAGAAGCCCCTGTAAGGTAGAGACGCCTAGCGATGCGAACCAACCTGCTAGCGGTGAGGGATCGTCCCTTCTCGCCGGTACGTGGTGCACAAGCCGCCTTCCTCTCGCTGTTGGTGCTCTCTCCTGCTCCCTTACCTTCTGCTGCTTTCTCCTCCTCCTTGCTCTTCGTGCACCTCTCTTTTCGGGAGTGTCAATACCTTATGAACACTCTCGAGAAATTTGTAGGAGGCAAGAAGGATCTCAATCTTATTCTAGACCAATCAAAGATTTGCAAGTTCAAACAGGGTCTAGGATATGATTTCCGTGAGGATGTGAGGAAGCATCCACCTGTAGTGCTCAGACCCGTAGCCTCAGGTGTGATTGAGGTCAAGCCCAAGAACAAGAAAGTTCAATTTAGATCGGGGGCTTTGTCCAAGGGATTTCGACGACAAGGTGATTTCACTGCAGCTTCTCCCTCTCGGCGGCCATCTCATGCTACTTCACCCCTCGTATGGCGGTATCATTGCACCTTCCGCCGAAGGATGGGCATTTATTTGACCATTGCTTCAAGCGCCAAGATCGCGCGTAGAGACCGTGTTGCGCTCTTAGGCGTATTGTGGTCAGCCCGGACCTTGAGTGCACCTAAGACCAACACGAGGTCTAGGCTTGCTACTTGTTGGTAGCTTTGGGCGAGATCGAGGACTTGGTTCTTCCGAAGCTTACATTTTCGTTCTCATGCTCCCTCTGGTCATGACTTCCGCCGTCACGAGGGTAGATCTCGTTTCCATCGAGATAGCTACCCGCGGCGTGATCGGCGTCTTCTGCCGGTGCTCGACTCGCTCTCCGTGGCGCCGGACCCAAAGAATGACTTGTGTCCGCTCATAGACCTTACGCTTCTTTGAGCGACGGAGGCGAGGGTAGTTAGAGGTCGATCGTGTGTGACTACTTCTTACGCTCGACGTGTGACTCAAGATTGGGTTCCAAAATCTATCTTGATTTATCCCAAGATCGAGACTTTGCTCTTTGTTGACTCGGGTTCCCGGGCGGGGAAGGAAATGTTTGGCTCGTGACTCGGTGTTCACGACACATGACCGGAGATTCACGTTGGTTTTCTTCTCTGCCCGAGCTTCGGTGATGAGACTATCACCTTTGGAGACTCTTCGTTCGGACGCATCATTGCCAAAGGTACCGTCTTGCGTTAATGGCTCATTTGTTTTAAAAGATGTTGCCTTGGTGAGTAAGTCGCATTACAATCGCTTTCGGTTTCTCGACTTCTGATGACGGTTTCGAGGTAAGTTTTAAGAAAAACCGCAAAATTGTTGATTCTTGGTAGTCCGGTTTATGGATTTCTCGTTATGGGAGGATCTTTCGTGCTGATTTTATTGAGTCTTGGTGATCCTCTCCTGTGTTTGCTTGCTTCCGAGTCCCGCGACCTTTCCTTCCGGCATAGGAGACTTGGTCATATTGGATTTGACCATTTGACTCAAGTTAGCGCCACGATCTCATTCGTGGTCTACCAAACTCAAGATGGTCAAAGATCTTGTTTGCGCTCCATGCCGCATGGCAAGATGGTTGCCGCTTCTCATCCTCCCATCCACAGTTACTATGACCGATGCACCGGACATTGCTCCATATGGATACGGTTGGACCGGCTCGAGTGCGATCGGCAGGGAGGAAGTGGTATGTTCTTGTCATAGTCGATGACTTCTCGAGGTATTCTTGGGTGTTTTCTTGGCCTCGAAGGATGAGACGTTTACACATTCGAGGTCTTTTCAAGAGGCTTTCGTTGAGCTTCGGTGCCTTACGAGCGATCCGCATGACAATGGCACGGAGTTCAAGAACTCCTACTTTGAGAGGTTCTGTGATGAGACCGTAGAGCACCGCCTCTTCCCATACGTCCCTCATCGAATGGCGTTGTGGAGAGGAAGAACCGCACCTTGGTCGAGATGGCCAGGACGATGCTTGATGAGTACTCTACACCGCGAAAGTTTTGGGCTGAGGCTATAGCCACCGCGTGCCATGTTTCTAATCGAGTTTTTCTTCGGGCACACTTGCACCGCACTTCTTATGAGTTGAGATACGGGCGAAAGCCCGGTGTTTCTCATTTTCGTGTGTTTGGTTGCAAGTGTTTTATTCTAAAGTCCGGAACCTAGATAAGTTCGAGTCACGATCTTGTGATGGACTCTTTCTAGGCTACTCGACCTCTTGGCGGGCCTATAGGGTCCAGGCTGAGTCTAGCAAATTGGTAGAAACACGTGAGGTGACTTTCGATGAGGCCACCAGGGACTAGGCCCGATATCTCGTGTTCACTAGAGCGATCGAGACCATCTTCGTGGATGATGAGAATGATGGAGATGAGGGTTGTCACCCGATCCAAGACCTCTTCCACCCCTTGAGGTGCCTTCTTCCACCGCACCTCGAGGTGATCGCCCTTACCTTCGCTATTCCGGAGCTAGTGGCTCTGTTCCTACCCGTCGTGTAACGAGGTAGAGGCCACTTCTTCATCTCATCCAGACCTCCAAGACATATCCAAAATCTCATCCTTCCGAAAGGATGATTGGAGATCTATTTGAGCGAGTCACACGTTCCAAGTCTGGCGTGTCACTTTTCATCTCCTCCACTGCCTTCGTAGCTTCCTTTGAGCCCAAGGACGTTTGCCATGCTTTATCTGACGAGTCTTGGGTCAACGCCATGCATGAGGAGCTAGAGAGTTTCGAGAGAAACAAGGTCTGGACGCTTGTTGAGCCCCTCGAGATCACAATATCATTGGAACCAAATGGGTGTTCAAGAACAAGCAAAGTGAGGATGGGGTAGTCATTGAAACAAGGCTAGACTGGTTGCAGTGGGTACTCCCGTGTTGAGGGTCCGGATTTGAGGAGACCTTTGCCCTGTAGCTCGCCTCGAGGCCATTAGAATTCGCTTGCCTTTGCGCTTCTAAAGGTTTCAAGCTTTACCGGATGGACGTCAAGAGTGCCTTTCTCAATGGCTTCATTGAGGAAGAAGTCTATGTCAGACAGCCTCCAGGTTTCGAGAACCCCAAATACCCTAGTCATGTCTTCAAGCTTTCCAAAGCGTTGTATGGACTTAAGCAAGCCCCTAGAGCTTGGTATGAGAGGCTTAAGTCCTATCTATTGAGACATGATTTTGAGATGGGTAAAGTTGACAAGACCTTGTTCATTCTCCTGGCTTGGCAATGATCTCTGCTCGTCCAAATTTATGTCGATGACATCATCTTTGGCGGCTCTTCCCATGCTCTAGTTTCACAGTTCTCGGATGTCGTGAGCACCGAGTTTGAGATGAGCATGATGGGTGAGTTGACATTCTTCCTTGGCTTCCGATCAAGCGCACTCGGGAGGTACCTTCTTGCATCAAGGCAAGTACACTCGTGATCTCCTGAGACGTTTCGACATGTGTGATGGAAAGCCGGTGTCGACTCCGATGGCTTCTACAGCCGCACTTGACCCAGATGAGGACGGCGAGCCAGTTGATCAAAAGGAGTTCAGAAGTATGATTGGCTCCCTCTTGTACCTCACTGCCTCGAGACCGGACATACACTTCTCTGTGTGTCTTTGTGCCCGGTTTCAGGCTTCTCCTCGTGTGTCTCACCGCCAGGCGGTGAAGCGCATCTTTCGGTACCTTCGAGCTACCATTGACTATGGTATCTGGTACTCTTCCTCCTCCTGCTATCTCTTAGAGCCTTTTCGGATGCGACTTTCTTGGTCAGAGGATAGATAGGAAGAGCACTTCGGGCACCTGCCAGTTCATTGGCACTTCTCTCGTTTCTTGGTCTTCGAGGAAGCAGTCCGGTGTTGCACAGTCCACCGCAGAGGCCGAGTATGTTGTGCAGCCGATTCTCGTAGCTGTGTCCTTTGGATGGTCTCGACTGCGGGACTTTGGGTTGCTTATCGATCGTGTTCCGCTCTTCTGCGATAACACGTCTGCGATTAGCATTGCTAAGAACCCAGTACAGCACTCTCGGACCAAGCACATCGATATCAGATATCACTTCCTTCGAGACCATGTGGAGAAGGGTGACATAGTGCTCGGTTTGTGAGAGTGACCACCAGTTGGTCGGTATCTTCACCAAGCCTTTGGATAGCTCGAGATTTTCACTCTGCGGGAGAGCTTGGGGTGGTTTGTCCTTATGGACTGTTGTGAGGGGGAGCTTGGACTTTACTGCTTTACTATATTGATTATGCTTCTGTCTCATTTCTGTTGCATTGCATTTGCGGGTGCATTGGGATTAGTCCTTCTAGCATAGGCTAGAGTGTGTCTCTTGCTGAGTTGCTTAGACTTCTTGCTCTTATCTTGTGCTTTCAGGATAGCTGTTTCTTATCTCACTAGGTTGAGCTCACTCACTTCTTTTAGGTTATAGCGAGGGTTGGGCCACCCTCGGGTGAGTGGTACGTGTTTGCTCTCTAGTGTGCGTTTTCTCGACATCTGTTGTCCCGAGACATATGGGGTAGATGAGAGTCGATCGAGCCATAGTATCCTCTATATCTTATCTATGCTTTAAGGACTCACTGCTTTCTTGTTTCATTTGCCGACTCTTGATTTTTATTGCTTTGGTCTGTGGGGAGTTCATTTGGGAACTTCTAGATTTTAATGATGACATAACTCAAATTGAACTGAAAGTTGCATCAATTGTTAAAAGGGAGCTGGATGTTCTTCTTTTGATTTGTAACATAACTTAATGGAGCCTTGATTATTATCCTTTCATGACATGTTTTCATTATATTATATCTTGCCATGATTTATGCTCCATTGCTAATTTGATCATGACTTTATATGTGTAGTCAAGTCTTTGCCATGATAGGTTAATTAAAATGCTAAATTTTGACCTAATTCATGTCTTGTTCATATTTGAGACTAGTCGACTTTGTGTTATCTTTTATGGTTCTTGCCATGTCAAATAGGTGAGTTGAGTCTTGAATCTTAGTTGAGCAATAGATTGAGCTATACGCTTCTTGATGACACATAAGTTAGTACAATCTATTAAAAAGGATCTCTTCTCGTGCGAAAAACCGATCTCACCAATTCCTTCTCATGAGACGGCTTGCCATTGCACAAGGCATGAACTCAGGGGAGATTTGGATGACCAAGATCACTTCCTTAAGCTTCTCGCTTGGAATGATCGCATAAGGCTTGAGGTCTAGCACATGACAAAAAGATGGTTGAAAACAACCATGTGATCTCAAAAGAAAAATGTCAAATGTACTCAATTGCTAAAATGTTCAATGTACTCCAACTATTGTATCATTCTTGAACAAATAGCACTCTAGTTTGCTCAACACTAGCTTCTTGATTCCATTTAGCTTATTGACATGGCTTGCATCATTTGTGGATATCATTAGCTAGACTAAAATCATATTTGACTTGACTTGCTAAGCACTTCAATTAAAATTCAGATTATACCTTATGTTGCTTAGCTTCTCTTTACATACTTAGTCATGATCTTTATAGCATATTTGAATTTTATGGCTTGATGTAATGCATGATGGTCATTTTGGATAATTCTCATGGCTCTACATACTTAAAAATGATCAAATCAGCCTTTCATCCATTTTCATGACTTTTTCTCCTTCTTTCATTCTTGATGGGTTTATTACCAAAAGGGGAGAAATTAGTGGTAGAAAAGCCACTTGGGAGCTTTGAGGAAAAATTGTTCTTTCTTTTGCTCCTTCATCGACATGGTCATTAACTTCACTCTTTACTTATGGACCATGTTAGACTCTTCAAACTCAACTTTGTGCTTTTTTTGTTTGTCAATATACTCATCAAGGGGAGATTGAGAGACCATGTGGAGGTCATCCCATTGTGAATGATGAGTAATTGACATCTGTTTCCAAAAGTCGAGTTTGAGTCGGTTGGTTCGGACCTAGACGTTGCGTGGCGTAACGGGCTCGGTCAGACTGTGGTCAAGCTTAGTCGTCTGGGTTAGGATGTATTTTCTGATATTGCAACATGTTTGATCTTGTTTATGCTATTTGCGCGTTCATGTATCGAGCGGTGCTATGTGACGTGTTTTCTTGTCTGTGTGTCTGAGACGGGGCGGAGTCGTGGCGAGACACGGTGGACGGACTAGGCGCAGTGGCGCCGAGGTCGAACGGTCGTGATGTGTCGAAACGACGTGGACTCGACGTGTTGCGGAGCGTCGAGGCAAGGAGCGCTAAGCTTCGAAAGGTGCGTAAGGGCGGCGGAATTTCGCAAGGCTGCACAAGCGGGAGACGGCTCCGTTAGGGTTTAGCCGGCGTAACGGGTTGGAGACCCGTTAGCCAAGGGCTATAAAAAGGGTTGAGGGGCTGCATACCCCTTAGGACACTTGTGAGCTTATTCATATCTTTGTGTGTGTTGTGTTCCTCCCAAGAAGCATGTGAGGCTCTTGGTGTTCTTGAGGATTGAGAGGGAGAGGATGGATTGAGATTCTTGTAATCACTATCTCTTTGTATCATTTTCAAGAAAATCTCGTGTTTAGCAATCGCTTGATTTCTTGCAATTTCTCTCTTTGCTTATGCCTTAGATTCTCATTCGCATCTCACTTGCTCTTTGTGTCAATCTTGTCGGTTTGAGTTCTTGTTTGAGAAGCTCTTGAAGCTTGGTCTCATCTTATTTGATTTTTATCTTTCTCAGGCCAGGTTCTTCAGTTGTGTGTTCGTCCATGCATCCAAATATTACTTGCCGCAGCTATGTATTTTGTTTTCTCAGTCTTCCTTGTGTTGTTTGGCCGCATGTTGTTTGATCACTACTAGCAACTACTGTTAAATCAATTCCTATCGGCTGCAATCCAGTTCTTTTGCCTTTGCCAATTGATTTCAGCTTGTAATATCTTAGCTCTCTTGTCGAACATCACATGGATCTGATTTCCTTTTTGTTCTCGCTTTTAGTCCGCCTTGCGGTCTTCTGCAGCCTCCGCTTCTTTTTTTCTTTTCTTTTCAGTTTTGCTTTCCTCTTTTGATTGCTTTCTCTGTACTAAAATCGCTACCCGTTCAGAGTTTTGTTGGCAATCTTTGTCCACTGCTTCCATCTCCTTTTTCAGTCTATTTTGGTGGACTGCAGATTACTTTCACCTTTCTCTTCTCGATTGTTTGTTGTGTTCGGCCAGACCAGCTCCAGGAAGCTTTGCAATTAATCAACTTATTTAGCTTCTGGTAAAGCTCTGAGCGGCAGCCTGTTATCTTCTATTTCCTTCGGCCGGATCAGTCTTGGTCTGCAGCTTTCTCTTGGCAAAACCAAATGTGATTAGCTGCTTTTAATTCTCTCCTTGCCGATCGCATGCGCCTAGCGATCTACTCGTTTCGCATCTTCTTTAGTCTCTCGCCTCCCATGCTCTTGGCAGAGAAGGTGCTTTTCTTTTATTTCTTTTCTTGCTCTTTGGTGATTTTGCATGCGATCAAACGACAATATTTTCAGCTGAAATTTTACTTGTCTACTCTCGATTTATGCTGAATTTTTCAAAGGTCGCATGCTCCAGCCAGCAGAATTAATTTTCCGAATTCTTGGGGGCGATTTTTAAAAGAGAACGACATTCACCCCCCTCTGTCGCCATTTCGGTCCTACATCCGAAAGTACTTGGAGCCAATCAAAACACTCGGAGAAGACCAAAATCACTCGGTCCCGACTAAAACCACTCAGAGCAGACCAAAATCACTCAAACCGATCGAAACCACTCGGAGCCACTCAGAACTACTCTGAACAGACCAAGATCAGTCGGAACCGACTGAAACTAACTCAAATTAAAAACCTATGACTGTGATGACTGAAACTTTCATAACCATCACATTAATCACGACCACCACACAGTCTAACAATCCCCCTTGATGAATACATTGATAACACCAAAAACACGTCTGAGAGAATTTGTAAAAAGAAAGTTTCAAAGCAAACCACAAACAGAAACAACAAAACACTCAAAAACTCCCCCTTAAGCAATTGAAAATTCTCCCCCTTTCTTCTAATTTCTCCCCATTTGGCAATGTAATCGTCAAGAAGTTTAAAGAGAGAACTATTCTAAGAAGGAGCAATGAGAGTAAATATCTAAAAGCTTTGTAGATTATCCAAGCCACTTTGTATTAATTTAAGAATTTAACCAAGCCATTTTTTATAGAGCTCCCTAGATCATATAAAGCCATACATCATATAACAATGTCAAAATAAAATTTTCAACATGATTAAGCGATTTATATCAATGACAGGCATCACAACAATGGCTAAACCAATTATAAAGAGCATAATGAGATATCACATCAAAAAGTTAGAGCCTAAAAGTGAAGCAAACTTTAAATCTGGATGAGCTAGTAATCTCATATAATAACCTATTGCTCCATACTCAATTCTTAGCTATGTGGCATGCTTGAAGCATACTTCTTTTATGATAACATGCTAGAAGTTGTTTTATGGTGGCATGCTTGAAGCATACTTCTTTTTACTTGCACAATTTTTGTGCTTTTTCTTTTATTTGACAATGGCATACTTAAAGCATACATCTTTTCATCTTTGCACCTTTTGTGTTTTTTTATATGACATGCCATCTTGAGTAAATACAAAAATATTGCAATATGAAACAAACGAGCCTCATGGCCAAGATTTAAAATAAGACTCACAATCATGCTAATCCTTTCAGATGAACATCGCAAAGTACTAACTATAATAAATTTAGTAAAAATGTTCTACCATGTCAAATTTTAGTTCAATTATAGCAAATTGATTATAACCATTCAAGACCAAAGCTACACAACATATGATTAAACATGGTAAAGAAAGATCTTCTACTCATTTAATTTCAAGGCTTGGACTTGATAAATTATTTGACAAGTATGATAAACAAAGCTTCTGACACCACTTCAAAAAATAAGCACCCCCTTAGAATAATCCCAAAAGAAGGCAACAACCCAATTCACAACTCAACTAAGTACAAAGAAAAGAATCAGACAGTTAAGAGTGAGAACGATCATTCTAAGAAAAGACCACTTGTAGGACAATATTACCTTTTCCATATGGTCTAACCATAAGGTGAAATCTCTCGGGAGCCATCAAATAAGATGAAGAACCATCAAATGTTCCAACCAAGCAAAAGACTGCAACCCAATCAAGCGCATGTTCTCCATCTCGCGTTATCTGGTCTTATATCACAAAAAATGTTGATTTCACAGTACTAGGGTTAGTGAAATAAAATTTAGGAATCCATTACTATGACACTCGACGAACAAGAGCAATGAAGGCAACGATAAAGATTTAGCGAAAATTTAGCCTCTATTTGATTCCGACCAGACGGTCGTTGAGAAGCTCGTTCGACCACAGGGCGGTCTGACCTCCTTAGCAGAGTTGGTCTAACTGTCGATCGTTCGAATCGCATGGACATCCCCGGTCAAAAATGATCCAACTACTTAGGAAGAGCCGGTCTGACCCGTGATCAGTCTAACCGAGCGGAAAACGATGGTAAAAAACAATCAGACCTCCTGCACAAATCTGATCTGACCTCTGACCAGTCTAAACGAGCAAAGAGCACTAGTCGAAACACTGGTCATTTAAACGTTGGTCGTAACTCTGGTTCGACCACGCTATTTCGACCACAGGAGAAAGCTGGTCTGACCATCGACCAATCTGGTCGAGTAGAAAGGGCTGGTCGAAATGCTGGATCGACATAGGGGCATCCGACCACAGGACATCCGACCACGAAGTTTCCGACCATGGGGCATCTATCCACTGGGTGGTCTGACTGCCACACGACCACTTGTGATACCCGAGGCCGATTCGACCATGTTGAAAATATCAGTCTGACCGATCCTGTTGCAAAAACTCCCAAACCTACAGACGATTGATTAGAGGAAGTAGAGCACAAGAAGGGGCTTGCACAGATCACATTCAAGAATGCTTTCTTAACCTGACTTTCTTCTCCTTCTTTGCTTTTCGAAAACAAAATTGAACTAGATAACCATCTCTACCACAGTGAGTGCATTGATACTTGGCTTGATGAGAAATCGTATCGATGATTTCACAACACTCACTTTGGTAGAGGGATCCTTTGCTATGCTAACAGATTTAAACACAATTGGTTTTGAATCAGATTCTGCATCAATCTTTCCTGGTTCAAGAAGCTTACAATCTCAGGAGGATTATTCTTGGCATGCTCAACAAGATTAAATCCAAGATCATGTTTCTTCACACTTGTTTTTGATTTGTCTAGAATCATATTCAAATTCTTCTTACCAAAAGAAAACCTCTCTAAAGTGTTCTTAAGATACTCGTTTTCTTTAGACAGAGTGGAACATGATGAGCACTTAACAGATTCATTTGCAATCTTCTCAGAAGCACCGAACTAATTTCTCCTTTTTAGCAAAATCATTAAGTTGCCTAGTCAACACTTCTATCTTAGTGTTAAGGTTAGGACAATTAGAGCAAGAAAGAGTCTTAAGATAAAGCATTTATTGGATTGACTCCTAAAATGAATTAAGTCTAGCATGAAGCAAATCACACATAGAACAAGCTTTAGATTGAGCAGAAGACTAGACTTGAGCTTTTCAATTTCATCTCTTGCAAGTTTTAACTTTTCATCACAAGAGTCATATGCCAATTTTAATTTATCAAGTTTAGCGGTTACATCACTAAATTGAACCAAGGTTGATGTATTAATTTTTCTTGCACTATAATTTAGAATGTAAAACTTCACAAGACTCACAAGATTTATTATCATAAAGAGAAGCTCTAAGTCTATGAATTTCAGAGTTTAAGTTATCAACAACCAGGTCATGATTTTTAATTTTCTTTTTATATTTCTTGAGCTCCTCTATTAGTCTAAGCACAGCACGAGATAAATCGGTGCAAGAAGGTTTTATCTCATCCGAATCACTATAGAGGTCATCGTTGTCGAAATCTTCACTATTTGTCGTGAAGCACATCCCTATGAAGTTCGCTTCTTTTGCCTTCTTGCTATTGTCCTCGTCACTTGCAGATTCGACATCGCTCAGATCAATTTCCTCAAGTGCTGAGAGTACCTTGTTGACCGCCTTACGATAATTTTGCTTCTTGCTTGAGGCAGTCTTAAACCGAAGTCGATGAGTTGGTGCCTTGTCGTCATCGATCTCTCTGCTCTTTAGTTTGGGACAGTTAAACTTAATGTGATTAAGTTCACTACACTCATAGCATCTGATAGGACCACCTCTCCACCTCATCCCGACATTATTGATTGCCTTTAACACCTGTTGGAAAGGAGTGCAAGCTGCTCTTCCGTATCTCCTCTAACTGCTCATCCGAAATAGAGCACAAAGGAGACAGAGAGGCACCAGAAAAACTCGATTGACTATCAGCTTGGTTAGGTACTAAGCCCAAAGAATTAGTCTTGTTTATCCTAGCCAAAACATCAATCTCATATGTTTTCATCTTGGAATAAAGATCATTCAAGGTAAGAGTTTCCATATTTATAGAATGATTGATGGTAGTGATTAAAACATTCCAAATAGACATATCCAGAGAATTCAAGATCTATCGAGTATTGTCGAATCGTAATAGACGACACCAACAAACTACAAGTCACTAATGATCTTATTGAAGCGATCGAAAAGAGCATCTACCGATTCTTCAGGTTTCATCTCAAATTTAGAATACTCCTTTTTGAATTGATTTTGACGCACACCCTTAATAGACTTTGATCCTTCATGATAATCGGCTAGAGTAGACCAAATTTTATTTGCATTTTTAAGATGAGTAATTCTAACAAACTCATTTCTACTTAAACTTTGCAATAGAATATTTCTAGCCTTAGCATTCGCTTCTCACGTCGTGATGTTTTTAGTGGTAAAGATGAAGGCAATTCATATGATTTTTCAACTTTTTGCCAAATAGAATTACCTTGCGCTTGTAGAAACACCTCCATGTGTGTTTTCCAGTAGAGGTAATATGATCCATCAAAAAATGGTGGCCTACTAGAGAACCGCTCCCGATCTGACACCATTGCAACCTCGCTCTGATACCACTTATAGGATCATATGGCGGAATCAAGGGGGGTGAATAATTGCCTCCGCCTTTTCTAAACCCGAAATCAAATCTCAAACCTCAAGAAAAACAATCTAAGACATGGAATTCAACCGTAGAACACTCGATCGGGTGCACAAGCTCAATGGAGATCCCGTCTGTTCGGTGTTCGACCTCTCGCTCGATCGCCGCTATGATCACAAAGTCGAGATCTCATGTCAATCAGAAAGCTTCAACTACACGAACAAATTGACCGCTCGATCAAGAACAAGCCAAAGACAACACCCTACCCGTAGCACACCGGCAAGAATACAAAAAGCAACACTCAGGAAAACACGTCGCCGACGAACCTTTTCTTGGAATAGATCTAATCTATTACTTCTGTGGTTATAAAGCGCCCTCATGGCACCCCTAAAGCTCTAGCACAAAAAAACCTCCTCAAAGCCACCATTAAAATCCTTAGCCTACCTCCGCTTTTATATGTTAGAGCCCTAAACCGTGTTTGACTCAAACACAAACATGTAATCTTATCTCTTGCTCAAATCGAGGGACCAAACCCTTCCAAACACAGGTTTTATACAAACTCTCAATCCTCTCAGTTATGGACTCCATCCACAACTCTCAATCGTCTCCATGCTCACCTGCACATGCAAAGACCAAAAAATATTTTTCCAGCATAAGTTTTTCCTAACATGGCCATCATCAGCACGCACTCTCAAAACACACCTTTAACCATCCATAATCATCAACCAGGTCAACCAAGACCAATCACCTCATTGCTATCCAGAAAACTCTCAGATTATTAATTACGATTGCTAACATCATCGTTTTCCATAACTCAGCCTCAGACAACTCATTACGACTGCTATCTCAACAAGTACTCAAAAACCACAAGTACTCGGGAAACTCCATCGTTCCGCTTAAAGCACTCGGGAAAACACCCATCGCTACCAAGAACAAAACCATCGAGTACCAAGTCCTTCCGACTACCGAGTATCGAGCACATACCACAAGTCTCAGACAGCCGATCGCAACACCCACGACTACCAATCACCGACCATCAAGTATTGAGCCCTTCTGATTACCGAGTCCTTTGAGTACTGTTCCTCCGAGCACTGTTCACCAATCACCGAGCACCGGCCAATCACCCTGCTGCCCTGACACGAGTACTCGAAGATCATAGAGAAGTAAAGCACTCATACCGATAATGAAGTCTCCGAGTACCGACTGTGAAGGCTACAACAACCGATCGTGAAGCCTTCGACTACCGATAGCGTGGTCTATGACAACCAACCGAAAATCAAGACCATGACGATACCACAATGTCTGAGTATGACAAGAGTCTCGCAAAGTCTTTGAGTATGACAAGAATGCGCAAGTATACAACCGTCGACTGCAAAGACCACGGCTATCGCTTACAAAGTCTACGACCATCGACCATAAAGTCTACGTCCATCGATCCCAATGATTACAAGTACTGCTCACAAAATCCAAGACCACTGATCAGAAAGATTTACGACTTCTGATCAGTACAAGTTCCGACTAGGCCTTCTTCTCCTAGACTTTGGCCGCATAGATCATCCCCTCCTTTTGACATGTGACCACATGGGCCTCCTCCCTTGTGGCCGCATGGCCCTCTTCCCCCTTGGGTTTGGCCAATTGGTCCTTCTCTCCTTGCTCTTCCATTGCTTCAAATCGAGAACACACAATATATTGCAAAGGTAGTACACCATTCTCATCTAAAGCAATAGGAAACTCTCTCAGAAACAAAATCACATATTATTGGAATAGCTTAGCTCTTACTCTTGTCATAGGATCCGTTGGAGCCTCATTACTAGCTTTGTCATGCACACTTGAAGTGGAAGATAAATGTGTAGTAGAGATGCTCTCATCACCAATCTTCTGATAGGATGATAATTCGATTGGTAGAAAATGACGTTGATAACGATGCTACTTGACCGAGACATGATCAAGCCATCTTACAATCGCTACACCACATTCCGAGTCATTATCAACCGTGCTAAGAATGTAGTTGACCTGATTACGAAGATCAATTCCTGTAAGCAATCGAGAATAAGCAAAAACTAGGATAAAGAGCAATCTAAAAATTGCTAGATATAAAAGTCACACAGTGAGAGTTGAGGTTCCGCAACACAGATCTATTGGTCTAATCAACATAAGAGACAACATAGAGTTTACACACGGGGCTAAACTGATTTAAATAAAACCTGAGAAAGGAGTTAACACCGCTACTGATGTATTTTTAGTCGCTACGATACTTTTAAAAGCTTATCCCATAGTGGAAGTCATTTGGAATACTACCATAATCCATTTAAGTGTACTAGCCGTTTATCCCACCTTATCAAATGGGCGGTTGGGGTTCACCTCTCTCCCAATGACAAGTGGCCAAGTAGCCTAAAGGTTCGTGGCAAGGCCACCGCCGATTGTGAGATCGGGAATAGTCGGTGGCGGCAACGACAACTCGATCTATCGAGTTAGGTTTTGATGGCTGATTAGGAGCCCTCAATATTGTCTATGCCAATGAAAATTAATGTTTACCCGTACAAATGCATAAACGATGTATCATACGAGAATAAGATAATGCTATTCTCTAATATAAAGTGTTGACCTAGACTCCACGGTCCGGCCAACTACCATAGCGACCACCGATTGTGAGATCGGCAATAGTCGGTGGCGGCAACAACAACTCGATCTATCGAGTTAGGTTTTGATGGCTGATTAGGAGCCCTCAATATTGTTTATGCCAATGAAAATTAATGTTTACCCGTACAAATGCATAAATTAGGAGCCCTCAATATTGTTTATGCCAATGAAAATTAATGTTTACCCGCACAAATGCATAAACGATGTATCATACGAATAAGATAATGCTATTCTCTAATATAAAGCGTTGACCTATACTCACGGTCCAAAGAACTACCATGGCAATGCCTACGGCCGGCACAGCCACCTCTTTTGGAACTAGCCAGCTCCATTGACTCAGTATCATGAGGTGTCACTACTACAGAAAAGGTCATCACAGACGGTTTAAAAACGTCATCACGCATTTATTTTGTGAACCGTCTCAATTTATGGGTCGTTGATAATCGAAGGTTATCACGAGGCGGTTGTCGAACAACCGTCGTGATGTTGAAATATCACGACGGTTTGTAGCTACGAACCGTCGTGATATTCAACATCGCGACGGTTTGTAGCTACAAACCGTCTGTGATGTTCCTTTCTACCCTAAATCTACTGCTTATTGGCTAGCCTCGAAATACTAGCCATGCCCTCACGAAACAAGCGGATGAACGGTATATGTATACATACAATTCAGATCTCAATTCATTTGACAAACATATCACACTTCATTCACATCACATTTCATTCACAAACATAAAGCATCCATTTCGCAAATGAATTAATTGAAATGATATTAATATCCATTAACAAATTCACAATTACGGTCTTGTGATGGAACTCTCCATTGGATTTGATGACTTTACTCCACAAAACCAAGCGAACTCTCCTCGAATTTTTGCAAAGTCCAATTTGTTTCAATGCACATGTAGGGATGGTAGCGACTGCCGATAGGAAAATCAACAGCTTACATATATAACGTGACAAGTATGAAATGAATGTGGGAAGATTGACAAACCTTAGAATTTCGATCTTCGAGGAATCGAGGAGTAGTCTCATATGGTGGCACACGTAGTATCCACACGTGTTGCTCGGCTCCTGCTGGTGGCACTGCAAAAAAAAGAATGTGGTAAATCAAAAGGCATTATTGCTAAGTGTTGTATAGGATTAATTAATGTGTAGCTAGTGAATACCGAAAATTGCGAGAATGTTTCAAGGGCTTGGCCCCGTCGTCGAGCCACGTGTTTGTTGAATGTATGCGTGACGACCTTCGTTATTCGAAAAAGTTAGATTAGTCATTCGGAAGGAAAAAGAGTACAATGTACAATGTACTTACCTATTGAGTATTTCAGCGATAGTCGTGTACTTAGTTGTTCTTACTTAAAGAATCAAGATATATAGCCTTGTTCCATTTGGTATAATTACAATTAAAATCCAATGGAAGTTCTCATTGTATGGCATAAGAACAAAATCCTTATCGCGGTGAGCCGCCAGTGTTGTTGTAATATAGCTCTCGACGAAGGATGCATCCTCGTTGATGGTATCAATGGCGACCAAGCGTGGGTCCAGAAACCAATTGGTAATTTCGATGATCTAGCTTCTCGGCATGAATCTATATATATACGGAGAAGCAACAAATTGTGACATATATCGGTATGGCGTGAGCAGAGATCAGAATTATGCGGACTTACGGCGTCGACATCGAATGAGTGAGGCGTCGAGGCGTTGGCGTGAAAAGATCAAATATATCGTCAAAGGTCACCACGAAGATACAATCACGAACTCGTCTTTGGAAATGTTCCCGCTTGAATTTGTGATGATACCGGCGTCGTTACGCCTCGGCCTATTGGACTGTTGCATATACCAATTGTGTAATGTTTGGCAACCAAGTCCTAGGGTTACGAGTTGCTCTTGCGGAATATCATCGGCTCGCCTAGCAATTTGCGGGACAATGGCGACGCGGGGATCGTCATCATCCTTCATCTTTGATTTGCCCTTGCCCTTGCCTCGATCGTAGGTCGACTTTATGGTAGACGACCGTAATGGTTCGAGCGCGCTAGTTGCTTTGTCGAGAATAGCACCCGTGGAGATAGCGCCGCGCTAGCTACGTTCGTCTTGCCGCCGTGGAGATAGCACCATCGCTAGCTACGGTTCGTCTTGCTTGTGGAGATAGCACCATCGCTAGCTCTGGTTCGTGCTACCGTTGTGGAGATAACACCGGCGCTTGTAGCTCTGGTTCGTGCTGCCCTTCTGGTCCGACCACCGGTGAAGAAGCCTCCAGGGAGATGTCGCATTTGGGCCATTTGGATGAATGTTCCAATGTCACGCCCTAGAGTCACGATCCTTTGTTGGGGCCTTGGTGGCGAACGACCTCAAAATTGGCATGCACACCATCCACATTAACTTTGCGTAGCTTGGCGCTAAGGTTTACCGTGCACCACAGCCCCGATACTGGTCGATATGCCCGGCCCCAAGCAACAGACAAGGGCGGGAGGCACATCTCACTTGGAGCCTGCACCGTGGCTCCTACATAACGATACAAAATTAGCTACTCCAATAGGTCTATGAATGGAGCAAGCATTGGAGAGATAATAATTTTTACCTGGATGTTGTCCACAAGAAATTTGGCCACGCTTTCCGTCGGATTGGACGCGCAACTACTCGGATGGTTACGCGGGCTAGCTACTACGGAGGCGGCGGGCTGACTTTCTGTTTGTTTCGCACCTCATCTCGATTACATCAGCCACTCACCCATTATCTCCTCTCTAAGAGTTGCCTTGAACTCTTCTCGTAGCTCGGCTTTGGTTCTCTTCCTCGCAGATACATGTTTCAAGGCGTAAAGCCCAAGGCCTCTCGTGCGGCCGGGTGCTCCTTGTTTCCAGGGCCACGGAGAGCATATCATTCTCCTTGTTCCATGGAATGATCCCACGGTAGATTCAAAACTCGGCTCTTCTGCAAGAGCACGACATGTCATTTCAATTGTATGAAGTTCGAGTAATTACAAGCTACGCACTTGATTGATATCTTACGAATATTGGGACACTTGCTGGTCTGCGAGTTTGAAAGGAGACGTCCCATGTCGTTGTAGATGACCTTGCTCTAATCCAATTTCGGCGCGCTCATCCGGATATTGGAAAATGGCGGGCGATGTCTGTTGGGCTGCCAAGTCATCCTCCGCCTCCATCATGGATTTTACCCGCATACCCACCGTGCCAAGTCTGTGGGGTGTGTGTTTTTGCTTGGAGGGCCTTATCGCCACACTTGTACTTTTGAAATCTTGATTGTCTTCATCGCCTTGAACTCTTCCCATTGTGGTTCCGTGAATGAGTATTTATGAATAGGCGTTTCGTCCGTCTCCACGTATTTCTTGACAAGCGTGCTCTTGAAGTTCTTCCATGCTTTGCACGCTAGGTAGGTTTGTCGTTGCACGGCGTCTTGGTGTTCTTCGGGATCTCGAGCGATGCCAAAATTTCGGTCCACACTCACGTTTCCGAGTCTCGGAATGTTCTTCCACGAATTGAATGTGATCTCAATTCGCTCTCGTGCAACTATTCGATCAATGTTGGAATGCTTCTTCGCTTTGTGAGGAAGGAGAGGGACCCCGGATGCATCGACCGTGTGATGGTAAATCGGCCCTCGTGCTTCTTTGATAGCCCTCTTCCTTGGCGTCTTGATATTGGGCGGGCGCCTCCGGCGATGGTGTTGAAGAATGCGCGGATGACATGTTGCTCAATTGGTGGGTCTATAAGGATAAAATAAGAAAGTGATCATATTGAAATGGAAGAGAGGAGAGGAGTAGAGGGAGGGGTAATGTGTGCAGAGGAGGCTGTTTACGAAGAGGGGTGATGTGCACAGAGGAGGCATGCTTACGAATATAAATATTTTAACTCCAAAGCGCCATTCATACTCATATAAATATTCAAAGAATATAGATATGCTGAAAATAACATAACCATCGACCACTTAAAAGAACAATTAAATCTAACAAATAACAATTTAATTGTTTTAGGATTGCTCTCAGAATAGAGTTGCTTCAAGATCTTAAAATCTTGGCCTTCTCATGCAATGTCTATACTCTTCACAAATGATCTAATAGTTAAAATCAAGACTTGAGCTCTAAAACTTTTCTTAAAGATGTAATCTAGCTCAGAAGATATCAGTTGAAATGTTCACATGCAAAGGTAAACAGAATAGTATGCTATTGAATCATTCACAGCAATAAGTTTATTTCTGATCATCCACAACAAGCAGTGATATATAACAATGATAAATTGAATCTGAAACGAACAGGATATCACTGTGAATAAGAATCTGACATGAACAGAATAGAACCGAAACTACAGCATACTCTACAAATTCATTTGCAGATGAAACAGATCAACTTAACATCAGACACAAACTACAACTCGGCCGGTGAAGCCAATCAATAGAGCTCAATCTGATTCTTCTATTAGAGTCACAATCAAGATAGGACTAGTTCATCATAGAGCATGCATTTGAGCCCACAAGAGATATACAACATAACAATTATTTGAACTCTCAGATAGAAATCAAAGATCAAGAACACTCACTGCCCAGACAGTACTCAAAACTGTCTAGAAATAGTCAAGCCGAAGAACACGAAGAACAGGGCAAGGCTCGGGGAGGCGACGGCTCGGGGAGGACGGCGACGGCTCGGGGAGGATGGCGACGGCCTCGGGGAGGACGGCGACGGCGAGGGCTCGGCCGGGAGGACGCGGCGGCCTCGGGAGGACAGCGCGGCGAGGGCTCGGTCGGGAGGGCGGCGGCGGCCTCGGGAGGACAGCGGCGGCGAGGGCTCGGTCGGGAGGGCGGCGAGGGCTCGGGAGGAGGATCGCGGCGGCCTCGGGCGGCGGCGGCGGCGATGGGCTCGATCGGGATCCGCTAGGCGTCTAAGTGTTGGTTTGCCAATAAGCTGCGATGCGCGCAAAACCCTAGCGGGGATATATAATAAGGATTATCATAGACGGTTCTCATTTAGAACCGTCGTGATACTAAATATCCTGACGGTTATAAATTGCAACCGTCATAATAGTATACTATCACGAGCGGTTATACGTGTAGAACAAATGCGAGATAAGCCGATTGTATTTCTTGAGACAAATACCAACCACCGCATTCATGATCAACCACCAACGACTTGCCAAGATTCATATACAACACCAACCAATTGCATTCATATACAACACCAACCAAATGGCATTCATATAGTATATTTCTTTACATATTTTCTCATTCTCAAAATTGACTACATCACACATTTTCACATATACATCACACAAATGCGTTGTTATATACATATATGCAAATGCCCACATATATGAAGCTCATTCTCATTGTACTTGCTTATTTCCTTTAAAATGAGCCCTTCATGATGGTCAATGCGTGCGTAACTAGTTTCACACGTTGTTCGTCGTCGACCCTTATGCCATTTCAAAAGGAGGTAACTCGTCAAATTGATTGTATTCTTCCTCGTCTACTACATTCTCTACTCCGATAATTCTCCTTTTCCATGAAGAACTACATGGCGTTTCTTATTTGCCGGGTCGGTTACATAGAAAACTTGAACAACTTGGTTGGCGAGCACGAATGGTTCGTCTTTGTACCGACACGTTGGAGGTCCACGGTAGTGACACCGTGCTTGTCAACCTTCACTGTGGGAGATGCACCCAGCGGCGTGAAATAAGGGGATCTTAAAACCACGTAGTCGAGCTCCCAAATCTCTTCTATGAACCCATAGTACGAGTTTCTCGACCCATCGGTCTCGAACGCATCTATGCGGACACCGCTACGTTTGTGCTCTTTACATCCCGAGGCTCGCATATAGAATGTGTACCCATTTATATCATATCCTTGCCACGTCTGGCTGTAAATGTTGGCCCTTTGCCAACCATGTCGGCGTCTCACTTGGCGAGCTCCTAGCGATTGCTCCTTCAACCATTGGTTGAACTGACTGATATGTTGCCTCCTCGATCCAAACATCCGCCGCTCCGGATTTTGTTGCCAAGCACATTCTTGTCTTTGGTCGACATAAGCGCCACTTGGTCATGTGTTGCAAGACCGTGAAATGGGCTTGAGTATACGTGTCCATATCTGCAGTGATTGCTTTCCTTCTGATAGTTCCGATACCCTTCAGCCTCCCCTCATGACAAGATTGAGGCACACCTATCGGTTGAGTCTGAGCCATATAATCGACACAAAACTTAATGACCTCTTCGCTTGCATAACCTTCGACAATGCTGCCCTCTGGCCGAAATCGATTCCGTAAGTAGGACTTGAGAATTCCCATGAACCTCTCAAATGGGTACATGCTACGTAGGAATACGGGCCCTCACATTTTTATCTCCCACACAACGTGAACAATGAGATGTACCATGATATCGAAAAACGAAGGAGGGAGATACATTTCAAGATGACATAGAGTCACCACCACCTCGTCCTGTAGAGCATCTAGTCCTTCCGGATCGATGACCTTCTGGACAATTGTGTTAAAGAAATAACATAGCCTCATGATTGTCTCTTGTACTTTGATCGGCAAAATATTTCTAATTGCAATAGGGAGCATCTGTGTCATCAGCACATGACAATCATGAGACTTCATGCCATTTAACTTCAAATCTTGCATCGAAACAAGTTTCTTCACGTTACCGGAGTAACCAGACGGAACTTTCACATCATGCAAGCACTGGCACAGTTCTGTTCTCTCGGCCTTGGACAGACTGTAACACGCAGGGGGAAGGTACGTCCGTCCATTATCTGTTACTGTCGGTGCTAACTTAGGCCTGATGTCCATATCAGCCAAGTCAAGCCATGCGTTGACGCCGTCCTTTGTTTTGTCGCGAATGTTCAGTAAGAGACCAATCAAGCTGTCACATACATTCTTTTCTACGTGCATGACGTCGATGCAGTGTCGAACATCTAGGTACTTCCAATAAGGTAAGTCCCAAAATATTGATCTCTTCTTCCAGGTGTTCTTCTCATGAGCCCTCATTTTACGTCCCTTTCCGAGGACAATATCTAAATCCTTAACCATATCATAAACCTCGTGTCCCCTTAAATGCCTTGGAGCTGAACCGTCTTCCTTCTCTCCGTCAAATTGTTTCTTCATCTTGCGGTATGGGTGAGTCCTCCGAAGGAACCGGCGGTGACACATGTAGACCGTTTTGCGTGAGTGTCTCAGCCACACACTCTTGGTATCATCTAAACAGTGGGTACAAGCTTTGACACCTTTTGTACTCTGGCCCGATAGGTTAGCAAGGGCAGGATAATCGTTTATGGTGCAGAACAATAAGGAGCGTAAAGTGAAATTCTCTCGTTTGTATGCATCCCATACCGTACCCCTTCGTTCCACAAGACTTTTAGATCATCTACCAACGATGCTAGGTACACATCGATATCATTCCCCGGTTGCTTTGGCCCTTGGATAAGTATCGACAAAAAATATACTTTAACTTCATACACAACCAAGGAGGAAGGTTATAGATGCGAGAGTCACGGGCCATGTGCTATGTCGGTGCTCATGCTACTTGAAAGGATTCATTCCATCGTACTCGGTCAAACCTTATATTCCTTGGTTACGCACCAAAGTCTGCGAAACTCCTATCGATGTTTCTCCACCGACGGAATCAACAATGTGTCTTACCATTCCATCCTTCTTGCGCTCCTCCGAGTGCCAACGCAGCGATTTGCCTCCTTTGGATTTGCAAAAACCTATTCAAGCGGGAATTATAGGAAAATACCATGCCACCTTAGCGGAGGTCCTTTCTTCGCCTCTGTTCCCTCGCCGTCATCGATTGATTGTTACGTTTGTATCGGCATCGTTGCACATCGGACATACATGCATGTTTGCATACTCTTTACGGTATAAGATACGATCGTTCGGACATGTATGTATTCTTTCTACTTCCATTCCCAACGGACAAAGAACCTTCTTGGCTTTATCGTGGTTTTAGGCAGCTCATTTCCCTCCCAAGCATGTCCGCTAAAAGACCTAGCGGTCTTGGTGAAACTCTTGTCGGACCAACCGTTGCCGCCTTCAATTTCAGCAGTTCAAGCACGGTGACAACCTCGTGTACTTGCAGCACGAGAACAAATGTTTCTCAGAGTCCTCCATCAAGCCCCGAATTTAACATACTCTCTCGATCATAGTTCTCTTCTACATCGCGAAGCATCTGATCCAGATTATCATCGTGCAACCTATCAGTATCATCATCCGGTAGCATGTCATTCACTTCACCGGCGATGTCATCCGGCGGCATATCATTCACTTCACTGGTGATGTCATCCGGTGGCATATGATCATTCACTTCGCCATGACCGGTCCAACACGTATAACCCTTTTGAAACCCTCCGAATCAAGTGCGCTTCAATTTGCCCTCGGTTCTTAAACATCTTTAAATTCTCGCGATCGGTATGGACAGATACATATATTCCACCCCTTATTCAATATATCCTCCTCGGCGGCTCTTGTAAGCGGACACGCCATTAATATACTCTTCACTCACACGGCTCATGGCATACATCCGACTTTCGGTCCTACGTTACGTACATATATAACAACTCAGTATTAAAAATTAGATTAACTAATTATTACTAAATATATATACCGGCCACATGTATTATATTTAGGCTTAATTTGCTAGCTCAATTCATATTATAAACACAACAGCTCTTATATAACCAATAATTTTGCAAATTAAGCATTTTCAATAACACTCACCAATTACTTAGATCTAAATTGTAATGCAATTAGAGAAAAACAAATTTCCTTACTAACCATATCTAGATCTACCAACAGGAATCTTCAAAGCTCAATCTCTCTCTTCCCACCAAATTAATCGGCACGAAATCGCTTAGGCTCGCGTGAGCGAAAGAGTGCTGCAAGAAGGGCTATAGATCCGGATCGAAATGAAGACGAGGCGACCTGAGCAGCGCATTAAATGCTTTGTGGCATTATCACCGACGGGTTTTTATTACAAACCGTCTGTGATAATTCACAGACGGTTTTATATTAAAACCCGTGCGTGAAAAGTCGATTATCGCGACGGTTTTGAATAAACAACCGTGCGTGATAACCGACTTTCCTGACGTTGTTTATTCAAAACCGTCTGCGATAACCAGCTTTTCACGGCGGTTGTTTATTCAAAACCGCTCGTGGCGTCGATAACACGAGCGGTTGTTTATTCAAAACCGTCTGCGATAACCACCGTGATAATGAAAAGTCGAGCGTATCTCTTGTGTTTCGTGTACGTATCTCCTTCGTTATCTGAGCGTCTATTTCATTAATGTTTGGTATCGAACCGTCATGCTTTGAAGGTTAAATATGCGCGTGGTCTTCTACATACGTACACTCTCATCTGTGCTATTCTTGTGATCACATCTCCTACGTACTGTTCTTACTAGCTACCAATTAATATGGATTCTAGTCTTGTTCTTCCGCTCATCTCCTCCTCTCATCTATCCATCATGAGTTGTTCGCCGTAGCTTACACAGTGACCAATAATCCACGTCTAGAGCAGCTCCTCGCTCACGCCTGCTCTCCTCCTCGACTCGCTTCCATCCGTCACCGGACCTCATCATCCGCCGTCGGGAGGTGTTTTCTTGCCGCTCGGAAAGGAAAACCGCGCTTAACCTCGTTCTTCTCTACAATGTGCACAAAGCGGAGGAAGCATTTGTGGCAATGGAGAGATTGATGGATAACATTGCCGCCCAGCGAAACGGCGATTCTAAGGAATCTTATCATGCTATCCTCTACGAGCTTATGACGTACGCCATCGATCATTTGCCAATCTGGAGGAGGAAGTGCTGAGGACAAGGACAATCTTAACGGCGTTCGAGAACTCAACAGCGCTCCTCCAAGTCCCAAAGTCGAAGAAGAAGCGTCAATTTGATTGGTTGTTACTATGACAGACGGTTTGTAATAAAAACCGTCGTGATAATTCAGATTATCACGAGCGGTTTTAATACAGACCGTCTGTGATACTAGTATCACGACGGTTCATCAAGAACAACCGCTCGTGATACTCGTCTTCTCCGACGCCACCTACACGCGGTGTCCAAATTTTTGTTACATGCCCTTTGAAAACAAGCAAATACGAGGCGTAAAACAAGCAAATGCACACGAAACACAACACCACACATTCGGATCTATTACGGGATAACAAGCTAACGAACCCTTCATGACACGGCGGTGCGTGAAAAAGACACTTATGACACTTACGGCCGGCAAGAGTGTGTTGTCCAATGACCCGCCGTGCGCGACGGAGGTGCTAGCTCACGGCGGAGGGAGAAGCAAATTTTTTGTTACAGGATAACAAGCTAACGAACCCTTCATGGCACGACGGTGAGGTGAACAAGACACACTTACGACACTTACGACAAGAGTGTGTTGTCCAGCCTCCCGCCGTCATGACAGGCGCTAGCTCACGGCGGAGGGGAGATGCATGCAGCAAAGCTAGCTAGTGGATGAACTCACCCGTGACTAGTATCGGTGGAAATGTAGATGGGGAGGAACTGGTGCCTGTCATTCGATGTGGAGAGAATGGACGGGTGAGATCAAAATCCAGGGTATACACCAATTATTGGTTATCGATCGATTACCACAGACGGTTATTAAAATTAACCGTCTGTGTTGTCTCGCTTATCACAGACGGTTCGTTTTAAGAACCGTCGCGTGAAATTCCTGACGGTTCTTAAAGCGAACCGTCTCGTTGTCTCGCTTATCACAGGCGGTTCGCTTTATGAACCGTCTCAGGTAACGACGGTTCTTAAAGCGAACCGTCCGTGTTGTCTAGATTTTCACTGAGGCGGTTTCTATTATAAACCGTCGTGAAAATATCACAGACAGTTTCCGTATGAACCGTCTGTGATGTAGCCGTCCAGTTTAGCCTCTTTTGTAGTAGTGTGATCTTCTTCTCTGCATGCTTATTGATCTCTGCAATACCCTCAGTTTCCTACTTGCATCTAATAAGCAAAGAGCCGATTCTTTTTACAGTCTCCGTTGCCATTCAAGCATCATGGGTCCTGCCAATCCCTTCTTCCCCAATATCTTCTTCTTCTTCCTACTTACAACTGCAGCACTACGACTATCCCACAGCCAACCTCTCGACACTGTGGATCAACAACAACGCCTCCTCCCTCCCACACAGTAGCTACGACGACGGTTCGGCCGTCCGTGTGATTGTCCTCCGTTCACCACAAGCCCTCTATGGCCCCTCCTTTGCTGCAGGGTTCTTCTGCGCCTCCCCCTGCGACGTGTTCCTCTTCGCCGTCTTCATTGTCTACACCAACAGTGGTGGCATTATCACCATGTCGACCAGTGGGACTCCACGGGTGGTCTGGTCTGCCAACCGGTCTAGCCCTGTCAGGGGGAATGCTACCCTTGAGCTTACCTCGGATGGAAACTTGGTCCTCCGTGATACTGATGGTAGCCTCGTCTGGTCGAGCAGCAGCTTGGGGCGGTCTGTAGCTGGCATGGTGATCACCGAGAACGGCAATCTGGTGCTGTTTGATCAGAGGAATGCGACAGTGTGGCAGTCATTCGATCACCCAACTGACGCATTGGTTCCTGGGCAGTCACTTCTGGAAGGTATGAGGTGTTAGGATGATCTCAGGGATTTGGCCCAACGGCCAAATCCCAAACCCTTTGACCGCGCCCTGATCGGGGGCGTCCAGCCCAATAGGCTGATGGGCCCCCTGTCGCCAGCGCCACAATAAATAGAGGTGGGGGCCGGGGTGGCACGCGTCCCAAGGTTCGTCGGTGCCACCGCCACACCCCACCAACATTACCCTAGACCCGATCTAAGAGGGCGCTCAAATGGCTGTGAAGACTCACCGGCAAGGAGATCACCGCTGCTCGCGAGACGCCGGCCGCCAAGGAGACGCCGCTCCTCTTCCTCGACCGCCGCTGCCTAGCGCAGATCATCGCAATGGCCAATACGTCTTCTTCTACGCCCGACGGTTAGTATCTCTCCCTCTCCCTCTTGGTTTTACCTCAAGTATCAAATCCAGAACCCCGCAAAGAAAGAACCGATTTCACATTGGTATCAGAGCATTCAGAAGCAGCTTTTGATGAATTTCAATGAAATTTGAACCAAAATCTCTGTAAAATTTTGCACCAACGTGTTATTTTCAGAGATTAAATATCTGATATCGCTTCGAAAATGAATTTTTTTAGAATAATTACAGTTTCCGCTGCAAAAGTTAATGATTGATTAATTTTCATTATTAAATTCGAACCAACGGGAGAATTTAATTTTGGAAAAACAGATGAAATTTACAGTTAATTATGATATTGTTATTTTCTGACCAACGTTGATGATAACATTGTTATAATTTTTAATTGAATTTTTTATGCATTATTTCTATTTACGCAACGGTGATGTAGATTTAATGTATAAATGAAATTGTATGTCGTATTTTGACCAACGTTGAAATAAGGCATATAATTTTCTTTATTAAAAGTATTTAATTTTAATTGATGATTTTATGCATTATTTCTATTTCTGCCCAACGGTGATGTAGATTTAATGTGTAAACAACTGTATGTTTTAATTTTAACCAACGTTGAAACTAAGGCATGCAGTTATTGTTATTATTGTTCTCACTATATATGAATTGCATTTCAGGAGGATACTCTTTGATGGGCTACATCAGAGATATCCCTGTTCTCAAAGGAGACAACTACGGTGAATGGAAGAAAAAGATTGACCTTGCATTCATCCTAGCTGAGGTGGACTGGGTAGTCACCACACCGTGTCCCACGGAGCCTATGGCACCGGTGAGGGATGCAAATGAGGCTGATGCTGCTTGGCAGACCAGACAGAGGGACTTTGCTCCCATAAAGATGTCATATGATCTTGATCATAAAAAGTGGGTCACAGCCAACAAGAAATGTTTGGCTGTGATAAAGAACACGATTGAGCCTGCAATTGTGGGCTCAATCGCAGAGTGTGACACCGTCACAGTACCTTGACAAAATAAAGAGTCGGTTCTTCGCTCTTCAAAGACTTATGCTACACACCATTAAGCGACTTGTGACGAAAGGTACTACGGTGGTGGCGGTGGCATAAGAGCACATACTAAGGATGAGTAACATGGCATCCAAGCTTAAACCAATGGATTTGGCTCTCAAGGATGAGTTCCTTATTCATTTGATTTTGCTTCTTTGTCGAAAGAGTTTGACACCTTTGTTGTCAACTACAATATGCAGCCCGAGAAATGGGACTTAGAAAAAATGCATAGCTATGTGTGTGCAAGAGGAGGAAAGATTTAAATCCTCACATGGTGGTTCTGTCAACTATGTGAAGGATAACAGGAAAAAGACTTTCAATAGTAATTTCTCCTCAAAGAACAAGGGAAAAGCCCCTGTTTTTCAGCCTCAACAGAATAATTTCTCAGTGGAGAAAGATCAGTGTCTTCATTGCAAGAAAAAGGGACATTACAAGAAAGATTGTCCCGATTTCTTGAAAATGATTATGTCAAAGAAAGGTGAGAACATTATTACGTTCATAAATGAATCCCTGTATGTACAATATTCAAAATCTACTTGGTGGATTGATTCAGGTGCAACTGTTCATGTTGCTAATAATTTGCAGGGATTCCGTTCGACGAGGAATACGCAAAGAAAAGAAAGATGCGTTAAAGTCGCAAATGGAGTCAAGCTGAAGTTGAAGCCGTTGGTGATCTTTCATTAGAGCTAGTGATGGCTTCATCTTTTACTTAGAGATGTTCTTTATGTTCCTCTTCTGGAGGAATTTGATTAGTGTTTCATGTTTGGACAATGATGGTTATGATTGTAATTTTGGAAATGGCAAGTGTGAAATAATGTTTAATAAAGCATGTGTTGGTCTTGCCATTAAACAAGATGAGCTTTATTTATTGTCACTTCGTGAAAGTGTGAATTCGTATGTGATGTGAATGAGCATGTATCCTCGCCCGAGAATACGAACGAAAAAGAAAGAGAACTCATAATGAATCGTCGAAATTATGGCATTGTCGTTTAGGCCATATTTCGAGGGGAGAATAGAAAGACTAGTTAAGAATGATATTCTTCCTCCATTAGAGTTCTCGGACTTAGAACAATGCATAGAATGCATTAAAGGAAAATTTGTAAAGAAAATTAAGAAAGATGCTAAAAGAAGCACGAGTTCTACAAATTGTTCATACGAGACATTTGTGGTCCTTTTTACGTGAAAAGTGTGGATGGTTATGATTCGTTCATAACATTCACGGATGATTACTCCGTTATGGATATATTTATCCAATCAAAGAAAGAAATGAAGCCTTGGATAAATTCAAGATATTTAAGGTGAAGTTGAAAACCAACACGATTTAAAGATTAAGATAGTCCGATCGATCGTGGTGGGGAGTACTACTGATCGACATACCCCATATGGACAAGTTCTGGACCTTTGCAAGGTTTTACAGGAAAATGGAATAGTGGCCCAAGATTCTACATGGCGAACCTCAAAAAATGGAGTAGGCGAAAGACGCAACCGTACTCGATGGATATGGTGCGAAGCATGATGAGCTACTCCACACCGCCGTTGAGTTTATGGATGGGCGTTGAAAACCGCCATTCATATTCTCAACAGAGTGCCTAGTAAGTCGGTGCCCAAAACACCGTGCGAGATGTGGGACGGAAGAGTTCCTCACTAAACCACTTACGTGTGTGGGGAGTCTGCTTGAGGCTAAAGTATTTAACCCAAACCTTGGGAAACTTGATCCCAAAACAGTAAGTTGTCATTTCATTGGCTATCCTGAAAAGTCAAAAGGTTTTCGTTTCTCTTGTCGAACGGATATACAAAGTTTGTAGAAACGAGACACGCTGTCTTCTTAGAGGATGAAATGATGAGGGGGAGCATGGTAGCTCGAAAGATTGATCTTGAAGAGAAGCGGGTGTATCGCCCACTCGATGATTCAAGAGCCATTCTTAGCACTACTGCTGTCGCTACACCGCGGTACAAGATCTTGTGGTGCCGGCACTGTTATTGTTCCTCCGTGGCAACAATTAATGAGAATGAAGAACTGTTCTTCAGGATCATATAGAACCAATTGCCACGATGAGGGGAGCAACAATGCCTCAAACAGAAGATGTACCAAATGTGGAGGCCCCGAGGAGGTCTCAAAGAGTAAGAAGATCAGCTATCTCTGATGATTATCAGATTTATCATACAGAGGAATTTCAAATGGAGGATGATCCCACCTCATTTGAAGAAGCCATGAGAAGCGAAAATTCCTCAAAATGGCTTGAGGCCATGGAAGAGGAAATGAGGTCCATGAAGGCTAATAAAGTCTGGGACTTGGAAATTATTCCTAAAGGAGCCAAAACAGTAGGCTGTAAATGGGTCTACAAGACAAAACTTGACTCCCAAGGGAATGTAGAAAGACACAAAGCGCGACTTGTGGCAAAAGGCTTCACGCAAAGAGAGGGGATTGATTACAATGAGACCTTTTCTCCAGTCTCATGTAAAGATTCCTTCAGAATCATAATGGCATTAGTTGCACATTATGATTTAGAGTTACATCAAATGGATGTAAAGGCGGCATTTCTTAATGGGGATTTGGAGGAAAATGTTTACATGGCACAACCGAAAGGTTTTGTTGTGGAAGGAAATGAAAGAATGGGATGCCGCCTAAAGAAATCGATTTATGGGTTAAAGCAAGCTTCAAGACAATGGTACTTGAAGTTTGACAGTACAATAAGAAAATTTGGGTTTAAAGAGAATGTAGAGGACAACTGTGTTTATGCAAAGTTTAAAGATGGGAAGTTTATCTTCCTAATCCTGTATGTGGATGATATCCTACTAGCTAGTAGTGATGTCAGTCTGCTACTGGAGACAAAGAAGTTTTTGTCCTCAAACTTTGATATGAAAGATCTTGGTGAAGCTTCGTTCGTTCTAGGGATCGAAATTCACCGGGATAGAAACAAGGGGTATTGGGACTGTCACAAAAGGCATACATAGAGAGAGTATTAAAGAAATTTGGTATGCATAAATGTAGTCCTTCACCTGCACCTATAGTCAAGGCGACGATATGGGGATTTTCAATGCCCCAGAACGATATGAGATCGATCAAATGAAAGCGGTTCCATATGCTTCAGCTGTCGGAAGCTTGCAGTATGCTCAAGTGTGTACGCGCCCTGACTTAGCGTTTGTTACCGGGTTACTTGGCAGATTCCAGAGCAATCCTGGAATAGAACATTGGAAATTGATAAAGAAAGTCTTGCGTTATTTGCAAGGCACAAAAGGCCTCATGTTGACATACAGAAAATCAGATACACTCCATATAGTGGGGTATACAGATTCTGATTTTGCGGGAGATGATAGAAAGTCTACATCCGGATATGTATTCACTCTCGCAGGAGGAGCTATATCGTGGAAAAGCTCAAAGCAAACCGTCACTACATCGTCCACAATGTATCCGAGTTTGTAGCATGTTATGAGGCTACAGGCGGTGAACGGCTTAAGAAGTTCATACCGGTTTAAAAGTGGTTGACGACATCAATAGACCACTTAAGTTGTACTGCGATAATGAACCCGCAGTAACGTATGCCCACAACAATAAGTCAAGTGGTGCTGCCAAACACATTGACATAAAGTACTATGTTGTGAAAGATAAAGTTCGGGATCAAATTATAAGTCTTGAGCATATAAGTACCGCTAAGATGCTAGCGGATCCGCTTACTAAAGGCTTACCACCCAACGTGTTCGAGAGAACATGTGGCGGCATGGGTTTAAGGGAAAGCCTATGATTCTGGACTAAAAGATGGCCCAAAAGATTAAAGTAACTATTTCAGAACAGAGAGGTGTATTGTAGCTGTTGAATCTATCGGCGATTGACCGTGACGATGAAGCATGCTCTATGCACTAATCTGTGATGGAATGAGTAAAGTCAAAAGTAATTAAAGATAAAAGTATAGAGTGAGATCAAGGGGGAGAATGTTAGGATGATCTCAGGGATTTGGCCCAACGGCCAAATCCCAAACCCTTTGACAGCATACGATCGGGCGTCCATTAATAGGTGATGGGCCCCTGTCGCCAAATACAATAAATAGAGGTGGGGGCCGGGGTGGCACGCGTCCCAAGGTTCGTCGGTGCCACCGCCACACCCCACCAACATTACCCTAGACCCGATCTAAGAGGGGGCGCTCCAGCGACAGGAAGACTCACCGGCAAGGAGATCACCGCTGCTCGCGAGACGCCGGCCGCCAAGGAGACGCCGCTCCTCTTCCTCGACCGCCGCTGCCTAGCGCAGATCATCGCAATGTGTCGTCGTCTTCTACGCCCGACGGTTAGTATCTCTCCCTCTCCCTCTCGGTTTTACCTCAAGTATCAAATCCAGAACCCCGCAAAGAAAGAACCGATTTCACATGAGGCTCATAGCAAATACATCTGCAACAAATTGGACTGAGAATCAGTTGTACATGACTGTTCTCCCCGATGGATTGTATGCTTACGTTCAATCCACACCACCACAGCTCTATTTTTCACGACGCGTGAATAAAAACAACACAGGCAATGATCCAACAAAGGTTACCTTCAGGAATGGAAGCCTCAGCATCTTTTTGCAGTCTAGGCAGCCAAGCAATCCAGATGTGAATAGTATCTCATTGCCAGCAGCTAAATCCACCCAGTACATGAGATTAGAGTCTGATGGGCACCTGAGGCTGTATGAATGGTCTAATGCAGAAACAAAATGGACCGTAGTGTCTGATGTAACCAAGATATTCCTTCATGATTGTGCTTTCCCAATAGTATGTGGGGAGTACGGCATATGCACAGGTGGGCAATGCGCTTGTCCCCTTCAAAATAATTATAGTTCGAGCTACTTCAAACAGGTAGACGAACGGAAGACAAATCTTGGTTGCGCACCACTGGCTCCAATCTCTTGTCAAGAAATGCAACACCATCAGCTCTTCACCCTTTCTGATGTAACTTACTTTGACGACAGCCACACCGTTGCGAAAGCAACAAACAGAGATGACTGTAAGCAAGCCTGCTTGAAGAATTGCTCCTGCAGGGCTGTCATGTTCAGGTATTTCGAGAATGATTCCCAAGGCGATTGTCTGTGGGTGACGAAGGTTTTCTCCTTGCGATCGATAAATCCTGAAACTGTTCATTACAACTCCTCTGCTTACCTCAAGGTACAGCTTAGCCCCTCTGCTTCTGCCTCTAGTGCAAACAAAAAGGTGATGTTAGGTGCTACACTTGCAGCAATTACTACTCTTGTATTGGTTGTCATTGTTGTCACTCTTTTTGTACTGAGGAGAAAGAAGTATAAAGAAATAGATGAGGAATTAGATTTTGACCAATTTCCTGGAATGCCATTGAGGTTTTCGTTTGAAGAGTTGAGAGGATGCACTGAAGACTTCAGTAAAAAGCTTGGAGAAGGTGGATTTGGATCGGTTTTTGAAGGGAAATTACGTGAAGAGAGCATTGCATTTGAAAAAAAGGTTGACATTAAAATAAGATAAGTCCAAGTCCGAGTCTTGATGATGTCGTCGTTGCGTGCGACCTTGGAATAAACTGTCAAATCAAGTCAAGAGGAATAGATAGAAGCATGACGTGGCAGATCGAAGCTCGAGGCAGGCGGCGGCGGCAAGAATGCACAGAAGCGCAACGGAGGCGCGGTCTGAAAAAGCGCCGGCGGCGTTACAAGCTCGTCAAAGAATAGAGCGGCGGCTGCTGCCATGCAAAATAAAATTCCCACACTTCTATGACCGACAATAAATTTGTGGACTCGCACGACTTGAACGAACTAAAAATTTGAGACTACTACGGATTTGGATGGACACAACGGAAGACTCACGAAAAGTAACGAAAATAACGCAAAGACTAAAAAGGCGATGATTCGGTGAGGTCGGATCGGCGGAGGAGAGGCCGACGCCTCGGGCAATGGAGGCGGCGAGCACCAGCGAGCCATGCGGGAAGCTTCGGCAGCCACGGCGGAGACGCGGGGGGGCCGAGTCGGTGGATCCGTGGGCTCGGGCGGCGGCGGCGGCGCGGCGCCATAGACAATGGCCGGATCGGCAAGAAAGTCGACGCAGACGAGGTCGGCGGTAGCTCGGCGAAGACGACGGAGCGGCAGTGGAGTCGAGCGGGGTCGGCAACGACCGACCTCAGACGACGGATGTTCCAGCAGTACAAGCTGCAGCTCAACTGGATGTCGCTCAAGGACGCCGTCAAGGAAAAGCGATCCACGTCATCATGACATGGGGAGCGATCCTGACACAATATACAGGGAACCCAGTGTAGAACTTAAATGGGTCGCCGCTCTTGAAGGTCTTCATGGCACAGTCCAAAGACCCGGTGTACGGGTACTTCCCATTGACATCAGGTTGCATCTTCTGAATCTGTGTCTTCACATAATCAAAGGGCAAACTGCATGCCGACGCAAATAAACCAGAAACAGCACTGGCTCCGATCTTCGCGTCCGCCATCTCCTCCTCCCTTACTCCCGAATCCGGCGAGATCTAGCTAAGCGGGTAGGGGTTGGACTCGGGAGGAAGAAGCGGAGACGCGAGCAAGGGAGGCCGAGGCGAGCGAGGAGGCCGGTGGACGACATGGCCTCCCGCGGCGACGGCTTTCTCACGGCGAACAACTTCCGGCCGGCGACCGAGCCCGGCGTGCGTGACAGCGTGGCGGCTTCGCCGGGGAAGAGGACGCGGTCGCTGGGGCGGAAGAAGCTGGCGAGCTCCCCGTCCGACGCGTCCAAGGGCAGCGTCGTGAGCGCGAGGACGAGCTTCGCGTTGGAGTTCTACGACGACTCCCACTCGGAGTCGAGCGCCAGCGACAGCGGCGGCGCGGGAGGCGCACTCGGCGGCGGCTAGATCTGCGACGACCGGGAGGGCGCTGCCGGATCTAGGGGCGCATGGAGCCGTGCGGCGAGTCAGGAACGAGACCGGCTGGACGCGGGCGACGACGGCCCGGGGCGCACGGCGACTGGATCCGGCGAGGAGCGGGCGACCATTAGGAGCAGCTCTTGCGTCGTCGTCGAGCAACCCAACAAGATGGCCGCCCCCAGGAGAGATCGATTCTCCCAGGGGCAGCGACAGCGGAAGACGAACGGAGGCTAGGTATGGAACCTAGGCTCTGATAAAATGTTATGAATATTATGTGTGTATTGATATGAGACCCAAAGGGTCATATATATAAGAGAGTACAAGAGGATATGCCATATAGAGATAAGACATATATGGATTAGAATCCAAACTCTATCTCCTAATACAACTCTATCTCTATCTCCTTAACAAAATCAAGGTCAATCAGCTACTGAAGAATGAGGATGGTTGCTGAAAAACAACTGTCTGCGTTGCGATCAATGACTTTTTTCGAAGGTACATGCGTGAGTTTGAGTCATTTGTTAGTCTAATATTCGCCGTCGTCGTTCATACTTTCAGTACCTAAGTTAAGTTTATCTGAAGTTGCTGAAATTCTCACATGATCTTTTAGGTAAACCTGTGGATGTAGCACGAGCTATTTTCAGTAGTTTCAGAATTATAGGATACTTCCTCTATTACCATCCTTTTTTTAGTGTTCACTTCCACTTCACATATTGGTGTCCCTCAGCCCTTCATCGCTTCTTCACCGTACACCGACGATCCCTCAAGGTCCCTTCACCGTACACCGACGGTCCCTTAAGATCACAGTCCATCAGGCGTTCACACACTAGTGTCCATTGGGTCAGAGATGTTAGAACCGGGCTCCGATACCACTTGTTGGATCGTAAGAGCCTTCTCACCCCAAAAACTAGCCAATGAGATAAGTGACTCCTCCACTTTTAAACTAGGTCCCTTACCCTTCCACAACCAATGTGAGACTATTCCAACACTTTCTCTAAAGAAATTTGCCCAGTCTCAAACTCGAAGATTGGTGTCAAGATCATGCAGCCCATATGTATTCAATTCAGATTAACTGATTTTTGTTGAATCCATGACAGATTTCGGCTGGGCAGCCTTCAGTTTTCTTATAAGTATTTGATTCCATTCTGTTCTTCAAACCAAAGCGCTCTTCTATTTTGAGGACACTGATACATTGTCAACTAACCATACTATGCTTAGGTTTCTGGGAAAATGCTAGAAATGGTCATGCACTGATTCTTTCACAGAACAGTTTATTTTCTTACTGATGATTGTTTTCAAGCGATGTTTGCTGTGCATATGAGTATGAAAAAACTACAGCAGCATCACGTTTGTGTCTATATTCTTCTACTTGCCACATTTATGATCGAGAAACGACATGAGACATGCGTCAGTGTGATCAGCATTTGGTGGATGAAGAGATACGCGAGTAGCGTGGGCCTATAATATCACCGAGAAAACAAAGCAAAAATGGGTGTCCTTCCTCCCCCGTTTAGTTGTCAGCACTACCGTCTCTTAATTGGCCTACTGATCCATGGCTTACATTATCAACAAAGCACGGTTCTACAAGCCTGCATATAATGCTTTGCTTTCTTTACCTCACCTTGCAACATTGCCAAACAGTTTGAACTGTTTGTTATTGTGAGATCAGCAATAGTCGGTGGGAGGCAACGACAACTCAGTCTATCGAGTTATGTTTTGATGGCTGATTAGGAGCCCTCAATATTGTTTATGCCAATGAAAATTAGTGTTTACACGTACAAATGCATAAACGATGTATCATACAAAATAAGATAATGCTATTCTCTAATATAAAGTGTTGACCTAGACTCCACGGTCCAGCAACTACCATGGCAACGCCTACGGCCGCGAGCACATGGAGACGTGTTGACCTAGACTCCACGGTCCAGCAACTACCATGGCAATGCCTACGGCCAGCACAGACACTGACCTCTTTTGGAACTAGTCAGACCGATCCATCTGCCAAAAGCCAAAAACACAGCGTGGTTTGCACGGATGCCAGCTTCTAAAACTGAGCTAGTTGACTAATAAGTTGCATGCACCAACCAGTTCACCCAAAAGCTTAAGCTAATAGGGAAAGATAGACAATTCACTTATACTTCAACAGACTAAGTCCGGAGTCCAGGCACCCCAAGCCGGTGAGGCCATCTGCTCCATCGATTCAGTATCATCAGGTGTGATCTTCTTCTCAGCATGCTCATTGATCTCTGCAATACCCTCAGTTTCCTACTGGCTTCTCGTAAGCAAAGGTACAGCCTCTAGTGCAAACAAAAAGGTGATGTTAGGTGCTACACTTGCAGCAATTACTACTCTTGTATTGGTTGTCATTGTTGTCACTCTTTTTGTACGGAGGAGAAAGAAGTATCAAGAAACAGATGAGGAATTAGATTTTGATCAAATTCCTGGAATGCCATTGAGGTTTTCGTTTGAAAAGCTGAGGATGCACTGTAGACTTCGGTGATGTGCATGCCAAAAGGCCAGGACGTTCGGGTCTGTTTGTTTGTTCGGTTTATGATTTTTGCTACGTATATATATAGCTTTTGATCTGTTTATGAGAGAGATTATAGAGTAATATAAACTTATATATAATTTTAATTAATATAAATGAAGTTACTGGTCATCACAAGCCTCGTATGGCCCCTCCTTTGCTGCAGGGTCCTTCTGCGCCTCCCCCTGCGATGTGTTCCTCTTCGCCGTCTTTATTGTATCCACCAACACTGATGCCACGATCAGCACGCCGCCGACCAGTGGGACTCCTCAGGTGGAAACTTGGTCCAACCGGTCGAGACCTGTCAGGGAGAATGCTACCCTTGTGCTTACCTCGGATGGAAACTTGGTCCTCCGTGATGCTGATGGTAGCCTCGTCTGGTCGAGCAGCAGCTTGGGCGGTCTGTAGCTGGCATGGTGATTAGGGGTGAAAACGGGTCGGATTTGGTCGGATATTGTTGTTACCATATCCTAACCCATATTTTTTTCTCCGGATTCGGTACTAATCGGATTCGGTACCAATCGGATTCGGTGCCGGATCGGTCGGGATTAACCCGAGCCGTTTGCACCCCTACTTGTTTGTAAGGAATGCATGCAGTACAACAAATGGAGTAGGAGGACGTACTGTCAAGAACTTGATGTTACTACTTAATAGCTGATGTGGAAGATTTTATTTTACCATTGCAAAAGAAAATGAAACGTCAAATAGTAGCACTAACCTGAAATCAAACTTGTAGTGCATCCTAACTTTTGGTGCACCTTGTGCGTCCTTTTTAAAACATGACGCAATTGGTTATACAAATGCCAAAAGAAATTAGTTAGAATAGTCATAACGCAAAAATTCAACTGAAAACACAATGTATATTAGGAGAAACAAAAAAAAAGACAAATTTTAGTGAATAGTAGTTTTATCTTTTTATTTTAATTTTTGTATTTTATTTTCAGCTGAATTTGTTTTTGTTTTTTTTTTGTTTCTTAATATGTAGATCGAATTTAGATTTGAAATTTTGCGCCATGATAGATTAATTTTGTTTCAATGTTAAGCAAAAGCTGATGTATTTAACTTATATTGCATATTAGCCTTGGTTAGATTTGGCTGATTAACATGCTCTCCCTTTTATAGAAAGGCAGAACGAAAATAGCAAGAGGAATGTCCTAGCATACTTAATCATGAAGCTTTCTTTGTACCAGTATTTAATTTGATAAATGCTTTTGTTGACATTAATACCCCTTTTTTTGTAACAAGCAAGAGCTAGCAGTATGCCGAAAACCACATGAGGCAAGCACAGCTGGACGTAGACTCCACGGGCCAGCAACTACCATGGCAATGCCTACGGCCGGCACAGCCAGTGACCTCTTTTGGAACTTGTCAGACGTGATGTGCATGGATGCCATCTGCCAAAAGCCAAAAACACCGCGTGATGTGATGTGCATGCCAAAAGGCCAGAACGTTTGGGTGCTTTATAGGTTTTAATCTATCTAAGAGAGACTATAGCGTAATAGAAACTTATGTGTAATTTTAGACAATATAAATAAATTTATTATAGTATGTACTACGATTAACTTATAGACTATATCTTAACAATATATTTTATTTGAAAGCTAATATTATAGTAAAACAAAAAATAGTTTTAGAAGTCGAAAAGAGCATATATAAAGACTAGCTAGTTAGTTTCTCACAAGCAAAGAACCGATTCTTCTTCCTACTTGCCCATTGTCTCCGTTGCCATTCAAGCACCATATGGGTCCTGCAAATCCCTTCTTCCCCAGTATCTTCTTCTTCCTACTAGCAACTACCGCACCGTTGCTCTCTGAGCAGCGCTTCGACTATCCCACAGCCACAGCCAACCTCTCGACACGGTGGATCAACAACGAAGCATCCCTCCCACACAGTTTCTCTATCCCCGGCGATTCGACCGTCCGTGTGATTGTCTCCCGTTCACCACCACAAGGCCTCGTTGGCCCCTCCTTTGCTGCAGGGTTCTTCTGCGCCTCCCCCTGCAACGCGTTCCTCTTCGCCGTCTTCATTGTAATCATCGACTCCAGAGATGGTAACATCAGCATCAACAGCGGTGAAGTGAACATCATGCCGATCTTTGGGACTAAACAGGTGGTCTGGTCTGCCAACCGGTCTAGCCCTGTCAGGGAGAATGCTACCCTTGAGCTTACCTCGGATGGAAACTTGGTCCTCCGTGATACTGATGGTAGCCTCGTCTGGTCGAGCAGCACCTTGGGGCGGTCTGTAGCTGGCATGGTGATCGCCGAGAACGGCAACCTGGTGCTGTTTGATCAGAGGAATGCGACAGTGTGGCAGTCATTCGATCACCCGACTGACACACTGGTCCCTGGGCAGCCACTTCTGGAAGGTATGAAGCTCATAGCAAATACATCTGCAACAAATTGGACTGAGAATCAGTTCTACATGACTGTTCGCCCCAATGGATTGTATGCTTACGTTGAATCCACACCACCACAACTCTACTTTTCAATACAGGCAGATAACAACAAAACAGGCAATGATCCAACAAATGTTGCCTTCACGAATGGAAGCCTCAGCATCTTCAATCCACATGAGACTAGGCTGGAATTGCCAGCAGCTAAATCCACCCAGTACATGAGATTAGACTCTGATGGGCACCTGAGGCTGTATGAATGGTCTAATGCAGAAACAAAATGGACCGTAGTGTCTGATGTAACCAAGATATTCCTTGATGATTGTGCTTTCCCAACAGTCTGTGGGGAGTACGGCATATGCACAGGTGGGCAATGCGCTTGTCCCGTTCAAAATAATGATAGTTCGAGCTACTTCAAGCCGGTGGACGAACGGAAGACAAATCTTGGTTGCACACCACTGAGTCCAATCTCTTGTCAAGAAATGCAACACCATCAGCTCTTGACCCTTACCGATGTTACATACTTTGACGCCAACCACACCGTTGTGAATGCAACAAACAGAGATGACTGTAAGCAAGCCTGCTTGAAGAATTGCTCCTGCAGGGCCGTCATGTTCAGGTATGGCAAGAATGATTCCGATGGCGATTGTCTGTGGGTGACGAAGGTTTTCACCTTGCAATCGATACAACCTGAAACTGCTGTATACAATTCCACTGCTTACCTGAAGGTGCAGCCCTCTGCTTCTGCCTCTAGTGCAAACAAAAAGAAGGTGATATTAGGTGCTACAATTGCAGCAATTACTACTCTTGTATTGGTTGTCATTGTTGTCACTCTTTTGGTACGGAGGAGAAAGACATATCCAGAAAAAGATGAGGAATTAGATTTTGATCAATTTCCTGGAATGCCATTGAGGTTTTCGTTTGAAGAGTTGAGAGAATGCGCTGAAGACTTCAGTAAAAAGCTTGGAGAAGGTGGATTTGGGTCTGTTTTTGAAGGGAAATTAGGTGAAGAGAGAATTGCAGTGAAACGCTTGGAAAGTGCTAGACAAGGAAAGAAAGAATTCTTGGCAGAGGTCGAGACTATTGGCAGCATTGAACACATCAATCTTGTCAGGCTGATCGGCTTTTGCACAGAGAAATCAAATAGGCTTCTAGTATATGAATATATGTCGAGAGGGTCACTTGATAGGTGGATCTATTACCGCCATAACAATGACCCTCTTGATTGGTGCACCCGGTGTAGGATCGTTCTGGATATTGCCAAGGGCCTATGCTACCTTCATGAGGAGTGCAGGCGAAAAATTGCTCATTTGGACATCAAACCACAAAATATTCTCTTAGATGAGAACTTCAATGCTAAAGTGGCTGATTTTGGGCTATCTAAGCTAATAGATAGGGACCAAAGCAAGGTAATGACTGTGATGAGAGGTACACCTGGGTATATGGCACCTGAATGGTTGACGTCGCAGATCACCGAAAAAGTTGATGTCTACAGCTTTGGAGTTGTTCTCATGGAAGTAATAAGTGGACGAAAAAGTATCGATAATTCTCAGCCTGAGGAGAGTGTTCAGCTCATCAAATTGTTACAAGAAAAGGCTAAAAGCAACCAGTTGGTTGATATGATTGACAGGCACAGTGATGACATGGTCTCACGCCAGGAGGAAGTGATTCAAATGATGAAGCTTGCAATGTGGTGCTTGCAAAATGATAGCAGTCGGAGGCCTTCCATGTCAACGGTGGTCAAGGTATTGGAAGGTGCAATGAGCGTAGAAACTTGCATAGATAACAACTTTTTTGATGCAAATCCAGTAATGTCTGCTCAAGATAATCCATGCACACATTCAGCTCCACCTCCAGCATCAATCTTATCTGGCCCAAGGTGAAATGGGTGGCCAATGAGAAGAAGTAAAATCCATATTATGCACTTTGGCTTTTGTAACTACTTATTCTATTTTGGAATCATGTTTTAAATGGCATCGGAAATATAATTGCCTGCCAATTTATATGCTTGGTTTTTTCAGTGACACTGTAACTCTTACCTGTACAGGTGAAAATCCGGTAGTGCAAATAGTACATATACTGCTGTTCTTCTGCGGAAGTAGTAAAAAGTGAGCATTAATCTGTTGAAATTTGATCAGAATGAAAGGCTAATTGTATGAAACACAACCGAACTATAGATAGAAAGGGCTCATTCTTATTCTGTAGGTTGTTTTTTTTGGCTATGCAGTTATTGATATATTTAGTTGTATAGTTGTTCTTTTGTGAAAGTAATAAAAGCTGGCCTTGTATCATGTGAAACTCGATTGGAAGGAAAGCTTAATCCTATTGAACCCAAGTGAAATAGCGAAGAAAAGATACAAGGCTTTCTTGATATTCTTCTCTTAGTTGCAGTGTATTGATATGCAGTTTTGGTATATCTAGTTGTTTAAATGTTTGACTAACACACAGGCTTCAATACTCTCCCGAGAAGTGAAAATACACCATAATACATTAAGATTTGTGCAATTTAGTTTAAGGGAGAGCATAGAAGCACTACTAAGAAACTAAACAGCATGTATTATTCTTTCACGTTACTCAGTAACAGGACACATCTTTCGGTGACCCCAAATTCTATTTATGATCTGTGTGGTGCACAAAGAGAAAATTACTTGCGATCTAACTAAAACTATATCATTCTATGGCCGTACAAATTGAATCTTACAATTTTGCAGGTTGTAAGGCCATGTTTGAAACGTGGAAATTGAAAAACATAGGAATAGGAAAACTATAGGAATCATGTCCTTTAGATTCCTACAAGCATTGAAAACACATGAAAACTTCAAAAGTATAGTTTGGATTTCACACTAGAAAAGAGGACAAAGGAGGACAAAACATGTAAGACCTCTGTTTTCCTCCAAAATTCCTATAGAATATTCCAATACATAGCAAATTCAAAGAAATTCTTAAGGGTCATTCCTTTGATCCAAACGGCCTCGTAGTAATTTTATAGGGTCCTGTAGGATGGAATACTACAATCAGAAGGGGTGAATGCTTGACTCTAATTTTTGAAATCTCTTAGTACTCAATAAAGGTTTCGACCGCTAGGCGTTCAACCACTCATAAACTCTTACCAGTCATAAACATTGACAATGTTTTCGACTACTCGCTCGATCGATGAGCTTTGATCTTTGACCAGTTTGCACGTTTGAAATCTTCAACACCGGAGCGAACCTCTCGATCACCTCGCCTTGAAATCGGCACCTTCGGTAGGCGTGCTCGCCTGCTCTCCCTACCGATCTTGTTGGCAATGATCAAGTGGACGATTTGGTCAGACCGTTGACCCAACACGAGTACTCGAAGATACGACCACTCAGAGCACTCGAAAGTCACAAGAATTGTAGCACTTGTAGTATACTACTACCGAGTACCTACCATGTATTGTAGCGCAGACTATTGACTAGCGAGTACCGACCAGTTATTGATCTTTCGACAACCGACCGGTTCACTATAGTTTACGATTGGTTCACTGTAGTTACGGCAGGTTCGTTGTAGCTTCGACCTCCAACCGGTTATTGTTGCTCACGACCAGTTCGTCGTAGCTCACGATTGTCGACCAAGCATGGTCGACCGCCCATGGTCGTTCTGCTACGGTCGTTCAGTTGTGGTCGCTCTGCCGTGCTCGACCTGTCGTGGTCAATCTACTGTCGTCGACCTACCGTGGTCATTCTGTCATGCTCGACTTGCCGTGGTCAATCTGCCGACATCGACCTGCCGTGGTCATTCTGCCATGCTCGACCTGTTGTGGTCGATCTACTGTTTAGACCGCCCAACACAAGGCTGATCAGACCACCGATTACCGTCCGTGGTTGAAGCCTGTCAGTCAGACCACCCAATACAATGTGGTCAGACCGCTTAATCTGAGTATTGCAGGTATTCCAGATTTACCATAGTGCATCGACCAAAACTTTCACAAACACAAATTTCAATGCAACTAAATGTTAATTATTTATCATCACAATATTCACAACCTATCCACATGGTCTAACAATCTCTCTTTTGATGAATACATCGGCAACACCTCAAATCTATCGAATGGGTTGTATTTTAAAAGAAAAGCAAAATTTGCAAAAAGAAAGTTTCAAATCTGCAGAGAAAATAAATTTGACAAACCACAACAGAAAACTCCCCTTCGACATAAGAGAAGCAATTTTAACAATTTTCTCCATTTTTTCTCCAATTACTTCTATTTTCTCCCCCTTTGACAATGAAATCATCAAGAACTCTAGAGAAAAAATTCTAAGAAGGAGCAATGAGAGTAAACATCTAGAAACTTTGTAGATTATCGAAGTAATTTTGCATTGATTAATAATTTAACCAAGCCATCTTTTTAGTAGAGCTACCTAGATCGTATAAAATCATATATCATATAGCAATGTCAAAACAAGTCTTTCGTGTGATTAAACAATTTATATTAATAACGGACATCTCAACAATGACCAAACTATTTAAAAAGAGCATAATGAGATATTACATCGAAAAGTGAAAGCCTAAAAGTAAAGCAGCCTTTAAGTCTAGATGAGCTAGTAGTCTCATATTGCAACCTATTACTCCACACTCAATTCTTAAGCATGTGACATGTTTGTAGCACACTTCTTTTCATGATGACATGTTTGTAGCAAACTTCTTTTAAATGGTGGCATGTTTGAAGCAAACTTCTTTTTATTTGTGCACTTTTTTATGTTTTTTCTTTTGTTTAACCATGGCATGCTTGAAGCATACATCTTTTCAACTATCTCTTTCTCATCATTTTTTATATATATAACATGCCAGACTGAGTGAACATAAAAATATTGCAATATGAAACATACGAGCATCATAGCCAAGATTTAACATAAGACTCACAATCAAGCTAACCCTTTTAGATGAACATCACAAAGTGCTATCTATAATCAATCTAGTCAAAGTATTCCGCTATGTCATATTTTAGTTCAAGTATAGCAAATTGATTACAACTTGTCATGATGAAAGCTCTACTAATCATTTCATTTCAATGACCTGAACTTGATGTATTATTTGACAAGTATAATAAACAAAGCTTCTGAAACATCTTTGAACAACAATTTCTCCCTTAGAATAATCCCATAGGATGCAATACATCCAACTCACTTCACAAACGAGCAAAATGAGAATAATCAAGCAGTTTTGTGAAAATATCAGCAACTTGAGAATCAGAATCAATGAAATACAAGACAACATCTCCCTATTTTATATGATCTCTAAGAAAATGATAGCGAATATCAATGTGTTTGGTTCTTGAATGTTGCACATGATTTTTAGTGTAGCTGTCATCCAAAACAATTGTGAGCAACAAGAAGCAGCAGCTACATATTCAGCCTCAGTAGTGGAAATTGCAACAAACAACTATTTCCTGAAGCCCATAAAACAAGAGATGTGCCTAACAAGTGACATTTGCCAGAAGTACTCTTCCTATCAATTGCACAACCCCAAAATCCGCATCTGAATAAACTCTAAGGATAAGTCATGATAAAGAAGAATATCATAAGCCAAATTATAAAGTTGACTGAAGATACCTGAAAATTCATTTTATCGCTTGACGATGTGAAGCACGCAAGGAAGCTTGAAACTAAGCACACAAACACACAACAAAGTGTATATCTTGCCTTGAAGCCGTGAGATACAAAAGTACCCAACATTGATAGCTTGATCTGAAAGCCTAGGCAGAACGTGAATTATCTCGTCATGCTCATCTCAAATTTTCTGCTCGTAGTATTAGAAAACTTAGAAAGAAGAGCATGAGAAGAACCACCAAATATAATATCATCCACATAAATCTGAACGAGTAAAAGATTATTACCATGCTTGAGAGTAAACAAAGTCTTATCTACATTTCTCATTTGAAAGTTATTTTTACGCAAATATGATTGAAGCCTATCATACCATACTCTAGGTGCTTGTTTTAAACTATATAAAGCTTTGCACAGTTTATAGACATGATCGGAAAACTTAGAATTTTCAAATCAGGTAGTTGTCTGACATAAACTTTCTCTTCAATATAGCCATTAAGAAAAGTACTTTTAACATCCATTTGATACAATGTAAAACCCTTAGATGTAACAAATGCTAAAATATTTCTAATGACTTCTAATCGAGCTATAGGTGCAAAAGTTACACCAAAATCAAAACCTTCAACCTGGGTAAATCCTTGAGCCTCACTTTGTTTATTCTTAAAAATCCATTTAGTTCCAGTAACATTATGACCATAAGGAAGTGAAACTAAAGTCCAGACTTTATTACGCTCAAAATTTTCTAATTTCTCATGCATGGCATTAATCCAAGACTCATCAGATAAAGCGTGACTTACATCTTAGGGTTCAAAAGAAGAAACAAACGCAGAATGAGCATATGAGGCATTGGAGTTATACTTGTTGCAAATGACTCTCTCACTTAACTCACCAATCACCTGTTCAGGGGATGATGCCGTTGAATATGTAGAGGATCCCATGGAGTCGTCGGTGACATAGGTGTAGCAGTAGTGGCCTCTACCTCACGAGAGGTAGGAGCAGAGCCACTAGGCTGTAGTATCCATTAGTGTAGAGTCATAGAATATGTCTTGGATCGTCGACTATCTGTATACCTATATTGTTGGGTCTAATACCAAGACTAGCCTCATCAAAAGTGACATCACAGGTCTCAGCAATTTTGATGGTTTCTAAGTTGAGTACACAATAACCTCGAGTGTGAACTGGATATCCAAGAAAAATGACATCTAAGGATATAGATTCAAGTTTATCAAGATTACCATGTTTAAGTATAAATCATCAACATCTAAACACCCTTAAGTGAGAAATATTAGGAAAATGGCTAAAATGATGCTCATTGGAAATCTTATGCAATTTAGCTCACAAAAATACTCTATTAGAAATATAGCAAGCAGTAGAAATAGCTTTGGCCGAATACTTCCTAGGTATAGTATATTCATTTAACATCGTTCTAGCCATCTCAACCAAAGTTCTATTTTTACGTTCCACAACACCGTTCTGTTGTGGCACACAAGTTGAAGAAAATTGATGACATAAACCTTTTTCAGCACAAAAAGAAGCAAATGATGTATTCTTGAATTCAGTTCCATTACAACTTCTAATTGCTCTAGATGCTCTTGAAAATTCATTTGCAAGTCTAAGAGCAAGCTCTCTAAATGACCAAAAGCTTCATTCTCAGATACCATAAAATAAACCCAACGGTATCTAAAGAAATCATAAACAATAATAAGAACATACCATTTACCTCCAACTAACTAAACCCTAGAAGGACCTACAATGTCCATGTGTAACAATTGACCCAGAGCATTAGTCATAACTAGTGAGAGTAGAGGATATGATGATGAGATCATTTTACCATGTCAACAAGGTGAACAAACTAAATCCATTTACTTTTCACATTTAAGATTAGATATTCCTCTAACAAGATTCATATTACTGATACGAGCAAGATGATCAAAATAAATATGTGAGCAAGATGATCAAAATAAATATGTCCTAACCTACGGTGCTAGTGAAATACATCCTTCCAATCTGATGGAATAAGACACCTAAGATCAGAAGACGCTGAATATAAAAAGTCACCCTTAAACAAATGAACAACTCAAATAATTTTGTATAGTAGATCACCAGATGAATCTAAAATGCAGCATGAATGCTTTTTAAAGTTCACCTCAGGATTACCGTCTATGTGGCACCCTGAAAAAAATACAAAGAGAATCAGTGTTTCAAAAATCCACCTCTCACTCTCTCTCTCCTATCTCCAACCATATATCTATCTCAAAACCCACCAATCCCTATTTTCCCATGCATGTGCTCTCTCCATCTCTGATACCTCTCTCTCTCTCCCTTCCATCCATCTCTCTCTCTCTTCTCTCCCTCCAGCTGGCACACGGGTGTAGTGGTAGCGTGCGGCGGAGGCTATGTGGTACCGTAGGCGCGGCGCAGTGCAGTGCTGTGGCAGCGACGTCCGGTGGCAGAGGCGGCAGTGGCCGGTCACCATTCGCGCGGCCGAACGGTGATTCGTGCGGCCGAACAACAGTTCGCGCGGATTCTTTTTGATCAAGCATACCGTCCGTCATTTTTTCTATCAATTTTAACTGAGTCGGACCTAATGCACCTCCGTTCCATCGTGTAGGTTCGCACGTAGCTGTTGAAGGAGCGGCTGGACGGTTGCGCATTCCGGATCCTTCGTGCAGTGTGTCCATCGAGCGTGCTCAGGGCATGTACCTCGCGGCCGTAACCTTTTTCGTTCCACATACCACAAGTTTCTAGATTATCTATCACCTTTGCCATTGAGTACAATTGTCATGTCACTCACGCTTGTCTACCAATTATCATATCACTAAAATTACCTGACTAATCTCATATCGTTGTAGTTACCAGATTATTACCATATCACTAAAATTACCTAGCTAATTTCTATCACTAAAGTTACCTGGCTATTAACTTATCACTAAAGTTACCTGGTTATTATCATATCCCTAGTGTTTGCCTGGTTGTTATCATATTAATAATGCTTGCTTAGTATTTAACATATTATTAATGCGTGCCAATTTTATACTTTTAATATTGTATTCATACCATGACGTTATAGGTTATCTTATTTTACATGCTTTTATGTTATTAGATTACTCAGTTATTAATGTTTAGAGTTTATGCTTAAATTGTTAATGAGTGTAGCGGATGATCATGTTGTAGACTTAGGTTAAACTAGTAGCAATCTTTTAAATATGAATTTCTATGTTTAATCTTTTTGATATCATGATGTATTGCTAGTATGGTTCTTATGTGAGTCATGATCGATATATATATTAATAATTGTTAATTTGACTGATAATCACTTATCACATAATAAAACTTAGTTGATTGTCAACCCTAGTGTGTGGTATGTTATAATATCTCTTTTAGAATAATTCTTAGATCATTATCACCATGTTATCATTTCATATCACCATCTATCAGGATCTAGTGCTTCTCCATTTCAAACCTTTAGCGAATCCTTTCACTTATCATAGCCTTATCTCCACCATCTCTTAGTTGCCTTAAATTCATATTATATAACCTGTCTATGATGTAACAGTCCCTTATCACCACATTATCATTTCACATCGCCCTATTGGATATTAGGCCCTTTCATTCCCAACCTTAGCAAATCCTATCACTTCTCATAACGTTATCTTAGCCTTCTCTCAATTCCCTTAAATTCACACCATATAACATGTTAACAATATAACTGTTACCTGGCATGGGGTTATCCACATATAAGGAAAATTACCACCCACCTGGTAACGTACGGGGGGCTGTACAATCTCGTTACTCAGGATATTACATCCCGTCTACAGTTATACAGTCGAAGACAAGGATATGCCTGACTATTCTCGTATAACCAGGTATGTAGGAAGCGATCACCACTGCCATTGTCTTGACTTACTAAATAACAATTATCTTTAATTCCACCATTCCTATCACCTCTATCTCTGACATTTATCAGTTTCTGGTAACCTAGTTTCATTGCATTTAACCTATGTCAATTGCTTGCTTGCATTACTTGTCCTTTCCTCACCGTGTTGTGACCGTTATTGGGTACTTGCTAAGATTTCTAAATCTCATGCTTGCTCTTTCTATTTTCAGGTAAAAGACCAGTGGAGTGATTGCAACACGCATGGGTGGGATCACTCGAGTTTTCAGCACCATGGCTTGCCACTATTTATGTTTTCTTATATACTCTTATTTGATTAGAAGTGGACCAGTCCCATGTTTCAAATATTTATTTCAGCTTTTGTTGGTTCTCTAATAAAGTGTTAATAAAGTTTTAAATTCTTTGTGATTTCTAATGTTACTCTTATGTAATTCTTCACTTTGGGTGATGACGTTCCATAGTAATATCTCATATTGGTATGTGAGGTCTTACAGTCTATCAACTATGAAACAGAAAGAAAATTATTGCTCAACTTACTGAGAAGAGCGACGTCTTTTAAAATAAATTTGTAGTTGACGTGCATAGTACCTCTTGAAAGAACTCATGCTTGAGAATTGTCCCTAATAGTTATCATCTTGTCACCGAAGGCACGAGTGAGGGACGAGAACCATTGTGAGTCTCCAGTCATGTAACGAGAGCAACCAGTGTCAATGAACCATATATTCTCCTTTCACTTGTGATGAGCCTACAAAGAACGAACAATCATCGGTACCTTAGCACTGGGTTAGAGAATAAAGATTTATGTAACCAGTATTGAGATACTCGACGAATAAAAGCAAAAGCATGCATTGATAAAGATTTAAGTGAAGAATTAGCCTTTGTTAGATTCTGATCAGACGGTCGTTGAAACGCTGGTCTGACCACGGGGTGGTCTGATCGCCTCAGCAAGGTTGGTTTGACTACTAACCAGTCTGATCGCGTGGAAAACATCGGTCAAAATGCTAGTCCTACCACAGGATGATCTAATCGCCTCTACAAGGCTGGTCTGACCGTCGATTGGTCTAATAGAGTAGAAAATGTTGGTCTGACCACAAGATGGTTTGACCACCTCTACAAGGCTAGTCTTACCGCTGACCAGTCTAATCATGTGGAAAATGTAGATTTGACCACCAAATGGTATGTCCACCTCTATATGGCTGGCCTGACCGCCGACCGGTCTAATCACATGGAAAAAGCTGGTCTAACCGGTCCTATTGCAAAGCTCCTGATTCTGCAGAAGATTGATTAGAGGGAGCATAGCAACAATAAGGAGTTTGCACAGACTCCACTCGAGAACCCTTCCATAACCTATCTTTCTACGCATTTCAAAAGCAAAGTTGAACCAAATGACTATCTCTACCACAATGAGTGTATTAATACTTGACTTGATGTGAAGTCGTAATAATCAACTTTAAATCACCCACTTTGGTATATGAATCCTTCATGATACCAGCAGATTTAAAGACAATTTATTTTAGTTTAGATTTTACTTCAAATTTTCTAGGTTCCAAAAGCTTAACAACCTTAGGAGGATTACTCTTGGCATGCTCAATAAAATTAAATCCTGGACCACGATTTTTCACACTTATTTTTGACTTGTCTAGGATCATATTCAAATTCTTCTTGCCAAAAGAAAATCTCTCTTTAGCTAGTGATGAACAAGATGTGCACTTAACAAATTCAGGATTCTTAGAAGCACTAGCTGAGTCAATCTATCTTTTTCAGCAAAAACATATTAAGTTGTCTTGTCAATGCTTTTTTAATGTTAAACTTATGGCAGGTAGAGCAAGAAAATGTTTCATGATAAACCATTTGTTGAATTGATTCTTGATATGAATTGAGTCTAACTTCTAGCAATTCACAATTAGAACAAGTTTTATATTGAGCATTTGAAATACTTGACTCTAAATATGTAGAAGAACTAGAGTTGAGTTTTCAATTTCATCATTTGCAAATTTTAACTTTACATCACAAGAGTCATGTACCAATTTTAATTCATCACGTTTTGCGGTTACATCACTAAGTTGAACTAAGTTTGATGTATTCATTGACCTAGCAGTCTCGAACTCAGAATGTAAAACTTGAAAAGACTCACATGATTCATTATTAGGAATAGAAGCTCTAAGTCTATTGATATCATAATTTAAGCTTTCAAAAATAAAATTATTTTCTTTCAAATTCGTTTTGGTCTTTTTCAATTCAATAGCAAGTTTAATCAAACCATCTTCAAGCTCATCATATGACGGTCTTACCTCACTGGGATTACTATCATTGTCATCACTCCTTGCTATGAAGCACATGCTCGTAAAGTCATCGTTCTTCTTTTTACCTTTAGCATCAGCATCGTCGTCGCAACTCTCATAATCCACATCACTCAAATAACCTTTTTAGTAAATTTGCGATGGAAATTGCTACCCTTGGTGTTGTTCTTGAATGGCTAACGACGATAGTTCTTGTCTTCCTTGATCACCTTCTCCTTGAGCTTGGGGTAATCTATCTTAATATGGCCTGACTCATCACACTCATAGCATCTGATCAAACTCATCACGCCACCTCCATTCCTCATCCTCACGTTGTTGAGAGCCTTGTATGCCCGTGAGGAGATCAACACTAAATCCTCTTTAGGTAGCTGCTCGAACTGTTCCTCTGAAAAAGAAGTCAAAGTAGTCAAAGAAATACAAGACAACACACTTGATGAAGTAGCCTGCACGGGGTTGGTCACAAGTGTTAATGATGAAGATTTATCAATCTTAGATGGCAAAGCTTCCATCTCATAGGTTTTCAATCTAGAATAAAGATCATCCATGGTTAAAGTATCTAGATCGACAGTTTGATTAATAGTCATAACAACCATCGACCACTCAGAACCTAAAGATCTTAAAATTTTAGTTGCATTATTTTCATCAGTAGGAATAGCATTAACACCGCACAAATTACTCAATATCTTCTCAAACCGAGCAAAAAGATCATCAATAGATTGACCAAGCTTCATAGCAAAATCAGAATACTCTTTTTGATACATATTCTTACGCACTTTCTTGCTTTTAGTCATTCCTTCATGATAATCATGAAGAGTTTTCTATATTAAGTGGGCAGAATTAATATAAGCTATATGATCAAATTCTTTGTGAGAAATCCTTTGAAACAACAAGTTATGAACTTGAGCATTAAAATCAATATTTGTTTTATTTAGAGTAGTAACAAGAACAGGAACCTCATAAGGTCTAGAAACTTTATTCCAAACATCACTACCTTGAGCCTCAATGTATGCTTGCATACTGCACTTTCAAAAAGCAAAATCAGTACCATCTTGCATGGGAGGATGGTTCAAATACCTCTCTGATGCCATAGCAACCCGCTCTAATACCACTTGTAGGATTGAATACCACAATCAGAGGGGGTGAATGATTGCCTCCACTTTTTGAAATCTATTAGTGCTCGATAAAGGTTTCGACCGTTATGCGTTCAATCGCTCAGCTGTCGTAAACTCTTACCAGTTGTAAACTTTGATAATGGTTTTGACCACTTAGTGTTCGACCGCTCACTCGCCCAATTGCTCAGCTTTGATCTTCGACCGGTTTGCACGTACTCAAAATCTTCGACACCAGGAGCCGAACCTCTCGATCACCTACGATTTTAAGAAATCGGTGCCTTCGCGTAGATGTGCTTTGGTACTCTCCCTGCTGATGTTGTTCGCAATGATTGAGTGGACGATTTGATGACCGATAAAGTTGACGGAGGAACTCTATCTCACCACGCATTACTCTGCTCGTAATGAGAATGAGTCAAAGACGATGCTCAGAAAACACGTCACCGACGCCAACTAACTTCTTCGCAATAGATTTGCTCTTTTATTCCTGAATCATGTTCCGTGGCTACAAACTACCCTCACGACACCCCTCAAACTCCAGCACAAAAACTATAAAAAAACTTTTTCTCTCGAAAGCCATCAAAACACACCTTAAACTTTAACCTCTCCCTCTTTTTATATGCTAGAGCCCCAAACAGTTTCCTCATCAAACATGGATACAAAATCCTATCCAATTCTGAAAATCAATGGACCAAAAACCCTTCCGAACATGGGTTTTCCAAAAACCTCTAAACCTTCCAGTTATGGACACATTCCACAACTCTTAACTCATCACATGTCGAAGCCTTTAAGACCGTACCTCACGTAGCTTCTCAACGCATCATCCACATTTGATCTCCACGTGCTCCAGTGTGAGTCCGACCACCTCGTGACATCATCGACTGCCTGGACCTCAGATTTTCTCATCCTAGTCCTGGTCCTCGTTGTTATCGACCATGACCATCTCCATGCCTACTTGCACATGCAAAGACCAAAGAATATTTTTCCAACATAAATTTTCTCTAACTTGACCAACATCAGTTTACAAATACATAACATACCCTTGTCCATCCATAAACATGAACCAAATCATCCACGATCTCAAATTCACTCTTTCCAAAAATCAACCTCAGACTACTCGAAAAATCGGTCTGACCGCCGTGCACAGGCCAGTCAGACCGCTGACCCAACATGAGTACTTGAAGATTACGACCACTCAGAGCACTCAAAAGTCACAAGAATTGTAGCACTTGTAGTCTATGACTATCGAGTATCTACCAGGTACTGTAGCGCAGACTATCGACTACTAAGTACCGACCAATTACTGAGATTTTGACTACCAACTGGTTCACTATAGCTTATGATCGGTTCATTGTAGTTACGACCGGTCCGCTATAGCTTACGACCTCCGACCGGTTACTGTAACTACCGACCGGTTCACTTACACTCACGATCATCAACCAAGCATAGTCGATCAGTCGTGGTCGTTCTGCCGCGCTCGACCTGCCGTGGTTGATCTATCGTGGTCGACCTGCCATGGTCATTCTGCTGTGCTCAATCTGCCGTGGTTGATTTGTTGTTCAGACCACTCAAAATAAGGCTGATTGAACCACCCAACACAAGGCTGATCGAACCACTGACTACAGTCCATGGTTGAAGCCTGCCAATCAGACTGCCAAAACAAGATAGTCAGACTGCTTAATCTGAGTATTCCAACAATTCCAGATTTATCATAGTGCACCAACCGAAACTTTCACAAACGCAAATTTTAATGCAATCCAAATATTAATTATTCATCATCACATTATCCTATCCACATGGTCTAACAGGTCCAAATCCTCTAAAAATCCTTCACTTTTCCTTTATTCCAAACAGGACCTAAGTTCTAGAGAAACCACAAAAAAAGTTATCAGGAAATCAATTATCTCTTATTTCTTGGAAACAATGAAGCAAAGTTGGAGAGAAATTTAGTTTATGGCTTCACGTTCTCCATTTTAAAGGTTGCATGTAAACTTTTACCATGTTATGGAAACATGAAATATAGTATTTTGTGAACCCATGTGTGAGCTCCAAAACAAATGCGGGGAGTAATTGGTGTCTTGCATTGGAAGAAATCCCAAACTAAATTAAGTTTGAATTGAAACTGCAATAACAGGTTTTCTGTTGATTACGGTCTGTACCTAGGCGTCCAGGCTGTTGAGAAACCGACGCTGGCGACCAGTCCGATCGGGTTCTCTGCTTAGAACAAGAATGAATCAATCACAGAATCATAGAAGAATAGATTGAACACAGAGAGAGGTAGAGAGAACTCTTGGTCTTTCTTTATTGCTTTCATTCATGTGTCAGGTGTACATAATGAGGGAGGTATGGCTCTCTATTTATAGACTACGGTGGGGTGCCCAAATCTGTCAGGACTCTTGGCCATGGGCCCAGTTTCCTAACACTCCCCCTTGGGCACTCACCCAACATGATCATGCCTCGTCAAAACTCCATAAAAACCCAGTGGGAAAAATTTAGAGAAAGAGTACATGATACATGTGATGCTGCGATGCATGAATTACCTCATTAAAAACCTTGGTCAAGAAACTTCAGGAAAACTCGTCAAGGGAAAAAGAGTATAATTCACCCAAATACATTTAGTCTTCAGGACTTTATTCCGTTGGGTACTTGATTTTCATGATCAAGATTTACTATCGGGCTTGAGAGAATTCCCCCCCTGAATTCTGCACTTCTCTAAGTCTCATCATTCCAATCCCTCGCACGCACCTTTCAAAGCTAGATGCGGGGAGTGACTTAGTGAACATATCTGCCAGATTTTTACAAGACTTAGTATGCAGTATTTTAATCTCGTCCATCTTTTGCAATTCATGTGCATAGAAGAACTTGGGGTTGATATGCTTTGTGAGATGACTCTTCACATAGCCCGTTTGCACTTCTGCAACGCAAGCGGCATTATCTTCATAGATAATTATGAGGGTTTGCACAATGTTCATTCCACATAGCTACAAGGCTTTGCTTAGATGATTTCCAGGAAATTACAGTTCCACCAAACAGGAATACATAGCCTGTTTGTGACTTTGTGGTATATGGGTCAGACAGGTACCCAGCATTTGCATAGTCAATCAAGTTCAGATCTTGATTCTTTCTGTAGAACAATCCAAGGTCCTTGCTTCCTTGGAGGTATCGGAAGATGTCCTTTATGCCCTGCCAATGCCTTTTGGTAGGTTCTGCACTGTACCTTGCTAATAGGTTCACGGCAAATGCAATGTCCGATGTAGTGCAGTTTGCTAAGGGCATGAGTGCTTCTACTGCACTCAAGTATGGGAATTCCGGTCCCAGGACTTCCTCCTCCTCTTCCCAAGGTCGGAAATGATCTTTTTCTTGCTGTAAAGACCTTCCGATCATCGGTACTTTCGATGGGTGTGCCTTCTCAAAGCTAAACCTTTCTAGCACCTTCTGGGTGTAGGTCGACCGATGTACCAAGATTCCTTCGGGGACATGCTCAAGCTGCAGGCCTGAGCAGAACTTGGTATTGCTCAAATCTTTCATTTCAAATTCTGACTCCAACTAGGAGCTTGCTTCTTTTATATCTTCTACTGTCCGAATGATATTCAGATCATCTACATACACAGAGATTATACAGAATCCATTCTGGGATCACCGTATAAATACACAAGGACAGTCTTCATTGTTTGTGTAGCCTTTCTTCGAGAGAAAGTCGCTCAGCGATTATACCACATTCTTCAGTTGCTTCAATTCATACGGTGACTTTCTCGGTTTCACACTATCTGATTTCTATTTGCTCTGTCTTGGTTCGGAGAGGTATTCCTTGAGGACTTTCATATAAATCTCGAATCAAGTTACCGTAAGGTATCGATCACAACATCCATCAATTTCATTTCTAAGTTCAAGTTTACTACCATTGAGATCAAACATCTAAAGATAATTTCACTCATGACTGGGGAGTAGGTTTCTTCATAATCAACTCCAGGACATTGAGTGAAACCTTGTGCTACTAGCCTTGCTTTGTATCTCACTACTTCGTTTCTTTTATTTCTCTTTCAAACAAATCCCACTTGTGCCCTACGGGGTGCACATGGGGAGGTGTGTGTATCTGAGCCCAAAAACCTCTCTTTTGTTCAGAGATAGCAATTTAGTTGCTATTGCCTTCTTCCAATCTTCCCAACCTGATCTTTTCTTACATTCAGTGAGCGATGCAGGCTCGGGATCAAGATTGATGATTGTGACAACTTTCTTTGCGAAGTATATATCGATATTGGCTGTTGTCCTGTTCATGGACTCTCCCGTGTGCACATAGTTTATAGCTATTTCTTCATGAGTTGCTTCTTCTGGAGCGGTTGCTTCTTTTGGAGCTTCTCCTTGCACATCGCTTCTTCCAATTGCGGTGGCAAGTCCCTTTAGTTTTTTGACTCTGATGTGTGCGCACACATCCATGCCGATGGGGATATTCAGATCCGATATACCCTTTTCTGAAGGTGTCATACTTGTGCCAGGTCTCAACTAGCTCCCCTTCTCATTCTGGGGGACTTCAGTGATCGGTTGTGATAAGTCCTTCTTATCCTTTTTCACCAGGCGTCCCTGGTTACTTAGGATTCGAGGAACCGGAGTTCTCGTCCTCTTTTTTATTTTTCTGAGGCCTCTGGACGAGATTAGGGATACCTTCTGCTTTCTTTAGTATTTCAACCCTTTCCGGTGCAGTGCGTGCAGGCACATGCGACTTAGTCATGCTTTTCAAATCACTAAAGTGATCAGGCAGCTGATTTGCTAATGCTTGCAAATCAATTGTCTTCTAGACTTCTCATGTCTTCTGGACTTCTATTGTCTTCTGGACTTCTCTTGTCTTCTGGACTTCTATTTGCTTCACTAGTGCGCGGATCATGTGCATGAATTCCCGTGGCTTGCCACGTAATTTCCCGACATTTTTCATCAACGGGTTGATTTCCTCCCCCTAATGTTGGGAAATTGTCGGTGCTGACCCTTGCGCTAGTTGCATAAACGGATGGATATTGTAGACCGATGGTCTAAAATTGATGAGATTCATTGCATGTAGGACAATTCTAATTCTACAAAGGGGTAGGGCAATAAATTTAATTCTCTTAATTAAAGCCTCTGCAAAACCATTCTGGGTATGGACATGCGGTACCGAGTGCTCAACTACAATCGCCATGCAATAATCATCAAATACCTCTGAAGTAAATTCTCCGGCATTGTCCATTCAGATGGACTTGATGTGATGATTAGGGAATACATTTCTGATGCGAATGATCTGCGAGATCAATTTTGCAAAGTCGTGGTTTCTTGTGGACAACAAACCCACATATGACCACTTCGAGGAAGCGTCAATGAGCACTATGAAATACTTAAATGGCCACGAGATGGGCTGAATGGGACCATAAATGTCTTCTTAGATGCGTTCGAGAATGCGGTACTTCATCCTTCACTTTCAGAGTGGAGGGTCTAGTAATTAATTTCCCAGTGGCACATGCAGAGCACACAAAATCTTCATGATTTGGGAAATATTTTACATTAATATTATGCCCTTGGGAATTGTTGATTATGTTTCTCATCATTCTACGACCTGGGTGGCCTAATCTGTCATGCCAGAGACAGAAGAGTTCAGAGCTTCTAAATCATCTTCGAGGGCGGTCAGGTGCAGTGCCTTGATGTTGGTATAATATAGCCCATTTTCTAGTAAAGAAAGTTTTTCTAATACCCTTTTCCCATTCTCTTCGCGCTTCGTAATGAGCAGGTATTTCTTACCGTACTCTTCTTCAGCTCATCGTGGAAACCATTTGTGCGAATATCCTTAAAACTTAGGAGAGTTCTAGTCGATTCTGGGTACAATAAGGCTTTTTTAATGACCAAAAATGAGTCCATGGGGAGTATAATTGTGGCTCTTCCTGAACCAATTATACAAGCATCGCTTCCGGCGATTGACTAAGGCTGCCAGTGCTCTTACAAATCGACTGAAAACTTAGTCTCACTTAAGATGGTATTCATTGTGCCGCTGCTAGCTAAGCACACTTCCTTCATAGGGCACTACACTTGTTCAATATAGGGTATTTTATTCATATGCATGAGAAGGCAATCAACACATAAATAAAATACTTTAATATCAGAACATATCATGCCATTATAAACTGAATAAATGAATGAATTCTTCAAATATCATCCAACCATCACGAAAAAATAAATGCTAAAGTACCATCCATGCAAATTCTAACTTGTCCTTTTAACACAAAATAAATGACATTTAAAGTTTAAATGCATCATGTGCATCAGACTTCTTCTGCTATTTTCTCGGGGTTGACATTCTCTTCAAGAGAAATCATGGCATTGGCTGCTTCTAGGTCGAAAGGGGTTGCTGCTGTCGTGATGGTTTCAACCTCCATCGGTGTGAGCAATTGCTCAAAACTATCCCCTCACCGATGCAAAGTGGGCTTCATCTGCCTTTGCCATCCCGTTTTGGTTTGCTAGCCTTATTCTCACGTGGAGCGTCTGATTTGCCTTTCTGGGCTGCGGTTTTACCCTTCCTGCCCCTTCTCTTCACTAAGGGATTTCCCACCTTATGGCTCCTAGTGTTGGCTTCATGGCCAGCAGAGCTCTCAGGTGGCTGAGTGACGTAGTTCTTGCGGAGAACTTCATCCTAAGCCTCCGCAACCTGCATCATATCAATCAATTCGGCATACACCGTATAGCCGTCTTGACGATAGTTGCCTGCGGATTGTACTGCATTGGGGTGGAAGGTGGATAGGGTCTTCTCAATCTTACGCTGCGTGATGCGCGCCACGAGTTGAAGATTGGTACAAATCCTGTGCAAAGCGGAATTGTACTCCCCGACTGTCTTGAAGTCGGCAAACCTCAGTCTAATCCACTCTTGTTCTGCTTGAGCAAGAATGATGTATTTTAGCCTCTCAAACCGCTTCTTGAGTCTGGTTCAGAGTGCTAGCGCGCTCTTCTCTGCCATGTACTCATTTTTGAGAGTAAGGCAGAAGTGGTGCCTGAGAAAATGAAGTGCTTGATCATTCTCCTCAGTAATGGGTTGGGCGTCATGCTGTCCGCCAATCCCAATAGCCGTGCGGAGCTTCTTAGCTACAAGCACTATCTCGACATCGTAAGCCTACATCAGATAGTTTTGGCCATGCTATGCCAGCTCCTCGAACTTCTGATTCGTGATGCCAGTCATCTAAATGTGTATATAAGTTTAATGCTGGTAAACATGCACGGAATAATTTACTACGGGTAAATAAATGGTACAAGTGATTCATCTTTGAACTTGTAGCACTCTAAGTTGGCTCAATTCAAGCTTCTCGGTTCCACTTAGATTATTGACATGGTTTGCATCATCTTTGGATACCTTTATGTACACTATGATCTTGGATAACTTGACATGCTAAGAAATTCATTTAAATTTCAGATTATGACTTATTTGGCTTAACTTGTTTATACGTACATTGTCATGATCTAGATAGCATTCTATAGTGTTATGGCTTGGTGTAATACTTCAAAAGTCATTTTGGATAATCTTCATGGCTCTAATCCTGAATTCGAATAAAATACAGCCATTTCCTCCAAAGCATGACTTATTCTTCTCCTTGCATCTTGATGATTTTATTGCCAAAAGGGGGAGAAAAATGGAGAAAAAGCTATGTTATGGGGATTTTCTAGAGCTTTGAGGAAAACTTGCTCTTTCTGTTTTCGCTCTAGCATTCTCTTCTGTCTACGTGGTCATAAGTTTCTTTGCATTTCCGTTGGACCATGTATAACTTCCAAACTCAACTTTATATGCTTTTTCGGGGTTTGTTAATATACTCATCAAGGGGGAGATTGAGAGACCATGTGGAGGTGCTCCCATGTTTGTGATGAGTAATTGACACATGTTTTTGAAAGTCGAGTTTGGTTTGAGTGGTTCGATCCAAGTCGTTGCGTGGTGCAGTCGGCTTCGGTCGGACCTGGTCGAGCGCGGTCGAAAGTGCTTGAACGCTTATTCTTCTTTTCGACTGGTTTGGGCTTTGAGTATTTCTTCTAATGCTATTGTTGATTTCATTATCTCGAGCGGTGCTATGTGATGTGTTTTCTTGTCTGTGATGGCTGCAGGACATCGAGGCGGAGTCGTGGCGAGACACGGGATGACCGGACTAGGCGTAGGTGGTGCTGAGGTCGGAGCGGTCGAGATGTGCCGAAGACGGCGCGGACTCGAAGTGGTTGCGAGGCGTGCACAGCAAGGAGCGAGGAATCTTCCCGGAAGGTGCAGCAGGGGCATTTTGGGAAAAGCGCAAGACTGCAAAAGCGGAAGCGGATTCGGTTCGAGTTAGTGGATAAAGCATGAGGCTTAGTGGGCAAAGTAAAAGCAAAACCCATTAGTGCATGGCTATAAATAGGAGGTGTGTTTCCTGGTTGTTGCATGGTTTTTGGGGGTTTGTTTTGCTTTTCTCTTTAGTTGGTGAAGAGTAGGTGAGAGCAGGAGAGGAGTTCTTGGCGCTGTGTGTTCTTGAGCCTCCCTCTCAATCATGTATGGGGCAGTGAGATGAGTTGAGCTAAGATGTAATCATTCCTCATTTGCAATAGCGTATCGGGACTCCTATGTATGCATCTTGCTTCAAGGAATGATTGGATTTGAGCAGTATTCTTAGTCCTGTCTCTCTGTATATTTTTCCTTAGATGCTCCTTTGGATGATTTCTTGAGTTTTTGAGTTTTTGATGTTTCACTTGCGGAGGAGTTTCAAAATGGGTTGCTCTGTGATGGGATGACATTTCTAGACCATTTGGTCAGCTATACCCAAGAGCTAATTAAGTTTAATCTCAGGTCAATCTCTCAGCATGCTCTGTTCTTGATTTCCTCAAGTTTCCTTTTCTAGGGTTTTGCTGTAGTTCTTGATTCCCACCATAACTTGGCATGAGATTGGATTTGGAGTATCCTGAGTTCATTGCTAAGCCCTGTGCAAAAGATCATGAGCAAAAGTTGAGTAATTGTTGAGTTTTTGGAAAATCTGTGTTTTCTTTTGAGAAGGTATAGTTTTTGTCAAAATCTTGATTTGTGGTTCTCTTGGTGAAATTCCTGGTCTCCAAAGATCCCAATGCTATTTGGTTCATCTTCTTGAGCTTATGGTCTGAGAAGAGTTTCTTCTTTTCTCAAATTTCTTTTAATTGAGTGTTCTCTGAAATTTCAGTGCAATTTGGTCTACAGTTCGTACTGCTATTTTCAGCCACTTGTTTATGCAGTTTTCACCCCCTTCTTGCTGCTGTTTTCAGTCAGTTTACTGCAGATTTCAGCAAGGTATATGCAGCACCTTACTGCAGTTTACAGCAAGGTGTGTGCACCACTTTACTGCAGTTTTCAGCATTTCTGCACTGCAGTTTTTCAGTCAAAACTGCTGCTATTTTCAGCCCTGTTTTGCTGCTATTTTGCTGCAGTTTTCAGTCCAGTTTTCAGCCACTTCTTGCTGCAGTTTTTAGTCCAGATTTCAGTGACCTTCTTCTCAGTTTTCAGTGACTGCAGCATGCAGAATTCAGTTTCTATTTTCAGTTTTCAGTGAACTGCAGAATTCAGATTTCATTTTTTTATTTTCAGTTTTCAGTGACTGCAGTATGCAGAATTGGGTTTTTGTTTTCAGTTTTTAGTAAACTGCAGTTCGCAGCCAAGATTTCCAGCTTGCTTTCTCTCTACAGAATCTGCATTTTCAAACTGCTATCACATTTAATTTACCGACAACTGCATACTTCCTGTTTTGTTTGTTTCTTAGCCGAATTGATGTCTCAATCAATTTGTCCACTTCCTGTGTTGAGCTGGCCCTTTTTGGTTTGATTCTTTTGACTCCTTGGCCTCAGAAGAAAAGTGAGTTTCCCAGAATTTCTTGTGTTCGGTGAGCATTCCTAGTCTTTGGTCAGTTTGACAAAATTGTTTTCGGCTTTCGTTGAGCGAACTACTCTCTTGTTTCATAGCTCGTATAGCTATCGGAGAAGAAATTTTTAAGTGGATACTTTTTGGGGCAAAATTTGAATGCACCATTCACCCCCCTCTGTTGCCATTTCGGTACTACAATTGGTATCAGAGTCGGTTAGCTCTTTTCTATATATCTTAACCGGTCTGTGAGCCATGGCGACAGACAAGTACTCAACCAAGCCTCCCGTGTTTGATGGCATCGATTACCCTTTCTGGAAGAGCCGAATGGAAACATACATCCAGGCTCAGGGTTATGCCATCTGGAGGAAGGTAAAGGTCAGGTTTGCTGTTCCTGCCGATGAAGACATCAACATGGCAAACATGCCCGATGTTGAGGCAAATGCGAAGGCAAGGAACATCATTATCCAGGGTTTGAGTAGAAGAGAATTCGATCGCATCTCTCACCTGTCATCCGCCTACGATATCTGGGTGACCCTCAACGCATACCATGAGGGCACCACCCAGATCAAGACGGTTCGACAGGACCAGTTCAAGCGAGAATACAACAAATTCGAGATGCTTGCTGGTGAATCCCTCGATGAGTGCTTTGCGCGTTTTCACAAGATCTTGAGCAACCTCCGAGCGGTCGGTCTCACATACCTCGACTCGGACAACGTTCGTCAGATGCTCACGGCACTTGATCTGCGTGTTTGGAAGATGAAAGTGACCACCATCAAAGACACGACAGACCTCTCGACCTTGACTCTTGACGCGTTGTACTCGCGCCTCAAGACTCACGAGATTGACGTTGTCTCTCGCAGGTCGAAGTCACAGTCGATGGCTTTGGTCACCGATCTCGTTTCTTCTTTTGGTCCTTCTTCTGATTCGATTTCTGGTTTCTCCCTTGCTGCTCTCTGTGACGTAACTGATGATCAGTTAGAGCAGCTTGCGGATGATAAGTTGGATCTTCTTGCTCGTAAATTTTCGCATGCCTACAAGAGAAGAAGGGACAGAAAAAGAGGAGGACCCATGATTTGCTTCGAGTGCAGTGGCCCCAACCACATTCGGGCAAACTGCCCCAAGCTGGAGAAGGGCAAGAGCGACTACGGCGGTTCGGGCAAGAACGACTACACCGACAAGAACCGCAACAAGAAGCCTTCAGCGCATCCTCAAGGCAAGAAGAAGTTTCGCAACTTTGGGAAGGCCAAGAAATTGTTCCATCACGACCTCACCGCTTTCGACGACCTTGACCTCAGCGAGGTGGGGGGATGGAGCGACGACGATGAGACGGGTGACCAAGACCCCAAGGTGGCGACGACTTCTCCGGCATGTGCTTCATGGCCCTTGAGGGCGAACTGAGCGACAACGAGCTGTACTCCGACTCCGACGAGGTAAGTCCCACCTACGACTAGCTTAATGATGCTTTCCTTAAGCTAGGTAGATTCCATGCTAAGTGTAGGGCTAGGTGTACTGAGTTGGAGAAGGAAGTAGCTAGATTGTCACGGGAGCTTACTTCACTTATATCTGCTCCCTCCCGTGACGAATGTGATACATGTTGTGCTTTGCTTGGTGACATGGAGAAACTAAGGACCCAACATGATAGTGTGTCCTCTGAGCTAGACATGGTTAAGGTGGAGAATGTTAGTCTACTTGCTGAACTAGAGATGAATAGGGTAGTTACTCTTTCATCCCCTGTTGTTGAGACTACATCTTGCACCTCATGTGAGGATAAGGACAATGCGTTTAGAGATCCTTATACCATGTTGCTCGATCTGCCCTAGACTTGTGAAAATTGCAATAACTTGAAGTTGAACCTAAAACGGGCAGATCATAAAATTGCTGAGTTGTATGCCTCTTTACTTGAGCCTGTTATTTCTTTCACAAACTGTCCTAAGTTAACTGCTGAACTTGAATCTGTCTCAAAACAGTTTCAAGAAATGATTGACTACAATAAGAAAATGGCTCAGTATGCTTCTAAGGACCCTGTTAGCTCACCATGCAAAAATTGTGATAAACTAAAATCTGACTTGATTGCATTGGATGAAAAATGTGTGAAGCTAACTAAGGACCTTCTAGAAAAATCACATCCTACTTGTGCCTTCTGTGCTGAGGTGTTGGAAAAGGATAAGGATATGGTAGAGACGTTTAGGAAGAGTTACGAAGACCAAATGGCTAGGATTAGGACTGCCCCTTGTGTGTCCTGCGAAGCCCTCAAGGTTGAGGCGGCCGTGCATAAGGAGAGATACGCACGTGTCATTCGCTCTTCTACTGTTGGTTCTTCTTCCTCTCCTCCTGCAGTCTCTTCTCCTTCCCCTTGCTCCTCTTGCACCTCTCTCTTTCAGGAGTGCCAGTACTTTATGAACACACTTGAAAGATTCGTTGGAGGCAAAAAAAGCTGAATCTTATTCTAGACAAGTCCAAGATTTGCAAGTTTAATCAAGATCTAGGGTATGATTTTCTTGAGGATATGAGGAAGCATCCACCTGCCGTGCTCGGACACATGCGGCGGGTGTGATCGAGTCAAGCCTAGGGCCGAGAAAGTTCAATTCAAATCGGTGGGCTTTGACCAAGGATTTCGGCGACAGGTGAGTCCACAGCAGCTTGGCCTCTCGGGCGAAGCCTCATCATGCTACTTCTACCTCTCGAAGGTGAAGTATCATTGCACCTACATCGAGAAGGATGGACACTTGGTTGACCGATGCTTCAGGCGCGCTAAGATCGCGCGTAGATATTGTGTTGCAGCTCTTAGGCGTATTTAGGGTCAGCCCCAGACCTTGAGTGCACCTAAGACCAACACGAGGTCTAGGCTTGCTCTTGTTGGTGGATTTGGGCGACATCGAGTTTGGTTCTTGAGTTTTCGGTTTCGTCCTCATGCTCCTTCGGTCGTGACTTCCGCCGTCCTTAGGGTAGATCTCGTTTCCCCCATCGAGATGACTACTGCGGCGAGATCGATGTGTTGCCGGTGCTCAGGCTCGCTCTCCGTGGCGGTCGGACCCGGCAACGACTTGTCTCTGCTCACGGACCTTACGCTTCTGAGCGACGGATGGCGTGGGATAGTTAGAGGTTAGTCGTGTGTGACTACTTCTTACGCTCGACGTGTGACTCGGTATTGGGTTCCAAAATCTATTTTGATTTATCGATCTTGAGACTTTGCTCTCTTGTTGACTCGAGCTCGTGGGGCGGGGAAGGGAGAGGTTTGGGTTGTAGACTCCTGCTGTTCTCGACACATGATCGGAGACTCTCGTTGGTTCTCTTCTCTAGCACGAGCTCCAGGTGATGAGACTATCACCTTTGGAGACTCTTCGTCTGGGCGCGTCATCGCCAAAGGTATTGTGCGCGTGAATGCTTCATTTGTTTTAAAAGATGTTGCTTTGGTCGATGGTGCTGCGATAATTTGCTTTCTGTTTCTCGACTTACCGATGATAACTTTGAGGTGAGCTTTAAGAAAAACAATTGCAAAATTCTTGATTCTTGAATGATCGGTTTGGGATTTCTCGATTTGGGAGGATCTTCGTGCTGATTTTTACGAGTCTTGGTGATCCTCTCCGGTGTTTGGTTGCTTCGAGTCCGTGACCTTTCTTTCGGCATAGGAGACTTGGTCATATAGGATTTGACCATTTAACCTGAGTTAGCGGCCACGATCTCATTCATGGTCTGCCGAAACTCAAGATGGTCAAAGATCTTGTCTGCGCTCCTTGCCGGCACGGCAAGATGGTTGCCGCTTCACATCCTCCTCACGGTGACTATGACCGATGCACGGGACAGTTGCTCCATATGGACACGTTGGACCGGCTAGAGTGCGGTCGGCGGGAGGAAGTGGTATGTTCTTGTCGTGATCGATGACTTCTCGAGGTATTCTTGGGTGTTTTCTTAGCCTCGAAGGATGAGGCGTTTACATTTACGAGGTCTTTTAGTAGGTCGTCTATTGAGCTCCGGGTGCCTTACAAGCGATCCGCATGACAATGGCACGGAGTTCAAGAATTCCTACTTGAGAGGTTCTGTGACGAGACATGTGTAGAGCACTAGTTCTCTTCTCCATACGTCCCTCAGTAGAATGGCATTGTGGAGAGGAAGAACCGTACCTTGGTCGAGATGGCCAGGACGATGCTTGATGAGTACTCTACACCGATGAAGTTTGGGCTGAGGCTATAGCCACCGCGTGACATGTCTCAAATCGAGTTTTTCTGAGGGCACACTTGCACCGCACTTCTTATGAGCTGAGATATGGGCGAAAGCCCAGCGTCTCTCATTTTCGTGTGTTTGATTGCAAGTGCTTTATTTTGAAGTCCGGGAACCTAGATAAGTTCGAGTCACGCTCTTGTGATGGGATCTTTCTAGGCTACTCGACTTCTTCGCGGGCTTATAGGGTTTGGAACTGTCAGTCTAATAAAATGGTAGAGACCTGTGAGGTGACTTTCGACGAGGCCAGTCCGGGGACTAGGCCCGATATCTTAGGTTCTTTAGAGCAGTCCGAGACCATCTTTGTGGATGATGAGGACGATGGAGATGAGGGCTGTCTACCCGATCCAGTCCCTCATTCACCCCTTGAGGTGCCGTCTTCTACCGCACCTTGAGGCGATCAGCCTTTGCCTTCCGCTTCCTCTGGAGCTAGTGGCTTTGTTCCTACCTCGTCGACTCACGGTGAGGCCACTATTCATCTCATCTGGACCTCCTAGACACATTCAAAAGACCATCCTTGAGGCGATTATTGGAGACCTTTTCGAGCGAGTCACTCGTTCAAAATCTGGCATGTCTCTTTTCATCTCTATTACGCCTTTGTTGCCTCATTTGAACCTAAGGCGTTTGTCATGCTCTCTCGGCGTGTCTTGGGTCAATGCCATGCATGAGGAGTTAGAGAATTTCGAGAGAAACAAGGTCTGGTCACTTGTTGAGCCCCACGAGGTCACAATATCATTGGGACTAAGTGGGTGTTCAAGAACAAGCAGAGTGAGGATGGTGTGGTTATTCTGCATTTTATCCATCTTAGTGCGGTGAAGGAAGCGCGGTGTAGTGTGGGGTTTGGTCGTGTAGTGTTCCCTGCGAAATGGAACGCACCCCAATTTATAGGGTCCGTTTTCCTCTACTCGTACGTGTAAAGCTGGTGTGTGTGGTCCTAGCATTGAGTAAAGATGGGCCGTATTGTCATGTCACTGCGAAAAGCTGCATCATCATGCCATATGACTGTGCAAAGCTGACCTCTTTTGTCATGTCTCTGTGCAAAGCTAGTCTCTTTTGTCCTGTCTCTATGCAAAGCTGCCCTCTTTTGTCATGTCACTACGCAAAGCTGCACCCTTTTGTCATTTCACTGCGCAAAGATACCCACTTTTGTCATGTCACTGCGCAAATCTGCCCCCTTTTGTCATGTCACTGCTCGAAGCTACCCCTTTTGTCATGTCACTACACAAAGCTGCCCTCTTATGTTATGTCTCTGTGCAAAGCCGACCTCTTTTGTCATGTCCCTATGCAAAGCTTACCTCTTTTGTCATGTCTCTGTGCAAAGCTGACCTCTTTTGTCATGTCTCTGTGCAAAGCTAGCCTCTTTTGTCCTGTCTCTATGCAAAGCTGCCCTCTTTTGTCATGTCACTACGCAAAGCTGCACCCTTTTGTCACTTCACTGCGCAAAGATACCCACTTTTGTCATGTCCTTTGCAAATCGCCCCTTTTTGTCATGTCACCTTTGCTGAAGCTACCCTTTTGTCATGTCCTTTGCAAAGCTGCCCTCTTATGTCATGTCTACGTGCAAAGCCGACCTCTTTGTCATGTCCCTATGCAAAGTGACCTCTTTGTCATGTCCCTATGCAAAGCGACCTCTTTTGTCATGTCCTTTGCAAAGCGCCCCTTTGTCATATTCTTTGCGTAAAGCTGCCATCTTTTGTCAAGTCTATGCACAAGCTGCGTGCTTTTGTCATGTGGTCATTGCACTATGTTCTCTCGTTCTATATAAAAAGCATGGTTGGAGTCCCATGAAAGTAGGAGTAGAGAACCCTGTAAATCAAACGAAGAGGTACCTTCTCCGTCGTGCAGATACATACCATGGCGGACAGGGGCGGTCGGGCGAGGTCACCAAAGGAAGACCTTCCCGTGGAAAGGAGGGAGGACTTCGGTCCTAACCACCGCTTCATACCCAGCAGGCATGCTCAACCAGTGTGCCCAAAATGCAGACACAATGAGGACGCGACTGTGCAGGTCCTCGAGGACTAGTTCGATGGTGGGTGACGTTTCTTCCGATGCCCACACTCCGGGGTACAAATTGCTAGTAGTACATATTTCGTTACTGCTTATAGAGCCTCTGTGTTTACAGTCATTTCCCGTAGATGGCAAAATGCGACTTCGCCGACTGGATCGACCCTCCTCATGAAGCGTATATTGTCAGGTACGTGGATACATTATGGGATCGAATCTTTGAGTTGGAGAAGCAACTCCGTACTCTCAATGAAAACAACGACATCCACCAACAGATGCAACATGAGAGGGGCAACGAGGAGGTTGTCAACATAGGAAGCTCCTACGATTAGACATGTTGCTGTGCAAACCCTAGTTGCATATTTGTGCCACTACAACGATGGCCAGCCCCGTCCGAGGCGGCCCCCTCAGCAATACTCCATGTGAGTGCCACGAGGCTCGTTTGACATATAGGCAACGAGATGTATGGTTGTACCGTAATATGTAGGACTGTTGTTCGAAATAATGTGCAATGTTGTTAAGCATGTAATGGATTGGTTGTTATTTTCGTGCGGTTGCCATCATTGAAGTTCACTATTCGATTGGAGCGCGTAATGAGTAGGTAAGGAGAAGTACAAGTAAGCACGGTACAGTACTAAAAAGTTCACTTTGTAAATAACAAACGTAAACAGTACACGAACAAATGGTGTACAGTCAGTACTACCCTCGATCGCCACCACAGCCAACCCGTCTGGCGCGTCCTCTGTCTGGCCCGCGCAGCGGGTGACGACGCCTTGACAACGTAAGACGATCAGGAGACCGTCGCCCCGCCCCTGAGCTGCTGGAGTAGGCTGCATCGCTGCCTATGTGCCCTCCAGTGCACCGGTGAGGGCACTCCCGGAGAAAACCTCTGGTGGTGTGCCGTGAGGTACAGACCTAGACACCTACCCAACCCACTCCGAGAAGTACTAGTCCGGATCGTCCGGGCTCTCAGAGGCACCCAACCCCTACTCGGGCGGGAAAAGACCTGCAAAAGTAATATCGTTAGTTTCTAATGTAAAGCATTGCGATAAAACCGAGATCATACGATACGTACCCTTAGTTGGCGCCATTACACCAAGAGGAGGGACGTATGACATGGAGTACACCCCCTGTGTGGGGAAGCCAGGGGTGTATGGAAGACGCGAGAACATCTGCACTGGCAGAGTACAAGGCCGTCCCCAGGCAGATCTTCCAGCCTCGTCTGGGTGAGGTGCTGTAAAACATGCCCACGTAGAACCTCCGGAGTAGTGGCTGAACTGTCTGTGTGCTGGGCATGGCTGTGGAGGCCGTTGGTAGCCTCGTGCAGGACAGCAGGGTGACAACACGTCTACCCTAGTCCGTGATACGATGCCACGCGCTGAAGTTGTCCTCGTGGCTCGCCTTGGCACTTGCGGTGACCTATTAAGCATACTCTGGCCCTCCATGAAGGTCGAAGCACCGACGTCAGCCCGAAGGAAAAGACATAAAATGGTTAATCATCGAAGCTAGCATTGCCATTAGCGAATGTTCAAAAATACGTGTAACGTACTGCGATGTGCGCATCCCACGTGAGGTGCTTAGGATACGTGTCTGTCGGAGCGGCGAGGTGTGCGGGGAGTGGGTAAATGACATGTACGAGCCTCGTACATGTCCTACCTGATACCAAAGACGTACTCGTGATGTCGTAGGGGCGGTCCTCCTCAACCCGGTCGTCAAGCGCGCCGTCCCACTGCACAGTCCACCCCTACATCTTCGTCATCTAGTCTGTGTCGCGTTTCACTCCCTTTATAGAGTTCCTGCTTGTAGGACCACTTGATTAGTAATTGCCAATGGAATAGTAAGTATGTACAAATTTATGAGACGCGGGCACTCACACGTGCACAACCTGTGGCACTGGTGATCCGACTGGTACTGGAATAGCCTGACGTAAACCAAATTACCGCATCACTCGCTGCGACGAGTAGTCCTCTATGAAGATGTCATAGATGAGCTTCCGGCGCGTCAGCCAGAAAGCCCGGTCGCGCCAGTAGAGTGTCGACAACCCATCGGGAGCACGGTCCAGTAGAGATGCATGTGAGTATGGCTCCCATCGCACGTCGTCGGCCATGAGGCGGTCGATCTACTCAACAAAGGGAAGATACGCCCGCGTGACATGCACATGTGTGAACTGCACCTGCAAGGATGAATAGGTGTTACGTACGACCGTCGTTATTACAAAGGAAATAACAAATTGACATATTATTTACCCGTCGACGACACTAGAGAGAACCCATCGTCAGTCGGTCGAAGTCTCCCCCGGATACATCTCCAGCCCGTACGGACTCGTGTCATCTAGCAAAAGTCGTTCAAGGCTGAAGCACTCGAACGACCACAGCTGTAGCAGCAAGGGACAGCCCGTGAGGACCGAGTTCGGCTTGGTCCTCGAGCATGCATCGCACAAGCCGCACACGTCGCGGCAAGTGTGACCGATCCCGGTGACACAGGGGCCTTGCCGTCCGCGATCGCCCTAGCATGAGAGATGAGGTGCGCATCCATGGTGTTGCCATGGCTGGTGGTGAAGAGCACCTAACCAAACAGCCACAGCAAGTACACCTCCAAGTGGCATGAGACCTGGTGATCGTCCGCCTCTGGATCCATCCGCTCCACCTGAATACAAACAAGATGTTATTATTATGTAATAGCGCAAATAAGAGCTTCGACGACACTTGTAAAGACCACGTACCTAGAACTGTGTGAGCCACCTCAGCGACGGCCCATGTGTCTGACTCGCTGGGAAGATGTAGTAGTCATCCGCGGCACCCGGTGGAAGGACCCCTCGAATCTGCCGAAGCGGTCGGTGCGCGCCACTCGGCCGGGCCTCGGTAGGAAGGCGGCGCCTCCGCGATCGGAAAGCCAGCGGCGGGGACATCCTGCGGGGTCGGCGTCATCTCCCCGAATGGAAGGTGGAAAGTGTACATCTCGGGCCGCCAACGGTCCACCAAAACCGTAAGCAGGGAACGATCGAATGGGAAGCGTCGTGATCGCTCCACGACATCGTCCCCGCCTGCGGCCACGACAGGTCCATCCTCGTCCGTGGCTTGCACTATCCGGGCATGAGGGAGTAGCCTGGCATCCCGCAGCCTGCAAACAAAGTGAAGGTCAGCACAGAACGTTTTTACAGCAGCACTAAAATGCTGGCGGGGGTCTAGTCTCCAGTCCACGCAAGGTGTGAAGCGCCCAGCTCAGCTGGCTCGTCCGCCCTTCCCAGTGGCGGCACACGACGAGAAGCGCGATGCAGGCGTTCCATGTGCTCGTCCAACAGGGGGTACCGCTAGTCCGAGTCACGACCATCACGAGTCATACCTGCAAAAAGAGTTCAAGTTAGCACTTATAAGGAACCAAAAAAGATCGCATGTAAACTAACAGTTAATAAAACTAGTAAGTAAGTAAACAAAGCAATACTAAGCTACCAACATAACATCAACTATATTACAAAAAGGGGATGTAACATAGCAGTTGTACAAATGGTACATGAAATATACGATACATTTAGTATGATATTTCGCATGTCATAAGTGCGTAATAAACAAACACAGTTTCAATGTAAATTTAGTTCTAGTGTCCAACAACTAGTATTACACACCATGCCGCTCTGCCTACTAATCAGCACATGCATTGCAACGTCTAGTTGTGTGCCCCTCCTGACCACATCGCCCGCAACATGCACCAGATGCTCCGGCTTGCGATTCGTCCATATCATTTCTAATACACCGGCTCTGTCGCCGACCCTTCCCACCCTTCAACATGTTAACATCTGGAATCCAGGTCCTCACTGCAATGTCCAAGGTGGCAAAGTTTCCAACCACTTTGAACCCCTGGAGCTCCCCACACCAAACATTGAGTACCCTCTCCTTAAAAAAGTACTCCGACATGAAGATCGAAGGATCCATGCTGACGGTCCCGTATGCGGCAAGGACAAGAGAGCATTGCTTGTGTAACAGCTTCAGCTTGTTGCACGTGCATCTAGGTTCATTTGCATGATCTCCAAGGCATACCTCGTGGGTAACAAGGGAACGAGCTGTCCTAAATCTGGCTTTATCACGGAGTATCACGTTGAAACGATGCTCCCTGTTGCCCATGACCTGCACTATGTACAATTGACCCTTTCGTGCCTTCATCACCATGTATGCCGTAATTTTTGACGAATACAATGCTCGGGGATTTGCCGCATGAAGTGCCACATTCGTGTGCCTCTCTCTGAAGTATCTGATTGTGCTGTGAAGAACACCTTCCACGATGGCGACAAGGAGCTGTAAATGGAGGCCCCTGAGAACCCAATTGTACACCTCTGCAAGGTTCGTCATCATTATGCCGTACCTTGCACCGTCCGTGTCGTGCAACAGCGACCACTTCTCCAATGGTTCTCCCTCGATCCACTATGAGAAGCACTTGATATTTCGTGAGCTCCGCCTTCTTGGACTAGCTGGGTTAGGCTCATCAAGTGCTGCTAAGCATTCCGGTTGTACCGCCCCAGGCATGATCGGCCCCTTGCTCCTCTCGTCGATGTGCTTCTTGGTGTGCTCATCCAACAATGCCTACAAAGTATCAAATTTCCTCTGCTGATTCTGCGTAGCCAGCCTCTTGAATAGCTTCATTAAAGGTTGTTTCCTGAACTGCTTGAAAAAGTTAGCCCCTAAGTGATGAATGCACCACATGTTCCTCATATCCGGCCAAGAAAAGGGCTTCTCTGGGTCTTCCTGAAGTTTTCTTATAGCCTTTATAATCTCGGCATGGCGATCATAGATTATGACGCACCAGGACGAGTGCCGACAACTCCAACCCTGACATGTCTGAGAAACCACAACTAGCTTTCATAATACTCACTTTCCACGAATGCGATGGCCAGCGGCAATATTTAGTTGTTGCCGTCAACGCCTATGGCCGTCAGAATCTACCCCTTGTATTTGCCTATCAAAAGGTCCGTCAGCGAGATCACGACGACGTGCTCGAATGCCTCAATGTAAGTACCAAATGCTAACAAGGCTCTCTTCAACACCACATATCTGGTGGACTTGTGGACGGCTTGTCTTGCATGCGATATCGTGCGGGTTCACGTCACGCAACACCTTAAGCACACGAGGAAGATTGTGGTACGCCACCTCGAAAGACCCAAAATATTTTTACAATGCCTTCTGCTTGGCACGCCACGCCTTCGCGTAGCTAATCTTCTACTTGAATTTCTTTTCAATAGCTACCACAGTATGCATGGCCTCCATGTATTTCTTCTCTACTATCTCTCCGTACATCAAATTGGCTATAAAGGCGGATGTTAGGTTACGATGCCTCGCCAAAACACTGTTGAGAATGCAAGAATACAGCTCCACCTTTGACACAATCCAATGAGTTTCATACTGGGGTCTACAAGCGTGCACCCTCCAAGGACAACCAGCCTGCTCGTACTTCATGGTGTACTGCTCCTGGCTTGATTTCACGACACGAAATGTCCGCTGCATTGAAAGGACCCACAGCTTGATGGCATCCTGCAGTGCTGACTTGTTAGCAAACATAGAATGCAACCGATCCTCTATCTCATGATACTCCCACGCTGATTCATGCTCATCATGTGCGAAAATACCCTCAGCATTAAACCGGTTCCATTCCTGTGGGATAGAAACTTCATCCTCTTCCGAACTATCCTCGTTGTCATCCTGTACAACTTCCTCTTCAGCCCATGCCCTCTGGTCATACAGTCCATCTGTTGCACGATGTACTCAATATGCTCCCCTTCATCGGCTTGTACATCTCCCTCTCTATGGCTTGACCATTGTAACTCTCCTCCATGTACCGCATCAGGTTCATCACGAGCAACCTGATCATCTTCGCCAACATGCGGTCCGCCCGAGCTGCTAGCACCTCCCGTAGCAAGGGCGGACGCATGACCTTGCATACCTTCTAATGAGCATGGTTGCACAAGCAGGACACAGTCGTATCCACGGCGTCAACACCCTTGCACAAAGCTCTTCTCTGCGGTCTTGTGACAATGTCTTCAACTCCCATCTGATGTTCATGGGAGATCGGCTCCAAAGCCCTTGCACGATGATGCTGCACACCTCAGGGTCCAACAAAAAACTCTGGGTCAGCCAATGCATCACATCTGATATCCGAGCATTCTCGCCATCCGGATGTACTAGAGTGACTTGCGAAAAACCGCTCAAATCCACACCATTCGGAGCTTCACGAATGGTTCCAGCACTGTAATGCACTCTCAATGTAGTGGCTATTGCCATTGCTGATGTCGGCCTGCATATATGTTTCAATTTTGAGACATGTCAAATACCATCGCACAATACCAAAGTACCGACGTACTGCAATTCACATTTCGCCGATCGTTTGCATGTCGTAACCCACTACAATAACCTAGTACTATAAATTTCCAACACATGAATTAATTAAATTCTACCATAAATATTTACTAATTTTTTAATAGGTATAAATTTCACCAGACGAAATTTGTACATTACGGTGACTGAATTTTCTACAACTATAATTTTGTACACATGTAGATTTCGTACTGATGCTAATTTTCTAAAACTATGTTCCCTAAATTATACATAACTACACGCTTCTACGGCTGTTAATTTTGTAAACTACATGTTTAATACTAAAAATTGTACTAAAATTTCTATACTAAAAATTGTATTAAAATTTCTATACTAAAAATGTTCCATACTAAAAAATGTATACTACAAATTTTCTAAACTAAAAATTGTACTAAATTTTCTATACTAAATTTTCTACATCTACAATTTTTACTAACACTAGTATTTCATAAAAATATACTGCAAATACAATATACTAAAAAATACCTGAATTTGAGGATCTGAATGGATGGAATGGCTCCCACTCCTCCTTCCTCCTCCTCCTCTCCCTCTCCTCTTCCCCCCTCCTTCTCTTCTTCCCCTCCTTCCTCTCCTCTTCTCTTCTCCCCTCCTTTCTCTCCTCTTCTCCTCTCTTCTCTCGGTGCCAAGCGAGCGAATGAAAGAAATGGCAGCTGCGGCGGCGGCGACCGAGCGCGACCCTTTTTAACCCCCTATCGCCTGGGCATTGGGCAACTGGACCTCCAGTCGCCCAACCGTATGGCGACTAGACCTCCAGTCGCCCAACGCCTAGGCGACAGCAATAATTCACCCAACCGTTACCACATTACCCACGTGTCGCCTCCCGATTGGACGATTGGCTCCAGTCGCCCACCTATTGGGTGACTAAAGCCTATTTTTGTAAAAAATTTCCCCGTGGGTATATTTCTGTAATTTCGAATAAAAAATGGATTATTTGTACAAAACAAATCTCTTTCTTGATATCCATATCGATGGATTTCCCTCCGTCAATACTCTGCGCCCAATCAACCTTGTCTCAAAATACCCATTAACTCATACTAAAGCTAAATTGAGTTTATTTGGATTTATTTGGACCTTTTGAGTTATTTGTACTTATTTGGTTTCAATTGTTTAGCGTGTAATTAGAAATTGGAGTCCTGAAGAATCTATGGATCAAGCGAGGTTAAGATCTAGATGAAGATTAAGACCAGAAGCTCAAGACCTTCGAATGAGAAAGCTTTGAGTCAGCTCAAGACCATGATGGCTGTGCAAGGCGACTCAATACTTTGATCATCTTGAACCTACATTTTCTGCTAATTATTTTTGTTTAAATTATCAAATTGCATGCTGTTATTTCATATGCAAATCTATGATTGATTTAAGATTCTAGTTACATGCCTATTATTTATCTTGCAAGTATTACATTCCCTTGGAACATTTGAGCATTTGAATATTGCCGCCCTAGGAAAACTATAATGGTAACTTTTGAAAATAAGTCTACATTTATACACTCTGCTTAGTACTGCCTAGATAGTCGAGGGCATTAACTTTCCCTGGCACCATTGCAACATAAAAACTTGGTTTAGGCAGCCATTGATGGAAGGTGGCTGGTATATTGTAACATAGATATTTTATGCTCCCAAAAACTTCAAATTGCTTAACTATTTTAGTGGATGGTTCGGGGGTGTGGTGCAGTGGTGCACGAGAGTGTGGTTAGCAGTAGAATCGTCCAAATAACCCTAAGGACCGAATCATGTTATGACCTCCCAGTGTATAACTATACAACCACAAGCTGGCAAATTGTAGGCAGGGCTAACTAATTTACATCGACTCAGTGTGGGTTGCGCCGGTGTGACCACGGGCGGGCAGAGGATGACCACATCCTTCGACGTGACGGCACAAGAGGGGCTTTTGGAAGGGTGCTCGTACCCCTAAGAGAGTGAAACCTTAGTAGACGTGGCTCTGCCGGGAAGATGCATTGTAACAGCTTTGTTATGATTACTCAATCGCACACCTAAGAAAGTGTGTATTGGCCGACATTGTGAGATAATCTATCTTGTGGGTAAAGTGTACAACCTCTATAGAGTTAAAAACTATTCGAATAGCCATGCCCACGGTAAAGGGTGGACATGGAAAATTAACCAGATATAATTCTATTTCAAAAACTTTGTGGGTGAAATTGAAAAAGTGGCGGGCAGTGAAAAGCCCTGATTGTGTTGCCCTAGGTGTCACCCCAGTGATAAGGTAAGCGGTTATAACGCTGAAAGAACTATCATATGGTGTAGGAATCATGTAATGGTGGATAGAATCTGTGCTACTATTATTACAACATTCTTTTTACCCAATATCATGTTTTAGTTCAAGCTGCTAGGTCTTAGGAAATTTCTACGTATCATATTTTAAGAGTAATATATGGCAAATAAAACAACCAAAGCCTTCCTTTGAAAATAACCAAAGCCTTCCCTTGATAAGTCATGCATGTTATCTATTTGCATCCTGTGTATTAGCTCGCGGAGCACGGTGGTTTGTGCTCACCCTCGCTCACTCAATTAATCTAGAATCAGGAATCAGATCGCTACGCTTCAGCAATACACTTGGTCATGATGGTGAAGAAGATGAAAATGTCAAGAACTAGGTCACAAACCCCAGTTGGCTGCTTGTGGGCACGTCCTGAGGGTCCCACCTTTATGTTCTGTTTCCGCTACTGCATTTTATTAATTTCAGCATGATCGGCCCATGAGTAAGTCTACTACTATACTACGCTTCTGCATGATATGTATTTTGATGTTCAATACTATATCTATGAGCACTATCTACTGATCTAGCGAATAGTGTGATGGAATCACAGAGAATTCTGGATTGTATAATTTGGGTCCGACATTAATCATCTAACATTAATGCATAATAGAGGAACTAGATGACAACCCAATTATAGATTTATATACTTAAGGGATATGTTTTAAAGTAAAGATCCTTAATATGGGAAAAGAGAACATAGATCAATACTAATGAAACCTCAAAACATAGAGTGAGCCTTCCATAAATGTATGCATACAAGAATGTATAATGAAAACATATGCATATATTCAACTTAGACTATATGGTGAAGTTCAATCTATATTTTGGATCCAATGAATGCAATAAGACATAAGAATGTGATGTAGAATGCATACCTCTTATGATTTCACATTTTCATCCAAACGAGACTAAGCAATATCATAATCAATAAACAGGTTAGTCTCACAAATAACTTTGTCATTATCACCAAAATTAAATTAATGGATCTTGAACTTACAACCAAACCTCGAGACCTCTGGGACCTCCCTCCCCCCCACCCAAGAATGACCGGAACTATGCTTTGGGAGCATTACCTAGACTAGAAAATTAGCATCAACCTAAAGGTAAACAAATGTATGAATTTGTCAACTATCGAAAGAAAATGGATGAGCCACACATGACTAATTTTTTTCATTAAGACATTATTAACACTAACTACCTAAGTATGCTATTAAAGTCTAAATGTGTTAACTATCGATGATATATGCATTACTTATTACACATGAAATAATTGTGCTACTCTCACCCATACAGAGCCACACATGACTAAATATTACCATTAAGACATATTATTAACACTATCTAAGCATATCATTAAAGTATGGATATGTCAACTAAAGGTGATACATGAAATAAATGTGCTACTCCTGCCCACACATGTCGCCTTCAATATTCACCTGAAAACAATAACAAAGCAAGCACGTGTCTATGACTCAGCAAGTATATAATAAAATGATAAACATCAATAAAACAATAGACATAACTTAACCATGTCAACATCCATGTATCACTGCGTAACATAACCATGCCGTTTTCCATAACTCTTTTCATCTTTTCTTTTTATTAATGCAATGCAATGCAATATCCATATGTATCTTTTAAACTCATACCAATATTGCTAAGAGAACACCCGTTGATGTACACCCTTTATCTCCATCTCGTGGAGGTGCCTTGTAACACCCAAGGACCCACATTACCCTGTGATGCTACTAAAACCACTCCACAACTAGCCAATTTATAGGATAAATTAAACTGACAACAAATACTAAACAAGATAGTATAAGCAGAAGCATAAACTACTAAGGAATAACATGATAGTGATAGCAATTCAATATTCAAAACACCCTCCAACATTTTAATCTAAAATATAATTCACAAATTTAATATTATTAAGATAATGTAAACAAAGCTATGGAAAGGTCTAGAATCCTTTCAACTTTATTACAGCATAAAAATATGTTACACGTGCATCGATTAATGGTGCCGCTCTACCCTTCCCATGCATGCTCAAAGTCCACACAGGGAGGGAAACAAGGGTGAGATAAAATATCGCAAGCAAACATTTTAACAGGCTATTCAAACTACAAACAATTATACATCATCATTTATAATTCCATACAACCACAACTACAATTCATGTCCACAATTATTAAACCACCACAAACTTCTATGAATCATACCTCTACAATTTATGAATGCAGTCATTTTATCCATAATTAAATGCAAATGAAATATTTAATCTTCCACAATTAACAATCTTTATATCCTCAACCTCAAATCACCATCAATGACGGTAAAGCATAAACAAATAAATCTTGTTTGACTTCTTTAAAACCTCAACCACTACCACTACCAAAGGCAATAAAACATACGTAGGTTTTACTTCAATACTTTACTATTTCTTACATCCACAATTGCTATCAACAATTAATACGAGAGAAAAGAATCTCATACCACAATCACAACCCTTACCGTACACAAGGGACAGCCCCATTCCACGACCACATCCACATACCTCATATCGCAAATAGCTCACATGAGCCAATTCCACATTACAACTATGAAGTTGAATATTCCACAAAATAACTTCACCACAATATATTGCATATGTATGCAAATGATCTTTCCACAATGCAATGCATATGAATGCTTTCATGCTATGCTCCACATCACTCTTTCCACGCGGGATAGGAGGTGCATCGTATTACGGCAATATACGATGCTCCCAAAGATAAGAGGTGCATCATATTCGACAATATACGGTCTTTGTCGGAGTGCGATCGCGGCTAGGTCGGCGACATCCATATATACTGAGAGACCATGTGGTGGTCATCCCGTGTGTATGATGAGTAATTGACAACGGTTTAGGGAAGTCGAGTTTGAGTTGGTTGGTTCGGACCATGTCGTTGCGGGGTGCAACGGGCTCGGTCGGACTTGGTCAAACCTGGTCAATAGGATTAGGATGATTATTCTGATGATTTGACAGGTTTGGACTTAATATTGTGTCACTGATGCTATTTATGCTTTCATGTGTCGAGCGGTGCTATTTGATGTGTTTCTTGTCTGTGTGGCTGCAGGACGTCGAGGTGGAGTCGTGGCGAGACACGAGGTGACCGGACTAGACGCAGGTGGCGTTGAGGTCAGAACAGTCGGGATGTGTCGAAGACGGCGTGAACTCGAGGTGGTTGCGAGTCGTGGACGGCAAAGAGCGCGGAAGCTTCCGGGAAAGTGCAGGATGGGCGAATCGGTAAATTTGCAAGGCTGCACAAGCGGGAGACGGCTCCGTTAGGGTTTAGCCGGCGTAACGGGTTGGAGACCCGTTAGCCAAGGGCTATAAATAGGTGTTGGGGGCTGCATACCCCCTTGAGGGTTTTTGTGCATTTGCTCCATTTGTGTGTGTTCCTCCCAAGAAGCATGTGAGGCTCTTGGTGTTTTTGAGGATTGAGAGGGAGAGGTTGGATTGAGAGTATTGTAATCTTTCTTGTTCTAATGTTCATGCGTATCGGGACTCTTTTGTATCTTTTATTTGGAATGAATTTTATTTGCGATGCTTGTGTCTCTTTTCTTCTTCCTGTTTTTACCCAGTTTTTTCTCTGTTTCTTGAGTGTTTCTGTTCTTGCCTTCTGATGTTTGAATGGAACCTGTGTTAGGGTAGCTGCAGAACTTCTTTGAGACAGAACTCTTATGTTTTCCTTCTTACTATTGGCAAAGGATCTTTGTCCTGCTGTGAGCAAGAGACTTGAAAACGCAAGCTGTTAGTACTTATTTTCCTAAGGTCCATTTGCTGTATTAATTGAAGTTCAGACAAATTAAATTGAGAAGAACCTTCACTTCTGCTTTTCGGCTCTTCAAGAATTTTCTGTACTCCTATTTTCGTTGGGCATATCTGAAGTTTCAAGTCCTTCCAGTTTATTTGTCCTAAAAGGAATAGCTTCTTAGAAGAATCTTTCATTTTCTTGGCTGTCTGGAGGATTTCCTGTTCTGCAGTCATTTTCGGCAGCTGTGGTTCTGCCTTTTTCTGCCCTGTCATTCGGTTCATCCAGCAGTTCGTTTTCGTTTGCATGTCCTTCTTTCTTTCGTGTTTCTTTTGCAGTCAATCCTTCTTTTTGTCATTAAACCTCTCTTTTGATTTTAGTCATTCTTGACCGAGCTCTGTTGATGCCTTCTTTTGATTCGGTTCTTTCAGCTGCTGGTATGGCATTCATATATCCTACATACAGCTTCCGATTTCTACATGTTATCTATACCTACTGAGACTGCTATTTTCAGTTTTGTGCCGACTACTTCGTTTGTTCTTTTCAATCCAAAAATCTGTAGCCTGTAGTTCTTGAAGCCTGTTCTCGACTATCTGTTTCTTTTGCTCTGTACTGCTCCTACTGTGCCGACAGCAGTTTGTCCACTGCTGCCTTTTTCTTCAGGTCTTTAGGCAATTCTTGGCTGTTTTTCTTATCTTCAGTTAGTTCAGTTTCCTTCTCTTTCGGCAGGAGTTCAGCCGAGCTGCACTTTCCTCTTTTCTTTGTGTCCGAGCTCCTTTTTCATCCGAGTAAAAGTCCTGATTAAAACATCTGCCTGCTAGCAGCATTCCACCGTTGAGGCACTTTTCTTTTTATTATTTTGCTGATCTTTGACCATTTTGCATGCAGATCAAACGGTATTATTTTCAGCTGAAATTTTTACTGATTACTCTCTGATTTATGCTGAATTTATTAGTATCGCATGCGTTCCAGTTTTCAGCAGAATTAATTTTCGGTGAGTTGCTTCGTTCTGCATCTTTTTGAGTATTCAGTGTACGAATTCTCGGGGGCGATTTTCAAGAGAACGACATTCACCCCCCCTCTGTCGCCATTTCGGTCCTACATATATAAATGACATGATATGATATGAATGATATGATAATCAATAATCACATTAATCCATCCTCAAAGGAGCATTATCATGCTCACAACATATCCACATCCACAAGTTCACCACATCTTTATTTTCATATTTCACATTTGCACATTAAGCAAAAATTCTATATGACTACGAGCAGTTTATCAACATATCAATTGATCAATACTTGCTATCATCACCACATTTAAAATATCATGCAATCATGTCATAATGTATCATCACCGCTACGTTTACTTGCCTCAATCCGACGAAGCGAAGTAAAATCAAGAGCGCTCAGGGACTAGACCACATGTCCAAAAGGCAACTCTCAGCACATAGCCACAGCATACAAACACGACTAAAGTAATTTAAGGCGTCGCTAGAACCCCGAACCCGCACAAACTCCTCTCCGCTCAACAATTCAGCAAATTACATTAACATCCTGAAAACCTAGAAGAACTGTAGAACAAAATGTTGTGAAATATTCGGTAATACATTGTGTTGAGTTGGGCTTTTGAAAATATTTTTCTGAAAAACTTCGGAGAAGAACCCAAACAATAAAATGCTAAGAAGGAAAAACCCACCTGTTTAATTAATAGAGAATTCTAAATTTGAATTCGAATCTGAAAAGATGATCCATAAAGAAAACTTCAAAAGTTAACATAAATAGATTTTTCAAAGAACCAAAGATAGATTTAAATTAAGAAGTACAAATGGCATGAATGCTTGATATAAAATTTTAGAAATAAGTAGGAAAAATTTAGATATATATATATATATATATATATATATATATATATATATATATATATATATTTACACAAAGTAAATATATCTCCAATTATAAAAGAAAAGAGGAGAAAATAAAAAGGAAAAAGAAAAGAAACCGGTTGTGGGCCCAAGAATTTTAAATGTAATAACCACCCTGTTGGGAAATAATTTTCTTAAGTACAAAAATATCTCTAGGGATTTCTGTGAATTTTCTAGAATTTTTTGTGGTAATTTCATATTTTTTTTCCGAGTATATTAAGACCTTTAGCAATCACGAAATTCAAATTCAAAATAAAATCCAAAACCCCGATCGACGTGGAATGGGCGGATCCGCCACGTCGCCCGGATCCGCCCTCCCTCCCCGCGGGCGACACGCGTTCGGTCCCGATGGCGCCACATCGCCGCCTCGCGCCATCTCGGCCGCCTGGCTGTCTCCTTCGCCGCCCTCTCTCGCTGACAAGCGGGCTCCGCTGTCGTGATCGCCCCCTTTCTTCCTCCTCCTCCGCCTTTTGGACCCCCCCTCCGCCACGACTGGCGCGACCGCTCTGCGGGAATCCCTTGAAGGCGCGGCATGAGAAAAAACCACGCCGCCCGACCCCGCTACACCCCCGCCGCGGATGCCACCAACAACACGCCACGCGGTCACCCCCCCGCGGGTCCGCGGGCAGCCTCCTCGGCCGGATATAAAGCGCGGATGCGACCAAAAGTTTCATTGTCGCCTCATCATTTTCCCAGCGCAATTGCCCCAAAAGCGGCTGGATCCCGGCATCCTCGCTTCTTCCCCAACTCGTGTCGGCCCTCTCCATTCCGATTCTCGCCGGGAACTCGATTCCTGCCCACACCATCCCCACGTCGCCGACGTTATTCCCAACATCGCTGAGCTTAGCATCGGCCGTAGCTCGCCCGGCCAGAAGCCTCCCCGCCGCCGCCGCGCACGCCGACCTACCTCCGATAATCCGGCCCTCCTCGTCGTCGCCACCGCCGCATAGCTCGGCATCGCGTTTGACACTCCCAAACCTCCCGGACCTCCCTCGCCGGCGACGGCCACCGCCTCCCTCGGCTCCGGACCTCCTCTGCCCCGCCTCCTCGCAGCGCTACCTCAAGAGGTATTCTCACCCTTATGGGTTGAGATGCGCTGCGAGCCCGCCTGCTAGCGGCCTGACCTCCCCGGTTCCCTTGGCGCACGTTCGAGCCCCGCTCACGCGGCGCCGAGGTTGAGCCTTTCTCTTATTTTCCCGTGACAGTGGGCCCCACTGTCGGCGATCTGCTACATCCGACCATCGACAACCGGGACCCTTTATGCGGGGCGCGGCGGGGGCGTGAGCCATTGCCGCTGGGCCCCATCGTGTCGGCGCCTGCTGAAGCGCACAGCGACGATGGGTCCCATGTGTCGATTTAATATTTTCGTGATTTATCTAAACCGAAAGTATTCAAATGAGCATAACTTATTCGTTTTAACTTCAAATTGAACGAAACCAATTTCTAAATTCATCTAAATTCAAGAGCTATCCAATGGAACCAGAACCAACATTTTTGAAGCTTGTTTGAATTTTTATTGTGCTATTTGATTGTTGTGCTAATTTTTATCTAAATTTTTGCATATAAAAATTAGTTTTCGAGGCCCAAGAAGAGGAAGTCATTGTTGTAGACTCAACATACGAATCCCGACCTTTGCATCCAAGGCGAGTCAATGCTTTGATCATTTTGAGCCTATGTTTTCAATAAATTATTTTGGTTTAAGTATTACAAATTGCATGCTTATATTTATGTTGCAATGCATGTTAATTTCAGATTTTAGATATATATCCATGTTCCCCTGGTTTAGTATGCATCCTTTACAATATGCTTGACTATGTGATCCTTGTCACCCTAGTTAAGTAATAATGCTACAACTCCTTTGAAAATAAGTCTATAATTATAAATGCCATGCTTAGAGTTGTTTAGGTAAATAGGGGTGTGAGAGCACCCTAGCATCTCTTATGAACTTGAGAAAAACATTATTGGGCAGTCATTGTAATGATGACTGGTGTATGTTGGCAGAATGATATTTTTATCCTAAAAGGACCCCACATGCTTAATTATCTGGGCGGATGGTTGGAGGGTGTGATTGTAGAGTGGGCCGTGATAGCCCAAAGAATTTTGTGGAAAGAGTGGTGCCATGATGGCAATAATGGGATTGTGGTGGAATCGCCCAGATAACCATTAAGGACTGAATCTTGTGATGACCTCCCACGGTACAACAAGTACAACCACGTGCTGGCAAAGTGTAGGCAGGGCTAACTAATTTGCATTGACTTAGTAAGAGTTGCGTCGGTGTGAACACGGGCAGGTAGAGGATGGTCATATCCTCCGACGTGATGGCGCAAGAGAGGGCTTCTGGAAGGGTGGTCGTACCCGGAGGAAGTGGAAACCTTAGCGGTCGTAACTCTGCTAGAAAAAATGTATTGTAAAAGTCCTGTGATAGTCTACTCAACTGCATGGCTAAGGAATCATGTGGGGCAATGAGCAGATCTATCTCATGTGGGTAAAGTGTACACACTCTACAGAGTCTAAACTATTCGAATAGCCATGCCCACGGTCAAGGGCGGACATGGGAATTTGAATTGTCCTGAGTGTCGTCCCAGTGGTAAAGTAAGCGGTTATAACACCGAAGGCATGATATGAAGAGCAGAGACCATGTAATGGTGGATGGTCTCTGATTCGCTACAAATAATTGTATATGTCATTGAACATCATGTTTACAGTCCAACTGGCTAGGTCTTAGGGAACTTTTAAAGTATTGTAGTTTAAAAAGCACATTTCAGCAAACAAAAGAACCTGAGCCTCCCTGTTAAAAGTCTTGCATACTACCTACTGCATTCTGTGTATTGACTCGCTGAGCACGGTGGTTAGTGTGCTCACTCGCAATACCAAAATCTAGATTCGGAGCTCAAGATCCTTATGCCTACGAGGAAGCACCTGCTGCGGATGGAGGAGACCACGCCGAGAATTAGGATGAATAATCCGCGCTTAGAACTTTAGACATCTAGACTAAGGTGTGGCTTCATCCAAATATTACTAGAGCCCTAGTAATATTTGTTTGACCACTTTTGCCCTCAGTATTTGCTTGTGGTTTAAAGGTCTATTTTGTTCTGCTTCCGTTGCTAATCTTTTGTAATGTAAGTAATTGGCCTGCCTGGCCCTACTATAACAACTGCGCCCTTTTGAAGGCCTAACTTCACCTATGCTATGTAATAATATTATGCCTTGATGTGAATTCAGCGATGTATGAAATGATTCAGATATGTATCTGTGTGCATTATCTACTGATCCAGGGAATAATGCGGTAAGGCACAGCAGATTCTGGATTGAAAAATCCGGGTCTGACAATTACCCTCTGCAGCAGCGCTGCTTAACATTTTCATATCTTTAAAAATATTGATCCAATTACAGCAAACGATACTCCTATGGATTCATAACTTTAAAGCCTACATTTTTCATGTAGAACACATATTTTTATTTTCATCACAGCTAGGTGTAATTTAATGCCCAAAACCGAGGAAGAACTCTGTTCTCGCAGTTTGGACAGCAATATTAAAATGTGTCCCAACATCAGTACAGGGATCCAAAACTTCTGAATTTTATACAAAATATATAATTCTGAATTATCTACAACTTTTTCAATTACGTCCAAGATCATAAATATCATTTACTGCCTCAAATTCACAGTTTAATGTCAGTCCGTACCAATTTGCTCGCCTGACGAACAGCAGTATTCCCGACCCTGTAACTCCCATATCCCATGGCCAAAAATTTCGAAACAAATACAGGAGATGTGTCTGGAAGTCCTCTACAACTTTCCTTTTAGGAGAGTCTGCAGGAACAATCGTTTACTAGGTCAAAACCGCGCGAACAGACGTGCTGCGCGAATCAATCTACAGGCAGACAACAGCTAATCTCTAATCGGGCAATTAATCTATTAACTACATTCAAAATTCGTGCCAAGAACCCTAATTATTCATAAGAACAAAGGGTTTGGAATGTGAAAAAATTACCTAGATGATGGATTACCCCTTTTTTTCTCCTCTTCTTCTTCTCCTTCCTTCTCCTTCCTTCTTCTCCTTCCTTCTCCTTTCTTCTCCCTCCAATGGCAGCAGCACTTGGGGCATCAATGGCAACAACGGGGAGAGGGGAGGCGCCCAAGAGGTGGAGGAGAGGGGTGGTGGCTGTGGGGGTAAATGGGGAGAGGGGTGGGGTCTAGGGTTAAAGGGGTGGGGTGCGTTGGGGTGGGTGCGCCACCTCCTTGGGCCTGCCCAAGGCGGTCGACCCACTTCCGGGCAGCCCACTCTGGATTTTAAAATATTTTTAATATATTTTAATCATTTTCAATGTTCTACAATTTTATTTTTCCTTCCCGATTTGCGAAAAACCGGCGACTCGCGATTGTTTTAAAACTTACGCCGTAACAACGTTCGGGATATTACATGCCTACTGAAGTAAGTTTTTCTCAAGAACGCTCTGGACTAGTTATATAACTTTCTCACCAACCTGGCTTATGCACTTCGGACTAGTTATGACCTGGCTCATATGCACTTTCCATGATGTGAATATAAGTGATGCAATACTTTCTAATAATCATTTATCATAAACCAACATTACCATGTAACTATCAATATCATCTACTCATTGTCATCATATTACATTATATTTAACACAACTCAAGTAAAAATGGCATGGAGAGTAAATTTAGATACCAAGTGCAAGAATAAACAAATGTTTACCGTTCTACCATGTACTTGCCATTTAAATATGGGAATGATGTGTACATGACACCAACCCATAACCTTCACCTGGACAATCATTACCATCCTCAATAACACACCACAATAATACATACACATAAAGAAATGTCATCGCACAAAGAAATGTCATCGCTTCTAAGCGTAAAACCCGACATAATGAACTTTCTCTACACTGGACAATTCTCCCGCCGTCCCGGTGATCAAATGACCATAACTCCAGAATCCAGAACCCAAACACCATAGGACATTCATGTTCTATGATCTACACAAACTTTCCAACATAATTCTAGTTATCACAATTTTAAGGTTGAGTCATCTTAACCCCCGTTTTTAGCTCTGAATGTAAATCTAACCCATATCTGGACAACAGTCTCACAATTTCATAGATATTTTTCTATAGCATGAAACATAGGAAATGATACCACCAATGGAAACTATAGGAAACTACCTAAATCTTTCTAGTTATCACCTTTAATTAATTTAGCAAAATACCAAGCTTAATTCATAAAACAAAACTACTCCAGCTATCGTGATCCCACTATTGAATAGTAGTTTCCCATAGCCATAAATTTTAAAGTGCCCAACCAAAATTCAATGCATTAGCACTCTACAAAAAGATTAGACCAATGATCTACAACTTCTATAAGAACTTATAACCCTAATTTATCCATCTACTAATTTCAATATGTAAATTACAGTGACACTATCCAACCACGACGATTCACTGGACAGCGAAGTAACAAATATCATAAATTTTAACCTAACCAACCAGATTAAGTGTTTAAGTACCCTATGAAAAGGTAACCAAATTATTTACAACTATGTAGTAGCTGAAATTCTCAGATTAACCACGATACATGCTTTTTGGTGTTTTTTTGGAGCCATCCAATTAGAAAATTTGTTATTGTATATCTGACACACTAAAATAGACTTAATATGGTTGCAATAGCACAATACAACAAAATCACTACAATAATTTTCTATTGCACTCAAGCTACACTCAACTCTCCAGAATTTACTAAAGTAATTCAAAGGGTAGGAACCTATGGCTCTGGGCTAAGAGCAGGGTTCAACATCCTCTTTTTATTATTCTTTTGTTTGGAATACTTCCCCTTTTTCCTTTTCTTGTTAAAATAACCACTTTAATTTGGGCCTATATATTATCTATAGCTCTATCTTTGAAAGACACTAGTTAGCTACCCCTTGCGCGTTGCTGCAGGCCAAGTTGAGAACACCATATGTTGTTGTGGTCTATGGTTGGGTATGGATCCAAGGATTAAAGGTAGGACGCTCGTCCTCATCTAGCCACCAGCAATACTTTTCTCTAATGTGGTAGAAATGCTCTGAGGCCTGACTTTAGAAGAAGGCGGAGACTAGAGACTTGTTCGATTATTCGTTGCTTAATGATAATGATACAATACTATCATTTTTATAGGGATGGGTAGACTTGACTTCTAAGAAGCCAATCTCTATATTAAGGAATCTAATACTAATAATATGAAACTTATCCTTAATACATGGAATAAATCTAAAATGAAATAAACACAAGTAATAAGGAAACTAATTATTATATTCTTAATCCACGATATACTGCCAGTGTTATCAAGTTGCCAAAACATATAGCACGCTACAATGCCATGTGATACTATTCATGCATGGATACAGTACCCTGTGGGTACTATTTATGCGCTGCTATAGTATCATGCCATACCACTTCGTCCCTCACGGCAAGGCAGTTCGTCCTTGAGCTGTTAGGTGGTGCCCATGGACAAAGACGTTCACATCTCCATGTTGACAAGACTGACGTATACTGGTGCCGGGTCACTTGAGAGCAGATCAGTGATGCTCTAACATATGGAGCCTAAAAAAGAAGCGCCTTAGCATGACATGGTGTCGAGGAAGACACTGGCGGCATGAGCCACCGACGTGGGACAATAGTGACACCTTTACTTGCAGAAGCATGATGATGGCGAGGAGGATGTGACAGTGGGGCTGGCCCCTCAGCCGCTGCACCCGCATCACCTATGGCATGCCGTGCGAAAAAGACTACCGCTGGACAACGACAAACTTCTTCCTCGGTGAATGCACCAATGTTATAGCCAAGGATAGCGTGGCTGACTGAGGAAACATCATCAGTGTTGAGGAAGGTGGTGGCGACGCGACCATTGTGGTGATGACAAGCACCTCTTGCTGCTTCTCCACTTTGGGCAATGTCGCAGCGGGTCGAGGTGGCGAATTGACCAGCAGTGGCAACACAGAAATTGTAGCAATATGTTGCGGCTTCTTCTCCTCCCTCTTGATCTAGTTCTCCTTCAAGTTCAATAATAAAGCCTTGATTTTGGCGCAGAGCTCATTAGGGGATAACTTGGCTGGGTTCTTTTGGGCATGTTGTTTATGGCTTTTGGATTTTGCTACAGTTGCTAGCTTTCAAATGGTGCGTCTTTTTAAGGCGGGTCTATAAGTCAATTATAGTAGACATTGTATCGACTTCAGCTATATCATCCAAAATCACATGCGACTATCTCTCTCTTTATACTCTCTCTCGCGCGCGCGTGAATAGCCAAAATTCAAAAAATCATAAGCCACAACCCAAAAAAAAACCCCACCTAAATGTCGATGTCAGCATTCATGGCCTTGATCGCATCAGCCCTAATCCTATCAATAGTAGAAGCCATGGTGAGTGGCTCTGATACTAAATGTTGTGGCCGGTAGTTGGGTACGGGTCAGAGAACTGAGGGTAGGGCACTCGTCCTCTTTTAGCCACCGACAGGGCTTTTCATTGATGTGATAGAAAGGCTCTGAGACCTGACTTCAGAAGAAGGGGGAGACTAGAGACTTGTTTGATTATTCATTACTTAATGATAACGATACAATGATCTTTCTCTATATTAAGGAAATTAATCCTACTGATAGGAAATTTATCCCTAATACATAGAATAAATCTAAAAGAAAATAAACCTAAATAAGAAGGAAACTAATTATTATATTATTAATCCACGATATACTACCAATGCTATCAAACTTCTCAAATATACAACGCACTACAGTACCGCTTGATGTTGTTCACGTGTAGCTACAGTACCCTCCGTGGTACTGTTTACGTGCGGCTACAGTCCCACGCCATAATATATGCACGTTAGCAATGTTTCAGAAACAATTTACTAAAATATAACACTACTTGCTGCGCACTTTTTTTTTTACTTCTATGTGCAATTACATTAAATTTTAAACCTTGGATTTGAATTCAGTAACTCAACAGTGAAAACAGTCTACCTACAGAGTAGTAAAATAACAAAAGGGGTAAACGAACAAATGCAATGGATTAAAAACAAAACGTACTAAAAGATTCTACTTGAGCTTCAAGCTTCACAACAATATAGCCATGTAGGTGCTCTGGTATTTGGAGTTCAGTTGGTGGTTCATGCACCCACATCACCTCTCTTTTGTGCAGAAGTCTCTTCTAAACTCTTAACACTGGAGGAGAGACATTAATGATCAGTTGTGTAATGGCAAAAGGTCTATGGTAGAATACACTAACTCGGAGATATCAAGATGTTAATACAAATTATTTATGCGAGCAATTCTAAAAGTGCAATAAAAAAGTTAATACTTGCTATTTTTCATCTGTGTACAAAAGTTAATGCCATGGTTAGACCTAATGCGAGTCTGATTCTTCAGATAGTTTTTTTAATAAGAACACCAGAACTCAAAATTCATGGCATATGCAGCTGTGTAGATGGAGGCATTTGTCAAGTGCGATTTCTTCAACCTCTTAATTTACCACAGTTAATGTCAAGTGCGATTTCTTCAACCTCTTAATTTACCACAGTTAATGGCACAGACTAAACTTTACTGATCTGATTTTAAAACATGATATATCTGAAGGGCGCACACCTCTTTAGACCACATGTATTAGCTGGAGAATTCAGTACACTGCTACAGAAGAGGGTATACTGGACGGGTACATCACGGCGGTTTTATCGGCAACCGTGCGTGATATTTTCATAGACGGTTATTAACATGAACCGTGCTGTGATAATTGAGACATCACGACGGTTTTATTAATAACCGTCAGCGAACTTTCCTGACGGTTCTTAATACGAACCGTCTATACCATCGAGATAACACGACGGGTCTGTTAAGAACCGTCGTGAAAGTTCCTGACGGTTATTAACACGAGCGGTGCGTGAAAGCGAGATAACACGAGCGGTTCTGTTAAGAACCGTCTGTGATAATCCCATGTCACTTATAATTGGTGTGTAATAGTCACATGTCACCAATAATTGGCGTATACAGCGATTTCGATCTCACCCGTCTATTCTCTCCACATCGAATGGCTGGCACCAGTTCCTCCCACGGCCAGGCCCTTATTAATAACTCCCCATCAACCTTTCCACTGGTACTAGTCACGCGTGAGTTCATCCACTAGCTAGCTTATAAGCTTCCTGTATGCATCTCCCCTCCGCTGTGAGCTAGCACCTCCATCGCGGCACGACCGGTTCATACTAAAGAACACACTCTTGCCGTAAGTGTCGTAAGTGTGTCTTGTTTAGTGTGGACCGTCGTGCCACGAAGGGTTTGTTAGCTTGTCATCCTGTAATAGATCGATCTGATCAATGTGTTGTTGAGTTTTTGTGCTTGCCTCTGTATTTGCATGTTCCTCGACGATGCCGACTACTGTCGAGATGTGATGTCCACTCCGACAATCCTTCTTTTTCCTGCAAAATTCAAGGCAATTTTATTACAAAAGTTCAAAAAAGACATTTCAGTTCTTGGTGGCGGTAGACATATGCCGACAACCGGTGATCGACTATTCATCGCATCTTCCCACTTCTTTTCTTGTGGGAGAAGTGGGAAGAAGCGATGGATAGTCGATCACCAAGAAGTCGGTATGTCGGCCTACCGCCACCAAGAATCTGAAATGTCGTTTTGAACTCGAACGCGCGCAGGGGAGCCGAGATCGCGTGCCGATAGCCGGTGGTTCACTCGGTGTTGCTTAATTACTCTATAAGGGTAATAATCCCTTTGAGATATCTCGATGGCGGGGTTGAACTATCACGAGCGGTTGTTACTTATGAACCGTCGTGATACTTAGTATCACAGGCGGTATGTGTTAATAACCGTGCGTGATAGTATGCATCACGAGCGGTTCGTGTTAAGAACCGCGCGATAGTATGCATCACGAGCGGTTCGTGTTAAGAACCGCTGCGTGATAATGTAACTATCGCGAGGCGGTTATTTATGTGAACCGTCTATGATAAACAACAATCACCGGCGGTTATTAAGTTGAACCGTCGTGATATTGCTTGTATCACAAGCGGTTCATATTAATAACCGTCACGCAGGCGGTTAATACTGAACCGTCTGTGATATGTCATTTTCACGACCGTTTGTGGTTGGAACCGTCGTGATATTACGCTTAGTATTAATTGCTTGGCGTGCTTGCTTGAAGGATGTCGACACCGTCTGTCTTCATTCTGTTGCATCGGTGGAGCAAGGCGGCCGGCTTTAGGGAGTTGGGGGCGAAAAAATATCACCGTCTTCTTAGTGATCTGATCAGAGGTTAGTATACTTAATTACTTAACATTCTTAGTGATCTGATCAGAGATTAGTACTCAATTGCTTAACATTCTTAGTGATCTGATCAGAGGTTAGTAGTAGGGGTAATAATCATTTTTGACACCTATTTGTCACTTGTGTAGCTTAGATGGACCGAAGCTGGATGTATGTTGAGAACCGTGTGAGTGAAGAGTACATTACTGGCGTGTCTGCTTTTAGAAGGGCGGCCGAGCTGGATATGTTGAAGAAGGGATGAAATATATGTATTGCCCATGTATTGATTGTGATAATCTCAAGATGTTTAGCAACTCAATATGATTGAAGCTCACTTGATTCAAGGGTTTCGAAAAAGGGTACAAATGTTGGACCATCACGGTGAAGAGAAGAGTACACAAGAAGGTAGTTATGACTAGGACTAGGACGTAAGAATAATATTTTTTTTATTAACTTGCTACAGTGCAAAACAGTAAAAAATATTTTTTTATTTCTTGACTGCCACGTGTCAATTTCTGGCTGGCTCGTTACACAAACTGCTGTGTGCAACGGGGGCACAATAGAATTTCTCCAGGACTAGGACGTCGTCGTCCTCCGGTCAAAGCTCTGGCACGCGATGTCCTGCATGGAGCCGGCGAGGGATAGCATGGGGTTGAGAGCCTGGTTGTCGCGTTGAAATCCCTGCACTCCGCCTTGTGGGATCCTAGCGCCGTCTCCACGCCGTCAGCTGGGTCCCGCCGCATCCGCTCCTTCACCACCTCCGCGCACAACCCGCACACCGAATCACAGGAGCAAAAGGCCGCGCGGACCCCGCCGATGTACGTCGCCGGGCAGTCCTCACTCCTCCGTCACACCGCAGCACGCGTACGTGCACCGTCTCCACCTCCGACCCGCCGCCACCGACGGCAGCCTTGGCAGCGTAGGTGCTCGCGGTCGTAGCGACGACATCAGGGCATGGGTTGCTACTGCTTATGATGATGAGCTTCTCCATTTTGTTTGAGATCTCTGAGTAGGCTCGGCGGAGCTCTTGCTCCTCCTAAAACACAAATGGTCGAGTCCACCGGTAACCTAGCCTGAACGTGGTGGTCACTTTCTTTCGCCATCGCTGCCGCCCACCACCAGTACGTGCTGAGGGCCAGCGCCGGCACTATGATCGGGTCCTACCGGAGCAATGCCTAATTAAGTTGGCTCCTACAAAAATTAATCTTATACCACTTGTTTCATTTACAGTTTTACCCCTTCAAAAATTTTACTACGAGTAGCACTACTACAAAACATGCCTTCCGTAACATATTCTCGTAACAATGTGTTACAACGAGATATTTGAGTAACCGGATGTGGGTGATTTGGCTAGCATTTAAAATCTCTTGTATTGCTTATCAAGAGCAACAAGCTGCAATCAACTGCCACTCATTATAGGGAATTAGCTGAGCTTATATGGAGCATGATAGACCAGAAACATACTATATATATTCTTTTTACACGTGTTTGGCAAATCTATTATATATGTACGTTTAAATCAATTCTTCATGTCGTTGCACTCAGCTAATTAATTAGCTCAATCTGTTACTCTACTCAACTCATTTACTCCATGGGAAGTATTTTTTTTTGTGCCTACGACTTTATTTCTCACTAATTTCGTATATCAAATTTCGTATATCTAAACATGAATGCACGCCCTCTTGATTTGCAACTGACGAAAGGAAATATATCTCTTTAGATAACCTAACTTTGCCACTACCTCTTCTATATTTAACATACTGAACTAACTATTTGAGATTGAATCTGATAGAATTGTCGGTGGTCTACTGAAATAAAGACCATCAAATCATGCATTTTGACATCCATCATTCTGCTAGAGAGAAACTGTTGATTTTTACCTTTTCTTAGTGAGATGGCAGTCAAACAAATGCAACGAAGTGACTGTTCTGCCTCAGTTAATCATTTAAGAAGACACTCTGGATGCAACACTCTAATTGCTCAACTTGAAACTTCAAATTGCCAGAGAGTTTTATGCAACAACATCTTGAATGCCACCATTGAAAACATGTCAAAGTTGTGAGATGCGTGTACTGCTAGTCTGCAACTAGAACACCTAGACATTCATAAGGTTGGAAGATGACTTACGATCGACCATGAGCGTCATTGGCGAACCCGTGCTGCGTGATGCGGGCGTGACGAAGTCGGTGAAGATCGTCCGGAGAGTCGCGGCGATATCCTCAGAGTAGCGCGGCGGCGGCGGTCTTCCGTTGCTAACGACGCAATAGATCGGGTCGCGTTAGGGTTTTGTTCAGGGTGTTTGCTCTCACGGGAACGGAAGTGGTCGTCACGGGAGAGGCCGAACCCCTTCTTAATATTGCGCTGCGCAACGGGGGACCGTAACCAAAAGTGGTTAGGCACCCCGATCGAGCGGCGTGAAAACGGGCGGGTCGTGGGCGTCACCCCACGTTTTCCTCAACCGTTTGCCTCGATCAAAAAATCCAACATTCTCCCCTTGATCGTGGGCTAAACATCATAAGCCCTCTCTCAATAAAGTTCACACTAAAGTAATGTGTCACAGCAGTCAATTAAGTACCGCTGGACATCAGTACTTATAGTGCTTCATTTTATATCGATTGGATAACATGATACTTCATGGGAGTTAGTTACTTTATATGGTCATCTTATTCCAGGATCACAGGCTCTCCAATAAACACATGCCGACAACATGATTACAAAAAATATTGGGTGGTAAGCCTTTTGTGAGCGGATCCGCAAGCATAAATTTAGTTCCAATATGCTCAATCTTAATTGTTTGATCATGGACTCTATCTTTCACAACATGATACTTTATGTCAATGTGCTTGGCAGCGCACTTGACTTGTTGTTACTCGAATAGAAAAGCGGGTTGATTATCGCGATGCGAGAATGAGTGGTCTAGAAATCTTGTCTACCACTCTCAATCCGGGATAAAGTTCTTAAGCCATACTGACCTGCCGGTAGCCTCATAACATGCCACAAATTCAGCTGCATTGTCGACGATGCGATAAGTGTTTGCTTTACACTTTTCCATGAAATTGCTGCTCTGCGAGGTGAAAATATAGCGATGATGTGGACTTCTTAGTGTCTTTACACCCAAAATCAGCATCGAATAACCGACAACCTCAAGGTTATCGCTTTTCCTATATGTGAGCATGTGACCTTTAGTGCCTTGCATATAGCGCAGACTTTCTTAACGGCTTTCCAAAGGTCGGTCTGGATTTGATTGATATCTGCCAAGCATCCGGTAACAAAAGCTAAATCGGGCGTGTACATACTTGAGCATACATAATACTTCCGGCAATGAGCGTAAGGTACATCCTTCATCGATCGATTCATAGTCATTCTTTGGGCATTGAAATTTCCCAAACTTATCGCCTTAACAATAGGAGCAGTAGGCGAGCATTTATGCATATTGTGTCTCTTTAGTACTGTCAATGTATGCCTTTTGTGATAAACCTAATATTCCTTGGACCTATCTCGGTGAATTTCAATACCAAGAACATAAGATGCTTCACCGAGATCCTTCATGTCAAAATTAGACGAGAGAAATCTTTTAGTTTCCCGCAGCATGTCCACACTGCTGCTGGCTAATAATATATCGTCCACATAAAGGATTAAGAAGGTGTAATTACTCCCCCTGAACTTAACATATGTGCAATTATCAACATCATTCTCCTTAAATCCAAAATTTCTTATGACTTCATCGAACTTAAGGTACCATTGCCTAGAAGCTTGCTTCAGGCCATATATGGATTTCTTTAGCTTACATCCCAAATGTTTCTCGTCTTCCACAACAAAACCTTCGGGTTGTGTCATGTAAACGTCCTCATACAAGTTATCATTTAGGAATGCAGTCTTAACGTCCATTTGGTGCAATTCTAAATCAAAATGTGTTGTGAGCGCCATTATAATTCTAAATGAATCTTTAGTCGAGACAGGAGAAAATGTTTCATTATAGTCAATGCCTTCTCTTTGTGTAAATCCTTTTGCTACAAGTCTCGCCTTAAACCTTTCGATATTCCCTTTGGAGTCACGCTTTGTTTTGTAGACCCATTTGCGACCTCTTGTTTTGGCTCAGTTAGGAATTTCTACTAAGTCCCATACATCGTTATCGCCCATAGACTTAATTTCATCTTTCATGGCATCTAGCCACTTAGATGAATTCTTACTCTTCATAGCTTCCTTATAAGAGCTAGGATCATCCACCTTCCCAAGATCATCTTCATTCAAGTAAACCTCATAATCACTTGGGATAGCAGATCTCCTCACTCGTTCTGATCTCCTGACAGGTACATTAGCAGGCTCATTAGGTTGTTCATTAATTGTCACGGAGGGTCGTGAAGGCTCATCATTAGTGCGACACTTGTGCTTTGAGCCCTCAACGTAAGAGTAGCCACAGGATTAATCGGAGGCGCGGGAGTTGCAACTACGGGATCAGCGTGAGCACGACCACTTGGGGCATAGGAAAATCAATGCAGCGGATTAGCGGCGAAGCAACATACATCCGCTTCTCCTCAAGATCAATTTTCCTAGGCTCCAAATCACCGATAATGCCATCATTTTCCAAGAACACAGCGTGTCTTGTTTCAACAAATTTAGTAGTACGATCGGACAATAGAATCGGTACCCTTTAGATCTGTCGGTATCCAATAAAATGACAACTCACGGTCTTAGGATCTAATTTCCCAATTTGTGGGTTAAATACTTTAGCTTTTACCGCACAACCCCACACATGGAGGTAGTTCAAACTTGATTTTCTCCCAGTCCATAATTCATAGGGTGTTTTGGGCATCGATTTCTGGGAACCCTATTGAGTATGTGTGCGCGGTCTTTAACGCTTCCATCCATAACTTTAGGCAAAGTGGAGTAGCTCAACATACTTGAACCATATCCATAAGAGTACGGTTTCTTCTTTCCGCTACTCCATTTCTTGAGGATCTCCGGGCATTGAGTATTGGGCGACTATACCATTTTCTTGTAAGAACACGGCAAAGGACCGAGAATCATCCATAAGTTGCATGTCGCCCATAATACTCTCCCCACGATCCGAACGCACTACTTTAATCTTTAGATCTTTGATTTTCAACTTCACCTTAAATATTTTAAATTTATCAAGTGCTTCGATCTCTCTTTAATAGGATAGATATAGCCATAACGTGAGTAATCATCGATGAGCGTAATAAAGAATCATAACCATCTACGATGTCACGGGAAAGGACCACATATGTCAATATGAATTAATTCTAAAATCACGTGCCGAGTAGCACCTTTCTTTATTTTCTTTACATACTTGCCTTTGATGCAATCAAGGCAATGATCATCCGAATCGCTAAAATCTAAAGGGTGGAGAATTTCTTCTTTAATGAGACGTTCAATTCTCCCCTCGAAATGTGGCCCAAATGACGGTGCCACAATTTCGACGAAGTCTCATCAATTAAACTTGCTTTTATTCACATCACATACATTCATGGATATAAGTGAATCTTGCGGGGATAACATGTAAAGCTTGTCGTGTGGGATGGCACGACCAACATTATCATTATTAAAATAAACCAAACACTTTCCGTGTCCAAAATTACAAGAATATCCATCATTATCTAATAATGAAACAGAAATTAAGTTTCTTCTCATCGAGAGAACATAAAGAACATCATTAAGTTTCATTACAAAGCCATTATTCAAGACTAAAGAAACAAATCCAATAGCTTCGATTTTGGCTTCCATCCCATTAGCCACTCTTAGGCTTCTTTCTCCTCTGAGACTTGTCAACATATGGAATCCCTGCAAGGAATTTGTAACATGCAGTGGCACCGAATCAATCCACCAAGAATTTATAGGAAAATCAGCATAAAATGCTTCATCAACAAAAGTAATTTCATAAGTACCTTTCTTGGCTAGCCATTTTAGCCATCCAGGACAGTTATCTTTGAAGTGGTCCTTTGACTGACAAAAATGGCACTCATCACTTTTCTTTTGTCCACTTGAGCTTCCAGGACCTGAAGCGTTTTTATGCGCTTTAGGGTGCTGTGGATGCTGTGGCTTCTTATAAGGGGAATATGATTGCTCCTTCTTTCCCTTTCCTTTATAGACACCTCTGTTTCTAAAAGGACCAGCTGTGTTTGAGGAGTTGATGTGATTCACAAAATCATTAGATCCCTCAGCTTTGATCCTCTCCTCTTCCTGAGAGACATTAGCGATCAACTCGCTCATTGTCCATTTGTCTTTAATGGTGTTATAGTTCACCTTAAAAGCTTCATATTGCTTAGAAGAGACATCATAATGTAATGGACAACAAAACCGTGAAATTTCAATGTCCATTGTCTTAAGTCTAGCAGCAATATTAATTATGGTCATAATGTGCTCACGGACATTTCGAGTACCATTGTACTTAGTGTTCATGAGTATGTGCATCGGTCAGAGCATAGACCTTAGAGGATCCTTTAAAGTGATCCTCTATGGAAGATAAATACTCCTTCACTTTTTCCTTTTCAGGGATTGCTCCCCTAATAGCTTCATTGATGGAGTTTTTCATTACAGCTAGTGAAATGCGGTTTGACCGATCCTACTTTTCAAAGATTAGTTTTGTATTCCTTCATTTTGTCATCAAATCATCCTCCCTTCATTAGGAGCGACTGGTTCATCGAACCTGAATGCATAGTCCAGATCCATGAGCTGGAAGGTCGTCATAAGTGCAAATTTCCATTTTTGGAAATTGCTGCCGTTAAGTGGCTCAATTGCATTAACTTGAGCGGAAACAGTAGCAGCTGAAAAATTTAAATTTTTTATTAGGAAAATGTATAATTAATTTGCATGAATGTTAACTTTACGTTGGTATGGTTAACAACATGCTCATAAGAATTTTTCGCATCACCGTTAAGGCGAAACGAAAAATTTAACATAATTCATACACATGCAATTACAATTAACGTTGGTCAAAAGGTAATAGCATGTGAAAATAAAACATAACAAACATAATTGATAACATGCAATTACAATTAACGTTGGTCCAAAAGTAATAGCATGAAAAATAAACATAATTCTCTAATTGAATTTCTCGTTGGTTTCATTCAATTAGAGACAAAAACATCAGGCAGCGGAAAAAATATCATAATATTTTCAGCAGCTTAAATATCCAGTAATATTTTCATGAGAAACATCAACTAATCATCAATTTTCATGAGATATACTGTAAATACATAAAAATATACAAAGAATAAATGAATCGCCACATTATGACCAAAAAACAAAAATGTTCCCATTGTTGGTAATGAAGACTAACGATCGGCCCATCGGGCCGCCCATTCCCCTCGCATCACAGCCGTTCATTTGAAGGACGGCTCAGATCGCACGTGATGCCCAGAGCAAAAGAAAAAACAAAAGAGCCATCAAACCTAGGAGCATTCGGCTCATTCCACCCGAAAAAATAGGACGAGCGGCGGCGGTCACGTACCAGAGGAGGGGCGGCTCGGCGATCTGCGCGTGGGAGCGGCGGCGGACGGCAGGCCAGCGCGACACAGGCGGCAACGGCTGCGCGGCCATGGCGGCGGCGGCCAGGCGTCCGCGGGCGGCGGCGGCGGCGGCCATGGGCGGCGGCCCGGCGACCCGGCGGAGTCAAGCGGGCGCGCATCCCTCGGCGCAGCTGCACATGCGGCGCGGCGGCGGTAAAGCGGCGGCGGCCAGCGGTCGGGCGGCGTCGCAGCGGCTGACAGCGACAGCCTTGCGCATGGCGGCCAGCCCTGAGCGACGGCAACGGCGCGAGCGGCGGCCGGCGGCGCAAGAACCGAAGTCCCGATCCCAATCCGAGAAAAAATTCATTGATTCGGTGATTTGGGGAAAATTTCTTGATGTTCATCTTTATTTGGGGTTTCTAGGGTTCGGGATCATAAAAATTTGGGGAAAACTTTAGTGTTTGCGATTCCCTCCTTCTAATATGCTAACCGAGAAATACCGGTGGGCTAAGGTTCTAGAGAGACTAGTAGTGCTCTGATACCAAATGTGAGATGCGTGTACTGCTAGTCTGCAACTAGAACACCTAGACATTCATAAGGTTGGAAGATGACTTACGGTCAGCCATGAACGCCATTGAGCGAGACCCGTGCTGCGTGATGCGGGCGTGAGGAAGAGTCGGTGAAGATCGTCCGGAGAGTCGCCGCGATATCCTCAGTAATGGCGGCGACGGTCTTCCGTTGCTAACGACGCAATAGATCGGGTCGCGTTAGGGTTTTGTTCAGGGTGTTTACTCTCACGGGAACGGAAGTGGTCGTCACGGGAGAGGCCGAACCCCTTCTTAATATTGCGCTGCGCAACGGGGGACCGTAACCAAAGTGGTTAGGCACCCCGATCGGTAGCGTGAGAACGGCGGGTCGTGGCGTCACCCCACGTTTTCCTCAACCGTTTGCCTCGATCAAAAAATCCAACAAAAGTTTGTAATAACCACATTGTAATGCCTATTTGAATGTGGAATGAGGGTGTTTCGATGGCCTAGGAATTAACCCAAAATATAGTAGTGGTAATCATTTGTTGATTATAGGGTGTTTATAGCATTTCCAATTGCAATGGTCATAAACTCATAATTGTAGTGAATGAAATGCTCCAAGTTGAATTATGAGGTGATAGAGTGGAGAAATGGTTTATATGGTAAGCAAGTCTACCATTTCCTGCAAATGGAAGTTTAGTTTATCTTTAAATTAAATTCATTCTTTAAGTTATGACCAGTTCATGATTTGGACAACCGCGCATGAGCACTTGAAGAGAAAGCAATGACACGCATGTAATAGTGTCAATCTCCACAGTGCTGTTCAATCTTGCTCCAAGATTATTTGGTCATCATTGAGTAAGAGGAAATGTTATGTTGGAGTTTTACGTGCTATAGCTAATTCATTTCAAGATGACATAGCAAGTAACACACTGCAAATGAAGAGTACCAACAGCAAAACACTCAACAGGATTTCACACCGCAAGTCTTCAAAGCGGAGCCATCCTTCTCTAATGAAGGTACAGATACATCATATAAAAAAATCATATTGGGGTCTTATATGCTATAACTAATTTATGTTTTCATTTGCTCATTTAATGACTATATTAATGCTAATATATGTTGGTACCACAGTACTTCTCAAGATTGCAACATATCCAAACAAAGAATGTGTGGCATACGCTACATTTTTTAGTAGTAGACCAACCGAAAAAGTTGAGGATGCTGAGTTAGGTAATCAATATACAAAAGTGTTTATCAATCATATTTTTGTGGAAAATGAGAAGTTAGTAAGGCCAATCAAGTGCAACAAGATAATTGGTGATGTCCATATCAAACGAAGACCAGTTGCCTTGGCCTTCATATTGTGTATGTTAATTGTTGCTTGCTTCAATTGTAATGAAGTACATATATTGCATTTTGTAATTACAATTGTAAAGGTTAATGTTTTTTTGTGCAGGTTGAAAGGATCCATAAGCCATATGTCAAAAAGAAGAGGGCCAAAGCAACTGATCAGTGCTGATTTAGGGTAGATCCGTGCTGCCATTGTTTGATCCAACGTCTAGGGTAATTTGAGACGACATGGCTGCACCGGGGAAGAGAAAATTAGCAATAATTGCAGTGAGTGTGGATCATCTGTATATATATACTAGAAGGATACTTCATGTGTTGCAGCAGGAATCTATAGAAATCAATTTATTGGTTATGGATCAAATGGCTGCAGTAATCTTCGGTAGCAATCCGACGACCAGACAGAGAAAGATTAAGAGTAAATTTCAGAAACCATCATGTTTTAAGCCATAGGTAACAAAAAAAACACCAAGTATTATAATTTTTTGCTTTAAGGACCATGTTTTAAGGTAGTAGTTTCATAATGCATCAGTTTGATCGAATCAACGTGGTTGGAGACCTATGTAATCGAACCGATTGTCGAATCAGCGTAATCGAAGACCTGTGTGGTCAAAACCAACGTGGTCGAAGATCGACGTGGTGGTGAAAGATCGACAAGGTGGAAGTTCGACCACACAGGATAGACCACATAGGTTTGACCACACAGATCTTTGATCACGTTGATTCGACTAAACTGTTGCCTTAAAACCTAGTTCTCAAAGCAAAAAAAATTAGAATATCTAGTGTTTTTTTATTACCTATGGCCTAAAACATGGAGGTTTCTGGAATTTACTCAAAGATTAATTGCCGTGAGTGAGGACTAACTGCTTTCTAATAATCATCTACGACATTCAATTTTAATCAAAAGTTGTAAATGATAGGAGTGGTGAGACTATAAAGGAAAAGAAAATAAGATTGACTGATTGTAGCCAGCGGGATTACATGTTTAATATACCCTGCTAGAATCTCACCCGGTCAAGATCGTACGACGTGTAGTTCACGGAGGGGATGTGAATTAAATTGCAGATAGTACATCACAGACGCACATCCAAAATCACCCATCCAATAGCAAACTGGTCGCGTAGGTTCGTCACCGCGGACGAGAGGAACCACCGTAAACGACGCAGCAGACACGCGAGACATCTCAACGACGCCTCGCCCGTTTGCCCGCGGTAGGGAAGGCGACACGATAGGAATAAGAAATATATTATTTCGTTTATATATTATAGTTCTTTAACATGTGATACGAATTCGTTTTTAGATATTTGGATTAAAACTTTTAAGATGTAACTTTTAAAGCTATATTTGAAAAAATAAACTCCATCTATTTTTTACTATAATTGCACCGTTAAACTTTTTAAAATTTAACCATCAATAGATTTAAAACTATTTAAATTGGCTATACAAAATTATATAATTAAATTTATCATTAAAAATAATTTTATAATTTTATAAGGATGCCTTAGTGTAAAGTTTAAAAATATAGTTGTCCAAATCACATCTTGAAAACCATAAAAATAAAAAAATCAATTAAAAAGAACCCAATGAGTACCTAAATACTTGTAAATTACTTAATAAAATTACATGATAATTCTTAAATCTATATTTAAACTGTTTTTTTCACCCACATACCCATTACACCCCGGAGCAGCTGTTGCTTGCTCCGCTCGCCACGCCATGTGACCGTAGCGCCCATGCCACACATACACATGGGCGACTGATCAGCGTCGCGGCGTTTTCTGTGGTTTCCGATATTACGTACATGTCCTTATTTCGACGAATGGTCCCCGGTAGTTTTTAGCCCTGCACTTTTGCGGGATGGCCCCGATTCAAATTGCGCATGGTCCTCGCTTATTTACGCATGTGTCCTTATTTATTTACGTCATGTGTCCTTCCGTGTCCTTGTTTTTGCGAAAAACCCTTTGTTCCTCCTAAATTACGCATCCGTCCTCGTTTTTTTAAACACCCCATCTCGCAAATTTTCGCTTTTTATTTCGGTCTACACGGTAGCTAGCGCGGCGTGGCGCCGCGCTTTTTCTTCTAGTAGTCCATAGGGGTAGAGACGAGGAAGACTTGTGCCCCGTTTGGCCGGGCAAGCCCACGTGACCCCGGCCCGTTGCCATCCCTAGTCCACCGGTGGACCGTGCACGGCTCGTTTCTTTGACCTGGGCTAGCGGTGCGCACGTCCATCTCTTGGTCAATCGGTCGGCCGCGGCAGGCCTTTCCCGCCAGTGCACCGTGCGCGGGCCGGCGAGCCGCCCCACCCCGACCCAACGCCGCCGCCGCGCTCGTTAATGCGAATTTGCCAACCGGCAACTGCCCACCACCTTCCGGACCCTTCCTACCTTAACGCCACCTCACCCACGTCCCGCCAAACTCCCTCGCGAAACCGTCCACGCCGCGGACGCGACGAGACGACCCACGCTTTCGCCCGCCGCCGTCACGCGCACGCCTCCGCTCCCCGCCCGCACGGCCTCCACGCTCACGTGCTTACGGCTCCGTCAACCGCATGCCGCCGCGGCTAAAACCTCCCAAGAAGTGAACTTGGCGCGATGCGGCAGTGCCGCCTGCACCAGCGCCTGGCCGCCGCCGCGCTGGCTGCGGCGGCGCTGCTGCTCCTGCTCTGCGGCACCTCCCGCAAGGCCTCGCCTGGCCGGGCTCCTCCCGCGCGCCGCCCGCCGCCGGGGCCGCCGCAGGCGGCGAGGGGCCCAGGAGCCCGCCTCCTTCGCGTACTGGATATCCGGCACGGGCGGGGAGGGCCGCAGGGTGCTCAGGCTGCTCAAGGCTGTGTACCACCCGAGGAACCGCTACCTGCTGCACCTGGACGCGGGGGCGTCGGGGAGGAGCGGCCGCGCTGGCCTCCGCCGTGCGGTCCGAGGTGACATGGAGGAGTTCGCGAACGTGGACGTAGTGGGGAGAGCTACGCGGTGGACCGGACGGGCTCGTCGGCGCTCGCCGCCGCGCTGCACGGCGCCGCGGTGCTGCTCAGGATTGGCGCCGATTGGGACTGGCTCGTCACGCTCAGCTCCTGGGACTACCCGCTCGTCACGCAGGACGGTAAGTACCATGAATATGTTTATGGTGTGCTGTTTACTCTGCCCAGTTAGATTCCAAGGTCTTGGTGTGCAGTGTTCGTTAATTGGTGAAAGGATGGCATCTGATCAGCTGCTGATATAGTGATAGGAAAATACGGGATCGCATAAAGGTTTTGTTGGTTGTCCCTTATCGTATAAGCTTTGTGCAAATCGTCCTGGTTGCGATGTGGTCCATTGATTAGCGCTCAAGATTCATGCGATGGATGTCTTGCTTGTGGTTTACGGCTTGATAGAATAGAGTAATCATGTCATAGAGATCGTCGTTCGACAAGTAACCATTGCCTGATTGATTCGATGTTGTGAATTGGGACATCGAATCTGAGATAGCTTTCATTGGTAGTTGTGCTCTTGGCTGGCATTACAAGCCATGAATTTTGATGTAACAGGTCTAAATCGTCGTGTTAGTCTTTGAAACTGTCAGGTACCAATTGTACCTTTGTCATGTTCTCTTTCCGGTTGTGCCAACTCTAGTACTGCCCTTGGGGGTGTCGCTGATCTGTGCTTTATGGTGAATTTGGCCAAGACACTCGTACGGGAGGTTATCCATACTACTAGCGTAATCAATTTGACAACAACCTTCCTTCAATACGCCTGGACAACTCATGTGTGACTGCCAGTAAGACAGAGAATTGGGATCTTGCAAACATAGCACAGGCCCTTCGATGGATATGATAGAGGCAGTGATGCACATGTTTAGAAGTGTTGAAGTTTGTCCATGGACTAAGGCACCATGTTCATTATTGCTTACATGGTGATTTAGTTGGAAGCTAATTTCAAATATAAGATGGTCCCAGTAACTTCGTTTTATCTTTAGATCAAGTTATTTCAGTTGCAACTGTTGAAACAATGTGAAAAATTGGTTGCTTTCTATCCTCCAGTGGAAGGGGAATTGCAATTTGCCTTTCAATAGAAACCGAAAAAGAAAACCAGTAGGATTTTCGTGGCTTGGATTTTTAGTCAATCCATTTGGTAAGATTCAACTCAAGATGAACCTTCTGTGCTTGTAACTAATGATAGACATAAAGAGAGCTTCTTGGCATATACTGTTCTATTTGTTTGTTGTTTATTGAACATACTATTTTATTAATTTCTTGATCACCCATTTCACTCTTTCTTTCTTCATTTGAAGCGTCTTGTTTTTCATGCAGACCTCAGTTATGCCTTCTCTTCTGTGCCGAGAGATGTCAACTTTATTGATCACACAAGTGATCTTGGATGGAAAGAGTTGAGTTGTCAGTAGGATAATATCTAGAATGTTCCTTACTCTATTATGTCTCCTTCCCTAAAAATTTGACTTATATTCTCCTTTGCAGGCGTGAAAGATTTGAAAAACTTATTGTGGACCCAAGTTTATACCTGGATAGAAACACCGAACCTTTTCCTGCGACAAAAACAAGACAAATGCCTGATGCATTCAAGATATTCACAGGTGTGTGCTGGAATTATCTCTAGTTCAGGCTTGTTTGAACAGTCAAGAAATTTCTAATGAAATATACAGGACTTTAGTGATCCCCTAGCTTTGTTCGAAATTTCGAATCCCATTGCTAATGAACCCAACATTTAGATAGCCCTATGCTGTGTTTGGATTGCGCCAAGGAAAAAAAATACCATTAGTTTCATTGTTTTTCAAATTTATGCACTATTAACCAATCCAAGATCATTTGCTCTCTTACTGAAAGAAGAACTACGGAGTTTATATAGAAGTAATTTTGCATATTAGAAATTGCAAACTATCCAAAATTTGAATACTTCTAAAAAAGGGACAGTGATCTACACATCATGATGTAGATCACAATCCAAGGGCTGTGAGGTGGGGCCCCAAGCCGAGGATCTCCCCCGTAAAGTTTGTATCTCACCATATACACAAGCGCACACCTCCAAAGTTTCCAAATAAAAGTAAAACAAGGAATTTGGTTTCAAGTTCAAAACTAAACTATAGTAACAACCTTAATTGATCTGAATCCAGGTTCCTGTCATGATCAAAGATTGTGAAACCTAAAAATAAGTTATATTTAGAACCTCATCTTGTCAAGAAGGAATTCCTAAAATGAAACTGTGTAAACCTAAAGGCGATGAGGTTGGATAACATTCCAGAGATGTGGTGGTGGGGAAGAACGATCGGTAATGGAGAGATGAAGGGTCAATCAGAGGCCATGATTACATGAATATGATGATGGTAACCACTGGGAGAACGTATTCTGTTCACAAGCTGAAGGCTGATGTTATCAGGAAAGAATAATTTTCTCTGGGGGGATTTCTTTGTTGTCCTTTTCCCTTTGGGCTAAGTTACCATGATTTATCAAAACTACTAAGGGAGTTGGGTCTTCGTCTAGGTGACTGACTTGATCCATGGTAATGCTGAGGACTTAGGATGCTTGTGTTTAATTATGAGAAAATCAGTATGCTCCATGCAGTTATTTAAGTTCCTAATTAGTAGCTTATTTTAAACTTGGTACGCTCCTTGAATTCCTACTTGGCTGTAAGTCTTACATATCACTTTTCTGGATTGTTTTTCTGCGTTGCAGGTTCTCCTTGGGTAATCCTTAGTAGGAACTTCACTGAACACTGTGTGCATGGTTGGGACAACCTTCCCCGCAGGCTACTGATGTACTTTGCCAACACAGCCTACTCCATGGAATCCTACTTCCAGACTGTCATCTGCAATTCTTCTGACTTCAGAAACACAACTGTTAATGGTGACCTACGTTACTTTGTCTGGGATGATCCTCCAGGCCTTGACCCACTTATTCTTGATGAATCGCACTTTGATAACATGGTAAAGAGCAGCGCCGCCTTTGCAAGGCGGTTTGTGGAGGATGCACCAGTGCTGAAGAAGGTCGATGATGAGCTACTGAACCGGTCTTCGGTCCAGTTGGTTCCAGGGGTGCGGTGCCCGAACTTGGTTGAAAAACAAGGAGGTATGGATGTGGACTTGTGCTCGAAATGGAGCGACAGTAATGTTGTGAGGCCTGGGCGTGCGGGAGAGCGGCTAAGGCGCTACATATCTGTGATCAGTAAGACAAGAGGATGCAGCTAGCTGAGAACTTAGTCAATCCAGGAATTCTTTGTCAAGAGACTAATTGACCAAGAAATCGAAGAACGCATTTTGGCTCGAGGATGGAGCTAAGTCACATGTTTGAAGGGCCGAAAGCATCATCAGATTCAAGACATCGACAATTTTACATGACTGCATAATACCAGTTAAGCCTCCTATACATACTAGGTATATCGGTGAAGCAGTAGCTGCTTTGCCCTTTTTCTGACCATGTAGATAGAACGTAGAATAGTTTACACTGCAGTTGTCAGCGCCACGAATCTCGTTCTTGCATCACATTTTGTATAGCTGTTTGCTGTGAGAAGTATACACATATACTGTTGAAGTGTTGATACTGGCGGCCTTAGCTGGATAATACCACGTTATCAGGTAAGATCATCTCGGCATACAGATGTCTTATGCAAAAGTTTATCAAATAGTATACTCCTGAGAAGCTGTGCCTATGAAAATACAGCCGCTGATGGCATGGTAAGTGCGTAGTAACCACAAGTTACAGTTACAGCACTGCGCATTAGTCGCACTCCAGTAGGTCGTCCTCGCAGTTCCTTCTCACGCAGCAACAGCACAAGTCTGCCCTGGATTAGATCCTCACACACAGCAGCAATCTTCAGTGAGTCGGTTCGGCTGCACCTGAACAAACGCACACAGAAACCCTTGGTAACTCATGAACAGAAGAAGAGATGGATGACGATCAGCACGTGAGATTGGTCAACAAGATCAGCCCACGACGCAATCAACGAAGAACGAACCCTAGCGAATCCACAGAGTCACGCTCATGGCGATTTTTTTTTCTTGTTTATTTCTCACGCAAAAGATGACCTGGGAATTACATATTTACATTGGCCGGTGGCCTGGTTTCACATACATTGGCCGGTGGCCTGGTTTCATACGCCAAAACTCACGTATCATAAAACTAGAACCCAACTCGTACTTAACTCTCAACCGACTTCAACTCGGACTCAACGTGAAAGAAACGCAGCCAAGTCGGTTTTCTCAAAAACCGGTCTGGGTTTCCTAAAGAAATACAATCCACTCTTATACATGCAAGCCTCACATGGATGTGATGGTACGTGTCCATGTCAGCGTCTCTATCGTATCAGTCGTCGTTAGTCGTCATTTTAAAATATATAGATAAAATCTATCTGCTACAACTAAAAACCATCTACTGGTATCAGAAGAATAAGACCTAAAACCATGGACTCAAAGATGGCTGTAGCTACCAGCCCGCAACCTGATTGGATTTGGTCGGATGGACCTGCTTCCATGTACTGCCTTCCCCTAACCAGTTCCCATGTGACGGGCTTCCTTTGCTTTTGGCATGCCATCGTTCACGGCACAAAAGTTCTTTTAGCATTATGTAACGTCTTTTTTTTTAGTTTTTAAAAATTATTTTTTATTTTTTACAGTAACTGACTTTCAAATAAAATATCTTTTAAGATAAAGTCTGTAAGTTAATTATAGTATACACTGTAACAACTTTATTTATATCGACTAAAACCGCACGTAAATTTCTATTACTCCGTACTCTCTCACAAACAGCTTAAAAGTTATAAATCACAACCAAAAAAGAACGAACCCATCTACCTCCTATGTCATCCTCCCTCACCTCGCTGCCGACATACTAGCATTGAACCAATCAACACTGAGTTCACAAGTTATTGGACACTAATCTTAGACTTTGTCTCAACATCACACATCAGAGTTCATTAGCACTAGACAGTCCTAACAAAATCTTTGGTCACGAATCATAAGAGCACCATATAGTTTATGTTGTGTAGCACAGGTCGTGGCGCCTGGATTCACACTCTGTCTACTCGTATCAAACAGAAAAGAGAAAACAACATGATCCATCGTTCACGTTGCGCCCCACCCCGTGAAGAGTTTGACCTTGAGGGGTTGGATTGGGACAGGTCAACTCGAGGTCATGTCGCACGCGGAAATCACGCGACGAACCACGCGCGCATGGCGGATCGGAGACTAGCAGCAGTGGCGATAAAACGAATTAATACCGGGATACCGGTGGTCGGTCGTGTGCGGGCGGAGACAAGCGGACGTGCAGACGAGAGAAGATGCCGTCTCGTTACTTGTCTCGTCGGAGCCCGGTTCGCTTCATTACACACGGCGAAAGGAACCACTGCTTCACGTGCTGCAATTTTCGCCGGCGTACTTCCAGTGATGTGATAGCGAAGTTTTTCTTTTAACTAGGGGCGGGGTTGTGGCATTCATTTAAAAAGAAAATAGTACAACATCGAAGTCAAAAGCTATGCATTGCTTATAAAGAAGTGTCCCCACCGAAAGCACCGCAAATACCACGCTAGAGACGAAAGCCAGCCAGCGCTACACGAGATATCGAGGAAGACGTCACACCATCTGCCACCACCAACGTCAGGCCTCTTACCTTTGCACGGCCACGACCGTGCCTGGCTAGCCACCCGAGAAGGAGGATGACCTTACCGGTAGCCATTGACATTCTCGCTCATCGAGCCTCTCACCTCTGCATGGCCGAGGCTAGGACCGGCCTCAACGAGCACACTCGGGCTGTTTTTTCCTCCGGCGGCGGCTTTTGGCTTTTCTGATCTCTAACTTTCAAACGGAGTATTTTCTCAAGACGGGGTCTACAGGTAAAACGATCTATACATTAAAAGCCTAATATCTGTACCATCCAAAATCGCAAGTGAGTATCTGTCTCTCCGTAATCTGTACCGTAAACAGCTAAAATTCAAAAATTTCACCAAAAATCATGTTCGCAATTTAAAAGAACAGACCCTCTCATGTGACCGAGGCTAGGCTCGATCAGCCACATTGAGGAAAAGGACATCTATGCACAGCGTCGTCAGTCCAGTCGCTCACCCCTGTGCCGTCGAGGACAAGCTCGGCCAACCACGCGCACACCTACGCGCGGCCACGATCAGGCCTGGTGAACCATACCGAGGAGGATGATGACCTTGCCACCACAGCCATGGACGTTTCGCCCGCCGAGCTAACCGCTCAACCCCATACGGGTGAGGCTAGGCCCTACGCACGGCCGAGGTTCCTCGATGTAAAATGTGATAGCGAAGTCCCTGAATGCCATTCTAACATAAAATGGTACTACCCCATGACTTGGGAAATATTTTTTGCAAAAAAACGTGACAGTCTGAGAGTGTCGATTTATCTTTTCCATACAATTGGAATAAGATGAAGTTCCTTATGAATATTGTGTCAATCAAGATAGAGGCTGAACCCTTTCGTAATTCCCCCTCGCTCTACTTGCCTTCTGAACAGTAAATAGCACTAATTCTAGTCTGTAGCAAAGGTAAATTTTGCTGAACTGTCACACG